>CM066982.1:67616717-67986717 GCA_033977485.1 Hydrangea macrophylla
TGTTCCGCTTTCACTTGCTTACACGTAAGATATTGAGACACGTGCTCAGCAACTTCTCGCTTCATTCCTTCCCACCAGAAGTTCCTCTTCAAAACTTTGTACATCTTTGTACCTCCTACGTGGATAGTCATTCGCGACTTGTTAGCTTCGTCCAGTATATTCTTTCTAAGATCACCTTCATCCGGCACACAAAGTCTGCCTCTGCATCTATGTGCTCCGCCGTCTGCACCAATACTCCAATTTTATGGTTCTTTTACCGCATTGCTTGCGAACCACTCCTGAAGTCCTTCATTCTTATTATGTGCCTCCAAAATACGACTGATGAGTGTTGGTTGCACCATGAGGCATCCAAAGTATCTTCCTTCACTTGGGTTTGAGGCCTGAATACTATATTCAGCCAAACTTTCTAATATTTGCCACTCTTTGACCATAAGAGAAGCTACTACTATCTTCCAGGGTTTCCGGCTTAATGCATCGGCCACTACGTTTTCCTTTCTAGGGTAATATTGCAATGTGAAATCGTAGTCCTTTAACAATTCCATCCAACGTCGTTGCCTCATGTTCAACTCCTTTTAAGAGAAAAAGTATCTCAAACTCTTGTGATCCAAAAATAGATCAAACTTCTCGCCGTAGAGGTAATGTCTCCAAATCTTGAGAGCAAAAACAATCGCGGCTAGCTCGAGGTCATGCATCGGATAATTCAACTCATGGGGTTTCAACTATCGCGATCCATACACTATTACCTTCCCATCTTGCATTAGAACATATCTGAGTCCTTGGTGTGATGCATCGCTAAAAATGGTGAACTGCTCACCGCTCTTGGGTATTGCCAGCACTGGCGCTATAGTCAATCTTTTCTTCAATTCCTAAAATGCACGTTCATGCTTATTACCCTATTTAAACTTCAAGTCCTTCTTTGTTAGTCCGGTAAGAGGAGTTGCGATCTTGGAGAATCCATCCACAAATCTCCGATAATCCAACTATACCAAAAAAACTTTTAACTTCTGTTGCGGTGGTTGGTATATTCCAATCCAAAACTACATCTGTCTTTGACGAGTCTATGGCTATTCCATCTTGCGAGATGACATGTCCTAGGAACTTGACCTTTTTCAGCCAAAACTCGCACTTGTGGAACTTTGCATATAATTGGTTATCCCGGAGGGTCTGTAGTGCGATCCTTACATGTTCCTCATGTTCAACCTTGGTCTTCGAATAGATTATAATATCATCTATGAACACGATAATGAATTGGTCCAAGTGGGTTCTAAATACTCTATTCATTAGGTCCATAAATACCGCTGGGGCATTGGTTAATCCGAAAGACATAACCAAGAATTCATAATGCCCATACCTTATCCTGAAAGCAGTCTTTAAAATATCCTCGGGTCGAACCAACATTCGGTGATATCCAGAACGTAGATCGATCTTCGAGAAAGTCGTTGCTCTTTGCGGCTAATCAAACAGATCATCGATTCTAGGGGTGGGTACTTATTCTTAATCGTGACCTTGTTGAGCTCCCTATAGTCAATACAAAGTCATTGAGTTTCGTCCTTCTTCTTAACGAATAGCACTGGCGCTCCCCAAGGCAATGTGCTGGGTTGAACAAACTTGAGATCTTCTAACTCTTGTACTTGCTTCTTCAGTTCTTGCATCTCTGTTGGTGCCATCCGATAAGGAACCTTCAATAGTGGTAAAGTACCAGACACTAATTCAATACAGAAGTCAATCACTCGCTTAGGTGGCAGTCCTAAAATATTTTGAAACACATCCTCAAAGTCCCAGACTACCAGAATCTATACAATAGTGAGTTCCGAACTCGAGCTCTCGATAGCTGCTAGATGACTAGTAAGGAAAGCACTACTAGAGGGGTTGCACTGAAAATCAAAAGACTGACTTCCTGGTACTAGAAATATAGTCATCTTATTGGCACAATCCAACTTAGCACGATACTTCATGAGCCAATCAAATCCTAAGATGATGTCAAATTCCTTCATTGACAAAATGATCAGATCTGCTAGAAGAATTCGATCCTCAAGGGTTAAGGTGCAATCCTTGCAAACTTTCCCTAATATCACGGTCATTCCCAAAGGTAATACCGTATTTAGGGCTACATCAAGCTCCTGGGGTACTAAACCCAAAAGTTTAACAATTTCGATAGCAATAAACAAATTTGAAGCACCAATATCAAATAGAACTTTAACTCAAGTGCTGAATAATGCAAGAGTACCTTCCATGTTCTGTTGTTCATCCTCATCAAATCATGCATTCTCTGGGAGGATAGCATTTGTATGAGCCTGCCCAACTAGGCCCTAAGCAGGTGGTACATTATATGCCCTACGGGGTGCTCTACAGTCCTTGCTGATGTGACCATGATTGCCACAGTTATAACAGCGAATGCCTGACGGATTATAGTTCTAAGGAGCTTGGAAATTCTTAGTCACATGGCATGGCTTCCCACAGTTGAAGCATCCACCGGTGTTGCTTTCAGTAGCAGCAGGGAGTCCTTGTGGGGGAGGTGCTTGATTTACAGCATAGCGGTTCAGAGAAAATACAGGTTGTTGCTTCCTTTCGCCAGTCCAGTTGCGCTTGTTCCCTTGGAACTGCATCGGAGGTCTCAGTCCTTGGTTACCTCTGGGTGGTGGTCAATTTTCGAAGCATCCTTGCTCTCGACCATTAATACCCTCATGACCGACTGCCATTCCTACCATGGACTTGAAGGTTTGACCCTAATGATTCAACGTTATCTGTTATAGTGGCAGCGAAAGACCTTGGTGATACTGCATGTTCTTCTTCTCCGGGGTGTCGATCATATGAAGAGCAAATCAGGACAACCGTTCAAACTGCACCATATATTCTCTTACGGTTAGGTTCTGTTGCCTTAGCTCAATGAATTCTCTCTCCTTCTTATACCTCTCTGTTTGAGGAAAGTACTTTTCCAAAAATAGTCCCTTGAACGTGATCCAGGGCATTCTTCTGGTCACTTCTTCTCCTACTGTTGCCTTCTCTGATTCCCACCAATCGACAGCTGCATAAGTCAACTAGAATGTCACCAGTCGACGCTTCTCGATCATATTACATCCCAGTGTATCGAAGATTGCTTCCATCTCTCAGAGCCACTGTTCCGCTTGCCATGACTCAGTATTCTTGTCAAACTTCTCTGGATAAAAATGATGAAAATGCTCTACTATGCGATCCTCAACTAGCCTTGGAGGTGGTCCATGATTATTCCCGTTGTGCACGTTAGGATTGTTGATCCGCTGCATCCTCTGCACAAAGGCTTCAAACAATCCAGTAGGATCAGCAGCCTGAGGTGCTGGGGGTGCATCCTTAATTTGTGTGGGACGATTCCAGGTAGGCATTCCTGCCATCGAGACACTAAATTTGGGTACCTATACAGACATCTATCGGTTAGTCGTCAAATCAAAAATAATCATAGAAAGTAATCCACAACTAAACATAATAGTTATAACTATTATCACATTAATAGCACAGAGAACTCCATCGGGATGATCCCCAAAACACAAACTTAGAATCAATCCCTATCTCACGGAATCTTAAGGTTCAAACTCAAGAAATGGTGGACAATTGGTGAACACTACTACCAAACCTGGCTCGGATACCAAAAATCCTGTCACGCTCGGCAGTAGCAAAAATAGAGAAAATAAATTCCTTTTTAGACCCATAGGCCATGACAGTTGAAAGTCACCACATTGTCCACAACCAAAGTCTAATCATCAGAGTAATGAATTAAACCACGCATTGGAAAGTTCTAAGCTCGATATATAAAATCAGAGTGTAATACTAAACTATTACTAAAACCATAAGTAACTGCAGAAACGTAATTAAAGTATTACGGCAACATACGTCAAATATAAACGTAACTACTACAGAGTCTCTAAAATAAGCGTAACTATCAATAGCAAGCTCCTAGTCTTCACCTTACGTAGTAGTCAGCACGAGCATAGCCTCCATCATCATAGACTCCATCCTCGTAGCCCCTATCCATATATGCATCTCCTGCATACTCATAATCCTGGCAAGCTAGACGTCAAATATCCAGCGGCATAAACGCCGTCAACTACTAAAGCCGAGGTGAATGCAAATACTAACAAAGTATCTATAGATATGCAGTATACATAAACATCATCGACAAAAGGATCATCTCATCATTCGCATGCATATATGCACCAACTTAATATAGAACAACGGACGTCGTCCCAATCAGTCCCAATACATAATATAGACTCTTAGGTCCACATTAATCAGACACGTAGTCCTATACCTATGGTCTGTCACACCTGACACGAAGTCCCATACTCTAACACACAAACCAGACACGTAGTCCTATATCACATGAGCTATCAATTCCCGACACAAGTCCTAACGTTCTGGCCAGCCCGCTCTGATATAATACAACACGTAGCCCTGACATACTACAGCACTTAGGTCCACCATAGCACTTAGCAATACCACATCACTTAGCTCCACTACATCACTTAGCAATTCTACAGCACTTAGCAATACCACAACATTTAGCAATACCACAACACTTAGCTCCATAATACCTCAGCACTTAGCACGCAGTTCTAATATGCTACGGCACTCCAACCCCAAAATATTATGGCCACCAGTCCTGATATATTAAACTCGACATGAAGTCCTACATCACATACCCTCCCAAATTTGACATGCAGTCCAACTCTATCATACGTAAAACCTAACACATAGTCCCAATCCTATCCCAGTACCTTGGGATCCACACTTGATATCATGAAATCTTAGCGACCGCATTCATACTCACATATAAATAGTATCGAGCTCTGTGGTCGACAGACCCACTACTATGCACGTCAGCTTCTCATTTTGATTTACAACATTATACCATCCTTGTACAATTGGTTCCACTATTTAATACATTAAGTCCATTATTCTACATGTGTATTATTCTAGTACAGCTTCTCAACATCAACGCATGATAATACACAGGTCAACAATCCATCAGATATAAACAAGCTAAATATTTGACACTTTGTCAAGTTTGATCGATTGAACTCACTTCAATCGATTGAGGTAAAGCTAGGTTCGATCGATCGAAGTCATTTCGATCGATTAAGAAAACTACAATTCTATCAATTGAACTAAGTTCGATCGCTTGAAGTTGGTCTGTGTTCAATCGGTTGAAAGCAGTTCGATCGATTGAGGGTTAACTTTCTTCCCAAACTGAACTGGACCATGAACGCACGTCCGGGGTCCATTCTTTCTTGCCGAAACATATATATAAATACATATCTATGCTATGGAGTGAGTATGGGCACTCACCGGTAAAGGAGGTGACGCCGACGACCTCGGGGTGGCCGTGGATTCCTCGGTGAGCTTTCTCTCTTCTTTCTCCTTCTCTTGCTTTGTCTCTTCCCTTTCTCCCTCTTCTGCTCCTCTCATTATTCTTCTCCCACTCTCAGAGGGTGTGTGTGAGTGTTTATGTGTATATGTATATATATATATATTTCGGGGTGTGTGTATATATATGTATGAGTATATATAAACTATATCTTTCTCTCTAATCTCTCTCAAAGTTCAACAACCTTGGGAGTGTGTGTGTGATACATATATGTATAGGGAGGGGGAGGGTGTATGTGGCAGTCTGCGTATACTAATAATAACACGTTCGATCGATCGAAGTGAGCTTGATCGATTGAGAACAGGTTGGTCAGGGTTCGATTGATTGAGATGGGTTCAATCACTTGGGAAAGGGTTCCACGTCATATTTCAGTTCGGCAAAGGTTCGATCGCTCGAAAAGATTTTGATTGATTGAAGAAACAAAAGTTCGATCGCTCGAAAGAAGTTCGATTGATTGAAACTGAAATTACAAGAAATGTTAATATTAACATATTGAATCTTATTTATATCAAAAGCATTATAAAAGTACAATGGAAATACAGGGTATTACATTAATTTACTCAGGAAGTCTGAAAAAGGTTAAATTAAAAAATGTGAAAAAATAAGATATGTAGTGGAGAGAGGCAGTTACAGTGAGTGTGAGGGAAGTTACTACAAAAATGTAAGAGTGTAGCAGTCATGTATTTTATTTTTATTTTTTTTACTTTTTGAATATTATTTATTTTCAATATATATACAATTGTGTATCTATACTATACTATTGTGTAGTAATGCCATGTGGCATCCCAACAATACGGGAGTGCCACGTGACACTTACATTACTATTTATAGATATATAGATCTATAGATATACATATTATAATTTTTTTTATTATTATTATGGGTAAATATCTCTTACCTCCCTTGATGTTTGCCCTTATAACACCTATCTCCCTCCCATGGCCGGCCCAAAGGGGGGGCCAGTGGGGCAACCGTCCCGGGCCACCAAAGTTCATCAAATTTTGAGGGCCCCCATAAAATTTTTATAATTACATTTTTACTTTGAGATTTTTTTAGCATTTTACATTAGGTCTCCCTTAATCATATTTAAGCCTCTCCTCAACTTATGTTTAGGCCCCAAAGGGGCCCAATGTCATCAACTACATATATATTGATTTACATATATATAAAACTCAAAAACAAAGGCCCCTAGAATTTTGAAAATTACACTTTTAGTTTAAGAATTTTTTGAGTTTTAGAAATAGGCCTCTCTAGAATTTCGAAAGACATCATACAATATTTAAGTTTCACAAATAAACTCATATTATAAGCAGACCCCAAAAAAATCGTCAATTATGTATAAGTAAACCCTAAAAAAATAGCCAATTATGTATAAGTAGACCCCAAAAAAAATTGTCTCGGGAGCGTTGCCCCCGAACCCCCGAATAAGGGGCCTCCTTTTAGTAGTTCGTCCCGGGCCTCCAAATACTCGGGACCGGCCCTGCTCCCTCCACATTTCAAGGGTAACACCAGGGGGGGGCAGGGGGGGGCAGGGGGGGATCATGGTCCCCCCAAGATTTTTCAAAATTACATTTTTTATATGTATCGTTTCGAAAATTTTCAAATTTTATTTAGATTGGCCCCTCCAAAAATTAGTTTGATTATTACATATCCCCTAAAAAATATTGGTAAGGCTAAAAATAAGAAGTGTTAAATACATTTTACACCTTTATAGTTTGTCACACGTGTCAGTTTGGTCACTGTAATTTAGAATGTGTCACTTTAGTCCTTGTAGTTTTATAAGTGTCAAATAAGTCCAATAAGTCCTTTAATGACGAATAATTTTGTTACTAAAAGTAAAAAATTTGTCACAAAAAGTGTTTGAGGGACTAAAATGAGAAACTTATGAAACTACAAGGACTAAAATGACACTTTCTAAACTACAGAGATCAAATTGACACAAAGGGAAAACTAATAGGGTATAAAATGTAGTTAAGCCAAATAAGAATTTAGATTTAGTACGTTGGCCTAATTGTAATCGAACCACCCAAAAATTGAAATAAAGTATGTTATATGCTATATATATTGGCCAAATTGTAATCTAACACATCCTAAATATTTAAACCAATAATCTTTCTTGTCACTTACTAATTGAATTCAGCCTAAAGTATTTTACCATCATTGCTCTCTTCCTTCTCACATACCATTTGAATCCAACTCAAATCGTTTTACCATCATTAAATTTTACATGCAACGTCGGATTTACGAATAGACCCAAAAATTTTCGCCTCTGACCCCCGTGTAATTCTAAGTCGTTGTACACGGCCCCCCCAAAATTTTAATCCTGACTCCGCCACTGGGTAACACTTACCTCCCCTGTGAAAGTTTGTCTACCAACGGTGTTAATCTAGTCAGTAAGATTACTATTTTGCGCTTACTCATTTAGAACATTTACAAACCCAACTTTCACAACCACCACTGCCCCAAAGACCATGCCACATCACCACTCGTCATTGCCACAATCCCACCATCACCATGCTCGTCAGAATTCTTTTCTGGTGACGGCAGAGCTAACACCAAAGCCAAAAATCAAGGAAGACAACCACACGGCCTCTTGACTTTCCCTTCCTCTCTTTCTTTTTTCATATGAGTTGTTTGTGTATTAGATTATGCAGTTTGTGTATTAAATTTGATGAATTAGAAGTTGTTTGTATATTTTGATTTGAATGTCCATAGCAATTTGGCCCTCACAGCCCGTTTGGTTCATGAATTCTTAGGGTGGATTTTGATTCCACCCTAAGATTACTAGTAATTTTAAAATTTATCTTTGTTTTGTTCATGGATTATTCATTGAATTGTGGGTCCTACTGGATTTAGAATCAACCCAAAGGTGGAAAATAGGGTGGATTCGAAATCCTAGCTTGGAGGTGGTATTCTCAAAGATTACTGGGGTTTTGGTTTACTAATGTTGTACTACCTAAATTAGCCCTTATATTTGTGGAAGGTTTAAGTTAGGTTATTGAACTATTTTAACTTGGGCATAAATCTATTGTTTTCTTCAGTTTGCCGACATCTTTTTATTTATTTTTTTATATTTTATTTTTATATTGCCAATGGTTGATTGTTTCTTCATTAGATGATTTTGTTGCAATTTGACTTCGTGTAAGTGATTAAATAGACTTTCGAATATGTTGTGAATTAAATCTTCTAAAACTTTCCTATACAATATTAAAACATAAGGTTTCTGATTTCTTTACTTTTTTCCCTTGAATCTAAATATTGCCAAGTTGTAGATTTAAACCATCATTTTCTAAATAATCCTCCAACTTAATTTAGAGGTGTAACAATTTGAATTTCAGCTCATAATTTATTTTAGCCCTTAAGGGTAGCTTAGGTATTTAACAACATTCATATTTCATTTTCCTTGACCCAACCAAACACTGGATTCTAAATCCAACTAGGATTCTAGTCGTGAACCAAACACTTTGTAGGGATTCAGATTCTTAGTAAATTGATTACTAGTATTATAATTCCTGGTAATCGAAATCCACCTAAAATAATCCATGAACCAAACGGGCCGTCAAAGACGAGAGATGCAAATGGGTTGGGATAAGTATTGTGCTTCCATCTCCAAGTGCTATTTTCGAGTAATTGTTCTTTAATTTGAACATTAACTCAATTCGGAGGTAGTATCCACTATTAATTATGATTAGCAAGCATATTGTGTGCATTTATATTCATGTATATATATCTATATCTCTCTCTCTCTATCTCTCTCTCTCTCTCTCTCTCTCTCTCTCTTTCTCTCTCATTTTTTTGTATTTAATCTCGAACGTGATTTGATCACCATTATGAAGAGACATTTTTCTGTATTTAATCTCCAACATGATTTGATCACCATTATGAAGAGACATTTTTCTGTATTTAATCTCCAACATGATTTGATCACCATTATGAAGAGAGAGAGAGAGAGAGAGAGAGAGAGAGAGAGAGAGAGAGAGAGAGAGGGGGGGGGGGGTAGCCAAAGAGGTAATTTCTCAATTTCTGCAAAAATTGTGATAAATTGATACATACATATACATAGATACATATATGTATATATAAGCATGAGCTATAATATAGTTGTAAGGGTTGTCACTTGCTATGGACGTTGGTCAGTGGTTCAAAGAGGTTTAGCCGTTTAGGTCTCTCTCTATATATGTATATATGTATATACATGTGTGTCTATTTTACATGTTTTTCAAGTGATGTCACCATTTTTTGTTGATTCTTCTGACGATAAGTTAACTGATGGGGAATTATGTTACTGAAATTTGAAAATAAGGGAGGTAAGTGTTACCCTTGAAATGTGGAGGGAGGTAAGTGTTATTAGGGCAAACCTCAAGGGAGGTAAGTGATATTTACTCTATTATTATTTATGTATTTAAAGTGTGTACAATTATAAATTGAATTACCAAATTACCATTTTTCCTTTTTGTAAATTACCCTTGTGTGTATAAATACACATATATATAATTTTATTATTATATTATTATTATTATATCTAAATTGAATTACCAAATTTTAACTAATGACTTTAAAGTGTATACAATTATAATTGAATTATCAAATTACCCTTCTGTCTTCTTGTAAACTACGCTTGTATGCATAAATATACATATATTATTTTATTATATCATTATTCTCTCTCTATATATATATATTGAATATATTATTATATATATAAAATTGAATGAAAGTGTGTACAATTATAATTTGAATAACAAAATTACCCTTATGCTTTATGCAAATTATCTTTTTGTTTCTATACCTTGAAGAAAAAACCTTTAAGTTTAAAACGTTTACAATTATGAATTCTCTTTTATTAAATTGAATTACCAAATCTCTTTTACATTTGAGTAAAGATTGGGACACATCTAAAGACACAAACTTTTAGAACACAACCCAAAAGATGTGTCTATATCTCTCCTGTGATGTCACTGGACTCCACAGTAACACAAGAGAGATAGACACATCTCTTGGGTTGTGTACCAAAGATTACCCCATTTATTATTTTCTTATATTATAATATATGTATATATATATATATAAATTGAATAACCAAATTACTCTTACGCCTTTTGCAAATTACTCTTTTGTTAAATCGAATTACCAAATTACCCTTTTGCTTTCGTAAATTACCTTTTTGTATATTTGTGTGTATATATATACATTAAAGAAAAGAACCTAAAAGTTTAAAGTGTGTATAATTATTAATTGAATAACCAAATTACCCTTATGCTTTTTACAAATTACCCTTTTGATAAGTTGAATTACCAAATTACCCTTTTGTATTTTATAAATTATCCTTTTTGTATATATGTATATATATATATATATGTACTAGCGTTTGCCCGTGCTATGCACGGGTATCATTGAATGTTTTTTGAATATATATATATCTACCCAAGAAGCTGCAAAAAAAAAATTTTAAAATTAAAAAACTTGAAAAAATTATATATATATATATATATATATAGTGAGAGAGAGAGGCAGTTACAGTGAGTGTGAGATAAGTTACTGCAAAAATGTAGGAGCGTAGGAAGCATGTTTTTTTGTTTTGTTTTGTTTTGTTTTGTTTGTTTGTTTGTTTTTTTTTTTTTTTGTTTTTTTTTGTCTTGTTTGTTTTTTTTAATATCATTTTATTTCAAATCTATATATACAATTGTATATATATACTATAGTATTGTGTAGCAATGCCATGTCACATCCCAACTACATGGTGAGTGCCACATCACACCTACGTACATTGCTATTTATATACATATATATATATATATATCACCTATATATTAAAAATATAGCCTTAAATTGTAGGTTGAACGTCAATTAATATAGTTGTTCAAGCATATTTTTTTCTAACACTATCTTAATAATTAATAGAACACATTTCTCTTCCTTGTAAAAAAAAAAATACATTACATTTTTTCTACAAAATCCAATGTCCGTGTCTTGCACGGGCCGTCTTCCTAGTATACAATAGAAGAATTGTTTTTGGGAGGAAAAAAATTAAAATGTGTAACACCCGTATCCGAAAAAATGGTTAATTATTATCTAAATATGCATTAATTAATATAATTAGTGTATAAAAACGGATTAAGGGGAGGCTTATGACTCATCCATGGAAAAGTGTTCAATAAGGAGCACAATTGGAAAGTCACCAGTGAGATGGGACAGTTAATGAAGCGGGACCCAATGAAGGGCCCAGGTGAAATAATTTGCATTGAAATATCTAGATGCATTTTATATGGCTAAATGAGTATATTTTTAAATGCTTTCATATTATGTTGTGTTATATGTGTTAGCTTTTGGTACCAGTTTGGGTACCCATATAAGGGTATAAATGAAAAAGGATTCATAATTGGTAGGGCAATAGCAACTTCACAAAATATTTGGGACCACATTTGGGACCCATACGGGACTTAGACAAACACTCATTAGATAATTAGGTAGTTAATAGAATATGTTTGGGGGATTTCATAATAAGAACTTAAGAATTCTGGGGTGTAAATGAAAAGAGGGAGAAATGAGGGGTTGACACATCATGCATGTTGATGCATGTGCGTCAAAAGAGTATAAACTCTCATAATTTACAGAAATCAAAAGGAAAAGAGAGAGACAACGAGAGAAAGAAGAAAACGTTACCGTGCTGTTGCCGCCGCTCGTCCAATTCGCAAACCGAACCCGTATTCGGACTCGTGGAGGTGAGACAATCATTGCTATACCTTTTATTTACATTTTAATCGTTGGATTTTGGTATCTCATCCTGATCGATGTGACTCGATTTGCCGAAAACCATGTAGGAGTTACTCCAGGGTAAGGTTAAGTTGGAATTGGTTCAATTCTGCACTTTCTAGCTTATTTAGGGTAGAAATCATATAAGGTGAGTTTTTTAACTAAAAATTGATTAGGGTTTTATGTGTTTAATACTTCAATGATGATTAGTTTTGAAAACTCATGCTTAGAGACCATGAAAATGCTAAATTGTGAATTGCATGTCAATTATATGAACACTAGATATTGCCCGTGCATAAAGGCACTACCGAATTAGTCTAACCACATGCGTTTAAGCTGTAATCCATGTGCCTTCAGGCTTCGGCACTTCACATGTATTTTAACAATAGAAACAAAACAGGAAAGTAACACAAATCGAGCAGATTCAGAGGCTCCCATGCCGGACAATTGTCCCCCTGTACCTCCAAGCAACCTAATAAAGAAAAGCAAAATACTAAGAGATTGGTTTTTTTCCCAATAAACCATATCTCAACAACAATTCATTAATCACTAAACCCCAAAATGGTAACCAAGAAGCACAACTCGAGTCAATGGGAAAAACTTGGGATAAAATTTGAAAATAATGGCATAAATTATTTGTACAATCGTCTTTGTAAACAAATCAAGATGGATTAACATTATCATTTTGATTTTTGAATAATGCCTAACTATTCTTCACCAAGTTAACGAAAAGCAAAAGGCACAATCCTTGGTCATTGAAGCTTGAAAGTTTAGATAAAAGACCAAGATATACACTTGTTCTCTGATTTGATTAATACAAATCTTGCCTCTATTTCAACACTGACGAGCATAGCATCTGAAACCAAAGAATACCAAAATAGATTCATAATTCTTTCACTAATCAAATTATTAATAAATGATTTGAAAAAAGGAATTAAGCTTCAATCTAGTCCCCCTCTACTTCAGTTTAAAGTGGACGTGTAAAAAGCATGGAAGTGGACAAATGAAGGTATGGTTAAAAATTATATACATTCAGAGAGTGGGAGGACACAAAAATATAACTAACATTTGGGGCCCAAATTTTGGGGCATGCCGCTCGGCTCCATCACATATAGAAATCCCACAATCCATCAACAAAACCTTCTATTCATCCAATTCTAAAAAATATCACAAAATGTAACATTGATTTTGGATTGTACATATTTCTGAAGAAAATACCAAAATGATCAGAGATTTACAAATAACATTCATTTGTTCTAACATTTTTGAAGCTGAGGACATTAGCCAATAACTAATTAAACATGTTGATTCACTAATGTGTAGTGATCATTTGCTAATTGGAATTAGGAATTTTCCTAGTAAAAGTAACTTTTTACCTAATAAGGTGATGACTTAATTATGTTGTCTAGTTTCTTGTACTAATGATATTCATTTCTTGGATGTAGTCTCTTTTTCTCGACTACATTCTTAAATGGACTAAAATATAATGCTTTCACAAACCATTAAAACAATGTAAAATAAAGAGAGTTAATTTATAAAACAACATGCCTAGTAGAAGATGATGAGAACTTACACTTACCCAACCTGACCACCATAGCTTTGGGGTGGAGGCATAGGGGCATAACTATGACTTGGTTGACCATTAATGACTAGAGTAGCCATGGTGACTCCATGAAGCAGGTTTAGACTCCAAAAGATGAATATCTGTAGTAACCCGTGTTTTCATGTTTAAATTGACGATTTAGACTTCGTGTGCGATTTTAGCGAAAATTGGTCACAGGGATATTTTGGTCATTTTTTCAATTTTATAAGTCATGAACTAAAAATATATTTTTTTTGGGAAAAGTTGCGTGAGATTAAATGATTTGGTATTCATGTTGGAAGTTAAGATTTTTCGAGTCATATTTAAAATTAAATCTAATATTTTCTCTTTTAATTTTAACAGTAGCAGAATTTTGTTTTCAGATTTTTGTTAGGAAAACGAATGAAATTTAAGGTTCTGCCCGCGTTGTCCCAAGCAAAACTCGATTCTGCACACTTTTTGTCTAATGCAATTTTCTCAGATTCTGCACCGTTTGGGCAGAAAACGAGGATTACAGTAGCAGTTTTAGTGTATGTTTACATCATCTTGCATATTTCTTATAAACTACCAATTAATTAGAAGTTAGTGGTTAATAATTAGATTGTTAGGCCATTATGTTTGGTTATTTACACATTAATATTAGTGGAGTTATATGTGCATTAGTGTATGTTTACATCATCTTGCATATTCCTTATAAACTACCAATTAATTAGAAGTTAGTGGATTGTTAGGCCAATGTCTCTAAGTGGAGTTATAGGTGCATTAGTGTATGTTTACATCATCTTGCATATTCCTTATAAACTACCCATTAATTAGAAGTTAGTGGTTAATAATTAGGTTGTTAGGCCATTATGTTTGGTTATTTATACACTAATATTAGTGGAGTTATAGGTGCATTAGTGTATGTTTACATCATCTTGCATATTCCTTATAAACTACCAATTAATTAGAAGTTAGTGGTTAATAAGTGGATTGTTAGGTCATTGTCTCCAAGTGGAAGCTTGACTATTTATACACTCAAATACTCTCTCAAAAACACACATTCTACACTTCTAGCATAGAGAGCTTGAGAGAGTCACATAGAGAGAGATTTATAAATATACACAATTATAGATATACATACACCTCGAGTTAGAAGAAGAAGAAGAAGAAGAGAAGTGTTTGGGAGTTGCTCAACATCATTTATAGGTACCGGGTTGTGTACAATATGCTTTCTAAATTCTCCGGAGTATTTCTTTGTTATCTCTACTTGTACTCTTTTTGCAGTTATGTTGTGTTTTCATTTGGAATCAATGAGTATGTGTTTATTGCTAAGTGCTATGGGACTAAAGGGTCATGAGCAAGGAGCACCTACCAACAGTCCAACAGGCCTCAGGGACCGACGTACTGGAGACGGGTGAGGTGAGGTGAGGTGTCTCTTGCTGTGTGATCAAGAGGAACCTGGTATGATGCTATTGGTATGAGCGTTTGGCTAGTGTGAGCAGTTGGGTTGTGAGACTGGTCAATTGATTTGATGTCGTTCTATGCATTTGATTGTCATTATCCTTTTGAGCCTTTATTATTCATGTCATATTGTATACTTCCCGGTATGGTTTTTAGATGCAGGCAGTGCCGGTAACCGAAGCCTAGAAGGGAGATAAGGTTAAGGATGATATAGGAGATCCGTGGAGAATATGGACCTGCTGGGAGTTTTAAAGAAATTTTGTATTTTTATTTTAAAGAATCAAGTGTGATTTATTTAATTTTTCAATGGAAATACGCTTATTTTTGCGGGGCGTCACAATATCGTCCTTGAGTTACCCATTAAGCAGGTCTACCACTCAACTCTATAATCTGTAGCTGAACTTTAACTTTGTTTCATGAAAAGAGGATAAAGAAATAATTCATCAGAAAAATAAAAGCCTCCGCAGAAAAGAATAGGATAGCTAACACATCAAAAGAAGTGTTCTTTTAGTAATTATAGGAAACACTGAGCTAACCAAATACTACTCAATTACATAACAAACTCTATTCAACCAACCATAGTAAACTCTATTCAACCAACCATAGTGTTAAGGTGAGTATATTCAAATGTCAAACACATACAATGTGAACTCTTCAGAAAAGTGAATAAGTGTGACACCCGCTCCTGCGATTTATATTTAATATTACTTTAGCATGCATAATCATGAGTTAATGTTAATTAATGTGTTATGTGACACTTATTGGAGGTGGGATTGACCCACTAAGTTGATTATGGGTGTCCAGATGGAAACCCAGTTATGGCTAGTATGGCAATCCCAAATTGGGATAGGTGTTGACGGGTCCCAGTTGAGATGGGACAGCAATATGTGGAATACCCTATGTGCCTAAATGTTTATTAAGGCTTAAATGATTTATTATCTTATTGTTAATAATATCATGTTATTAGGTGGTGACCACTTTTGGGGTCAATTAGGGGTACCTTTGTGAGCACGAATTGAACACGTTATATAATTAGTAGGTTAATTAGCAACTTCATTTAATTATATGGGACCACTTATAGGACCCATGCGAGACAGACAAATACTCATTTAGGTTTGGGATAGTTTTAATACAGTTTCGTAATTAGTAGGGGCGTAATCGCAAAATTAGTAAAATTGTGTGGAGGCAATAATAAAATTGGAAAATCCTTATAGTAAGCCACATCTAGAATGAGTCATTATCATCAATATCATTTGGTTAGAACAGAAGAGATATAGGAGAGTTTACGACAAGTTTTGACGGTGACTTCACGACGTCGATTGACACGCCGAACGACGTCGGTTATCAAAACAGTATATATATATTCGGACTCCTGGAGGTGAGTCTAACGCGTTGGTACCAATTTTATTGAGTTCTGTGACAATTTTTCTGCGACCCTTTTTGGGGTTTAAGATCATAACTTGTAATTTATGTATATGATTTGTACCTGGTTCTAGTAGGGCTTTAATTTCACAATTAAGAGCGAAACCCAAGAGGTGAGTGATGTTAATTTTGATAATTGGATGATTTTCATGTTGGGTTCAATTGTGATGCCAAAGCATGCCTAATTTGTTTAATTTAACTTATTTAGTTTATTATTGGGCAAAATTCATGTGGCTAAATTATGCCCAATTTATTTGTGAAAGCACGGTGTACTGATTAAATGAGCATGTTGAGTTGCCTATTTGGGTCAATGGAAATTGCTAGTTCTATACCACCATGAGGTAATCTTTGTGGTGACGACTACGGCCGCCAGAGGCCTATGGGACCGCACGTGTGAGGGCGTGGGTCATGACTAGTCACGTGGGCTTGGGGAGTGGAGCCGCGGGCTAGCTGGTAGTGGTGGGAGTGAACTAGTAATTGCCAGAGACTATAGTTCTTTGTAATATGTTGAATTGGGCGTGTTTATTATCCATGTTCATGATTGGCATTGCTTACAAGCATATAACTTATATATTGTAGTGGTTATTGAATAACCATTGTAGGTGATCGCGGCGAGGAATCGGGAAAGTGAGCTGGAAAGTGGCTTGGCTGGCTTATGGGTTTTGGGAAGAGTTGTAACATTGTCAATAGCTACTTGCCTTTTTAGTCCTAAACTTGCAATATAGTTGTAATCGGTTTTAATCTGGTTTACAGTACGAGTCATACTTTGGTTGGTTTAAGACTTATGTAATATTTTTAGTTAAACTTTAAACTTTAGTCGGGTTGTAATTTAACTCCTGTACTATACGGTTGGACTGTGTTAGTTGGGATTGTGTTTTATCGTAGTATTGCTATGACTAATGTTATTAGATTGGGACGTTTGAACTTGGAAATTTATTTATTGGGTTGGTTGTAAATGATTATATTTAGTATTTTTCTTAAAGTATTTTGTCACGCCCCGACGTAGCATAATTCAGGAAAGCATTTAATTTCCTTTATGGACTCGTAGGTCGTGACAAGTGAGTATGACCAATTGTCCCTGCAACAAATAACTTAACAACATTTCTAAAAGAAAGGATACTAATAAAACATAAGCTCCGAAATTTAAAACTTGCTAAACTATTACATAAGTCAATGTCTTAGGCACAAAACGCCCTTATTCAAAAGCTATTCTCCAGTCTATTACAACTTCAGAAATAAAAGACATAGGAAAATAATAAACAGCCTCCTGGAAAGTTTCCTGCCTCTAACTAGCATAGTCGGAGTACCCTGGCTGCTCCTGCCCCTGAAAATCTGGACATACAGTCCAGGACGCATCAACGCCGTCAGCTTATGAAAGCTGGTGAGTAAAATAAACAAGTGCTCGCAATGTATATATATAAGCAAATAAACAACGGTACCATTTAACTTTAAAAGCAATAGATTCAAGGTTCCAATTCCAACATAAGCCATGGGGAATAAAGAAAGCAATGAATATGCGACCATGCATGAACAATGTAGTATCTCACCTTTCTTACTCTTTTCTCTCAACAAAACTCAACACAACCAAACCATTATCTCAGATACCAGGAATACTATCCGATCGATATCCAAAACAGCACACCAAAACTATCGCTTCAGATACCAGGAATAATATCCGATCGATATCTAAGCCACACTCAATACCATCATTTCGGATACCAGGAATACTATCCGATCAATATCCGAAACAAGCGCCCTAGATACCAGGAATAATATCCGATCGATATCTAAGCCGTACACAACATTACCACCATCGCTTCGGATATCAGGAATACTATCCGATCAATATCCAAAACGTGCGCCTTAGATACCAGGAATACTATCCGATCGATATCTAAGTCGTAAACAAAACTGTCGCCTCCAATACCAGGAATAATATCCGATCGATATTGAGGTCGCACACCCGACCGCCACGCTTTACTCTTTTCACGCTTTCTCACACACATGCATGTTGACACAACCTCAACCCGAATATGTATGTAAATGTTTCATAAATAACACCATTAATTAATCACGAAGCCGGACAATCGTACGAGCATAAATTTTGGCCTTAGTTGTTCTGTTTCGTACAATTCTTAGAACATAGACCCTTAAAACAATATATTTGCCAAACAGTTCTTTAAAACTTTTAAAACATTTTCCAAACAGTCCCTAATAAGAAAACATAGAAACTGCTCAAACTGACAAGTCGCGCGAGCGGGTCGCGCGCGCGAAGGGGAGAATAAATCGCGCGAGCGGATCGCGCGCGCGAAGGGGAAAAATAGGTCGCGCGCGCGAAGGGGGGGAAGGTCCGCGCGAGCGGGCCGCGCGAGCGAGCCTCGCGCGAGCGGGTCGCGCGCGCGAGTTCTTGCAGAATGTCATCTTCTTCGTTTTCTCCCCTGTTTTCAATTCCTGGACTGAAATTTACACATTTCTGTTTTCTGTTTTAAACATGTCGTGCCATATATGGATCTCTTCGGTTTTCTGCGTAGATTACGAATATGAAATCAATTTTAACTAATACGGATTGTATCGATTAATTTCTGCGATTAAAGTTAGAGTGACAAAACTTAAAATCAACAGTACGTCGCGATACGGGTAAATTACTGCGTAGGATTCGAACCGTAGTCTATTGGGACAAGGATCTTCCATTTCCAATTTACAAAATTGATTTTGGTTATGATTTCTAAAACTTCAATTTCCAAGCTTTAATGGTGGACACATATATACACACATATACACATCTATATATACTGAAATATGCGTATATAAACATTGGGAGTGAGTTTAATTTACTCACTGAGACGATTATTCAGAAAATTAAAGGCCGAGAACTTCCGCCGTAATAATCCGTCGTTGAGAATTTCCCCCGCTCTTGATTTTGGTAACCCAATATATATATATGACTATGTATGTGTGTATGTGTATATGTATATGGTATATAATCTGTATGTGTGTTATATGTGTGTGTGTGTGTGTGTTCTTGAGAGAGTTGAGAGATTGGAGAGAATTTGAGAGAAATGAGGGAGATTGAGAGAGACACAGTGAGTGAGTGAGAGAGACACTGTTATACACTCATATATATAGACTGCCCAAAAATTGGGCTCCAAGAAAGAGGTGGAAAACGCACGGTGTGGTTGAGCTCACGTGCTCCCACACCTAAAACGCGATATAAGGCGCAGTTTGAAATTAAAACTGGTATTTTATGGTTGATATAAAAATGCAGAAAATAATAATAACGTAGGGATAAATTCCCGGTTATACAAAAATATAGATATCGATTTTTGAAACCATATAAAATATTTTGGAAATTACAGTTTGACCCCAGATAATATTATTATAAACAGAAATAAAATCAAATGCTCATGGAAATAAAATGCAGTATTTATTTATTAATGATAATAAAATACAGGGCGTTACATATTTAAAAACTCTTGCTTAAACTTGGAAGCTCATGTTTGTGACTTTTGTATGACTCTAAATGGCTTTAAGTATTAGTGTTGATTTCAACTTATGATTTGGTAATATTTTATGAGAACTTATTAATTGTTAAAACAGGGTTTTTGGCTAATTGCAAAAACAGGGTTTTGTTTTTTTATTATTGAGCTTCTTTAGTTTAAGTTTATTTTAAACTTATTTTGGAACTTTAATCACTTGTGTAAGACCTTGGCGGCGTGCCACGTGTCCTAGAATCGTTTGGGTGGTTCCGGGGTGTGACAATAAGAGTGTGCAAGTGATAGAGAAAAGGAATCCTAGAGACAATTGAGATATAAAAGCACCAAACACCCACCA
This sequence comes from Hydrangea macrophylla, assembly GCA_033977485.1. Classification (NCBI taxonomy): domain Eukaryota; kingdom Viridiplantae; phylum Streptophyta; class Magnoliopsida; order Cornales; family Hydrangeaceae; genus Hydrangea; species Hydrangea macrophylla. The sequence goes on from CM066982.1 coordinate 67,637,147, forward strand.
ATTTGCTTAGCATTTCCATAACAATCAACACATACTATGGTCTAAATGAGAATGCAAGAGGAACTACGGACCAAGAGCTATACACCACCTACCAAAGCAACAAACATATGAGTCTATCAATAATGAAATTAGTGCAACAAAATCATGTATAAAGAAGAAACATATGAGTCTATTCTTGTATGCACAATAAGTTTGTCTGAATAAATTAGAAGAAACTGCCAAAGAAAAAAAAAGGGTGAAATAAAGAGAACGAAGATATCTAATTAGGATATTTGTTTTGGAAGAATGCAATTTCAAGTGAAGAATAACGTGGGCATATCTTTTTACTTCATCTAATAAGCAACTTTTAACTTCATGTGGAAAAAAAAAGAAAAAAAAAAGGAGATGATTAGGACGAGATGCAAAGAATAAGGTGTGTATACAAATAATAAAAACCGAAGAAAAGATTAGGGTCTTCCATAGGAAATAGAAAACTCTATAAGTTGCAGCCACGGGTGGAACTCGAGGCGCGTCCTACAATTTCACTACAATTATGGTATTACTATTCATTTGGTCCAATGTACTGACCTGTAACCAATAAATAACTCCAACAAAAAAAATATCTCTGTAGTAATACAAAGTGTGTTACAATTCATTAAAAAGCTAGTGTAGAACATACAGACCAACAAAATAATAATTATTATTATTATGGTAATATACATGTAAAATACAACATAGCGTTTGTTATGGGCGTGTGTGTTGTGCTTGAGAGTGAGGGGACATCAAACATGGCTACTTCACTTGCCTAAATGGAAATAGCAAAAAAAATAAAAAATTAATTGGATCAAATCTGGCCTAAACAGTGAGTGCATACATACTGTGCATACGTATAACTTGGAAACTATACTATGGTGGTGGGGAGTTCCTGAGAAGAGTTGGGGCTAAAGGAAGGTAGTTTGACTTTTTTCAAACTCCACTACTCTCTTGGGCCATGCACCAAATTATTCAAAAATATCCAACATGAGCCTACAACATTCATCATAAAATACATCAGTATCTTCAAATAACATTAGGCAGAGTAAGTGAAAAGATATAAAAGCGAATTGCCAAAGTAGACTTGTTAGCCAAAATAGAATCCGCAACATCTTTTGCACTCCATCTACTCTTTTCCTTTGATTTTATGAAAATTTAATTTGGGGGGGTGGGGGAGGGCGCTATCTGTACCAAAGAAAATAAAATCACAAACGTCGATTAAATAAACTTATATCAAACTCATTACCATCTTTTTATGGACATTGGCACACAAATGACAAAGAAAAACTATTAAAAATTGTTGAATTAAGTACAATACCAAATTGCAGAATAACATTAGTGAAGATTTGGGCTGATAAATAACTTTCATGACCTAAATATTTGTAAAACGATATAAATGCATCATTGCCTAATTCAAAATGAAACAATTACTTAACACACGCGAAAAAGAAATCAGCTACTTTGAAGAGCGGATCATAGCTCAGCAAAACTATTCTTTTGGAAGATTTTTTTTTCCTTAAATAAAAAATAGTACTCACACCATTTTGGATAACACAAAAATTATACAAAGTATCATTTTTCAGAGATGAATAAGGTTTTTATATGCAGTATAAAAACTTGAGATGGCTAAGGTTTTTCAGAGAGAGAGAGTAGTGAACAAAAAAGGGAAAGATTGAAGTGTACATACAAAAATATTGCATAAATATAAGAAGGTCTTGACTGTTTATTGAAAGAGATATTCTAAGGAGAGAAATTTGTGTTGAGGAGAAATGATTGTGATAATTGATACACACTAAAACACATTTTGTTCATGGCATTAAAATTGGAAAAAATATTAAAAAGGAAAGGAAAGGACAGGACAAAATATTAATGTGATTTTGAATCACAGTAAAATTAGAAAGTACAAAATCACAGTAAAATAAGATAACAATTAAGAGAGAGATTTTACACTTTGAATTCATGAAATTAGAGTAAAATTTGGGGGAAGATTTTGGAAGGAGAACCCCAAAACAACTTTTTTAGGAAGATATAATTAGGAGAGAGATTTTACCCCTTTTAATTCGTACAATCACCATAAATTTTGGAGAGATTTTTTGGGAAGGAAAACCCCAAAATCAACTTTAAGAAGAAATAATAAGATAATAATAGTGTAAGACAATAATGTTAGAAGATATAATTAGGACCAGATTTTACCCTTTTAATTCATACAATCACCCTAAAATTTGGGGGGAAACTTTGGAAAGGAAAACCTCAAATTCCATTTCAAATAAATCATAAAATAAGAATAGTGGGTTTTATCAAAATCAAATCAAATTAAAATAAGATCAAACTAAAGTGAGATTTTGAAATCACATTAAAATTAGAAATCATAAAATAAGGGTGAAATATAAAATTCAAGCAATTGCTCAAGAATAGTGCATTTGAGGAAGAAAAAGATGTAGTAACGTGTTCAGTAAATGCAACATCAATGATCATGAACTATCCCAGAACACAGAAACACTTTGCACCAAGCAAATAGATTTTATTAAATAAATAATCATCTGAATTCTTATTAAAATAGATAAAAGCTTCAACTGGCATCAATGAAAAAGGTATCAAAAACATTAACAAATACATGAGGTTACAGCCTACAACAATGATGAGAGTGATAGTGGCGATTCAACTATACATTGGCTCTACAACAAAACAAACTAAAGATGAAATAAAAAATTGAAGAATAAGAGTAGATTCAACAAACATCTAAAATGGACATCCTAGGAATTTCAACAAACAAACAAATTTCAACAAACAAACATTTAAATAAAATCATGTGTTGATGATGATGATGGAGGTGGTCGTGGCTGGGTGGAGTAGCTCTTACTGGGCTTGTGGTGGTGTCGATTGTCATGGCTCCTGGATCGGTGGTCTGGTCAGTGGATATGATGATGATGATGACGACGATGATCGGCGGTGGAGATGATGATGATATGATCGACGGTGGAGAAGATGATCAGCGATGGAGAAATCAGTTGATGGTGATGATCAGAGAGAGAGAGAGAGTGAGAGAGAGAGATGAGGAGTGTGAATGGGGGGCAAACTTTTGGATTTAACCCCTAGTTAGCCCATCCTAGTCATATTTCTTTGTCCTAGTCATCCTATCCTGGTCATGATCATCTGACCTACAATATAATATAGATTGTTGTGCTTACATGTTTATGTGGTTATATGATTATGTGGTAATCAATGAACATCGGAGAAATGATTCATTGTTGGGAGTAATAAGGGAAGAGAAGAGTAAGAATCCGATAAATACATAAGTCTAAGGAATAGAAGTGACCACGGGACCAAGGGAATGTCTTCGGGTCTGAATGAATCATTAAACTAGTGGTTCGGCGATTACGAATATGGAATATATGTTTTTTTGTAGCATTGCACATGTTAAGCATTCAATGATGTTTAGATTGCTCACTAAGCGTAATGCTTAATAAAACCATTTTCCTTTTCTGTTGTGGTAAATAATAACCACCGCAAGTTCGGAACAGGATGTAGGGAAGAGATGAGGGAAGCATGGGAAGGGGCTGAAATGTCTCTTGTTTCAATGTTCATAGTTTCGTCGATGTGTAAAGAATTTGGCAAGAAAACTTGTAGAAGTGAACTCATGTAATATGTTGTATTTGTAGAATCTATAACTTATGAGTTATGTAAATCATGTTGTGTGAGACTCCTTTTGTAACTTGAGAATATTTAAGTTTAGCTAAGTTATGATGTTATAATGAAGTTTGGAAATGTTTTGGCTTAAGTTTGTGCCTTAAATTTGGCTTTGGATTGCTCATTAGGGTGCTGCCTGTTGTAAACCAGTCGGCTGGGTTGGGCGTGAAGTCGACTGGGTCATCTCTCATAAGGTTTAAATTCTCTAAAAATCCCGATCCAGTCGACCGAACCGAAGTTCAGTCAACCGGACCTCTAAAAGTTCAGCCGACCAGACTAGGGCAATCGACCGGACCAGGGAATCCTCAGAATTGAGCTCTCTGCAATTTGCATTTCCAGTCGACCGATTCCCCGATCAGTCGACTGGATCTAACTGTTCAAATGAAAATGTTTTATTATGTATCTAATGGAATTTTTCTTAAAAAAAACCACGTTAATAATTGATGTTTAGGATAGATAATCCTTTATTGCATGGTCCTAATCCACACGTCCTGGGATGAGGTGTGACAAAATGCCATACCCATCTTAATAAGAACTAATGAAGGATTTTACTTGTACCACCCTATCCCAAATCCAAAAGAAAAAACAAAAACCAAAAAAATAAAATAAACTAAAGGGTAAATATCATTGACCTCCCATGAGGTTTGGCCTAATATCAGAAATCTCCCCTAGGTTTTGAATAATATAGAGACCTCCCTTATTTTTAAAATTTTGTACTACTAACCTCTCTTTTGTTAATGGCGATAGATGAAATCTTGTGATATCAACAAAATTTAAAGGTGAACTGACATTATTGCCCTTATTTTTGACTAATTGACCGATATAACCTCACAAGCTTGTGTCAAATGACATAAGTGCTCTCATATTGGCACTAGACAATGTGCCCGTTGAAATACCTAATGTTAGGGCATTTTGTCATTTGACACAACCTTGTGGGCTTATTTTGGCCAATTAGTCAATAATAAAGGAGCTAATGTCATTTTACCATTAAAATTTGCTAATATCGCAAGATTTCATCCACTGTTGTTGACAGAAGGGAGGTCTATGATTCAAAGTTTTAAAAATAAAGGAAGTCTCTGATATTATTCAAAATACAGAGAAAGTCTTTGATATTAAATCATACCTCAAAAGAGTTCAATGATATTTACCCTAAAGTAAATAGTGGGGGTTGAGGGAGATTCCAATTTTGTCATTAGAAGTACACAATAGGATTACATATATAGTTAAATAAAAGAGCCAATACTTTAAGAGCCTGTTTGGTTGCACAAATTGTCCCATTTTTTTGAATCATTCTATTTTGAATTGGTTCATTTGGAATTTGTCTATTCGTAAATGATTTAATTCTAATTCATGTGTCTGTTTGGTTGGCCAAAGAAAACTTTCATTTGAAATTGTCTAATTTAAGAGTGTTTGGTTACAATAATTAAAATTGAAAAAATATCCAATTTAAACATTATGCTTTAACTCCTTTTTAGTTTTTATGGTGTGAAACAATGAAAATTGGTCTTTATTTACTTTAGGGGTATTATCTTACCCTCGTTTTTTTTTTTTTTTTTTCCAATGCAACCATGTTATCAACTAGCTACATATTAGGACTATGGTCCTACCCTGGTGGAAAAAGTCCACTATCCCCACCCAAGTGATGAGTGTTCAAATCCCGCCTCCATATATATATATATATATATAATAAATAAAAACTAGCTATATATTAATAACACATCAAAGTCATATTTATCAAAAGTAAAGAACAACAGTTTCTCATACCCAATTAGAAATTAAAAACACAAAATATCATGAACATTGTTGAGTCACATAATCAGCCCACATGTTCTGAGCAATAGAATCTCCTATTCTTTTTGCCTCTCGATCTTGTCTTCTAACTGATAGTTGCTCATTTAACAATCCTGGTGATCGAGTCTCTGATTGTGTCTCATTTTGTACTTCACGATTGTATTCTGCATAAGCCCAATCATCACCACCAGTTTCAACTCTAATATGATTATGTAAAACACAAAGTACAATTACTAAGTTAGCCTGAGTAGGGGTGCAACTCGGGCGGGCTTGCCCGTGGTCAACCCGGGCCCGGCCCGAAAATTACCGGGCTTGGGCCCATGATACTTTCACCATGGCCGGGCTTGGGCAGAAAAATGCAAGCCCGAATTCAATTCGGGCCGGGCTTGGGCAGAATTTTGCTAACCCGTGGAACCCGAGCCCGAGCCCGAATTCTATATATGTATTATTTTTTACATTATATTCTAGTGTTTTTTAGTGATAATAATACACTATTAGATATTATTCTAGCACTAAATTAATATATGAATGTTTTTTTTCTCAAATCTAAACCAAAAAAATAGATTTGATACTCTACATATTGTTGTTTACATACTAAAAATCAATTTGCACAAAAAAAAAAAATTGTAATTCGGGCTCGGGCTCGGGTTGGAGAACTAATTCACAAACCGGGCTCGGGTTGGTAAGTTCGGGTTTATGTCGGGCTCGGGCTCGGGCTTGGGCAGACTGTTTGAATTCGGGCTCGGGCCTGGGCAGAACCAAAACCCTTTGGGTCCCGCCCGAGTTGCACCCCTAAGCCTGAGTGGTAAATGGATAAGGACGTGACATCCTTAAAATAGGAAATTGTGTCTTAAGTACACCAAATATCATTTCAATTGCATTTCTTAAAGAAGCATGACGGTGGTTGAATAACTCTTTTGCATTTTTTGGAGCTTGATTACTATAACTGAACTCTTTTAAATGATACCTAACACCCCGGTATGGTGCTATTAAGTTTGGTGAATGTGTGTATCCAGCATCAACAAGATAATATTTTCCTATAAGAACAAGAAAACAGACAAATATTTTATTGAAGCAAATCAAGCACTTCATGAACAAACATAGAAAATTGGACTGAAGCAAATGGTAATGTGAATATACCTTCAGGCACTTTGAAATCCTTCTTCCTTGCCACTCCTAAGATACGCCCATCTCCAACGGACCCCTCCCAACCTAATAAAACATGTAGGAATCGCAAGTCAAACAAACAAGCGGCCATCACATTTTGAGACAACTTTCCCCATCGATCTCGAAATGAAGCTTGATCACCAGCTCCAACAGTTGCAGAGATATGAGTGCCATCAATGGCTCCTATGCAATCCTACAACAGTTATTTCAAATTATAAATACGTTCACATAAGAAAGAAAATAAACATTCAAGTCATTATTTTAAACTAGTTTACTTTAAAATAAGGATAAAATGACAAGCTCAGCTAATCCGGGAACAAGATTGATTTGAGAACAAGAAGGTTAGAGATCTCAGCTAATCTGGGAATGTATTGAGTTCTAACGAAAGCTCCAGCTCCGAGAATGGCGATCTAACCTCTATTAAAATGGCAAGCTCCTACCTACTTGATCCATGAGGGAAAAAAAATAAAGAAATAAAGAAAGAAAGAAAGAAAGAAAGAAAGAAGAGAGTCAATACTATCCTGTACCCAAATAGTCTGCAAAACATTAATTAAATCATGATAAAAAAGAATGATTGAATAGACAGTTAGAATCCCTTATTTCAGCAAACTATTGTGGAAAAAGATTAAAAAAAAAAAGGCAATGAGGGTGATGAGTGTAAGTGTCTTTTAAAAAAAAAAAAAAAACAAACATGAACTAAGCCTTATGGTCTTGTAGCCTTTTCTTGTACTGACATGATAACAGGAAGGAAAATCAAACCTCTGATTGAAGCCAACAGAGTGCCAAAAAAAAAATGGGTTTTAAAACCCATCTAAAGAAATTGAAAGACACTACTCTAGTATACACATTTTTATTAGTTACCTTTGTGCTAAGCAGGCTGATCTTTCTCTAACTCTAGTTTGATTGCTATAGGGCAAATGAAACCAAAACAATGCATTGGATCAACAAGTTTTCTACTATATACAAGTCCACAAAAAATGTCTTCTGGCAAGAGGGAAGAACCATTGAAACATCAAGTTAACAAAAAAAGAAAAAAATGTGTGTAATCCTTAATGAACAGTTTATGTTCACATATATTGTAAATCAACAAACTAGCTAAATGTTGCCTGAGCATCCAATTAACAATTCTAATCTTTCTCTGTTACCCAACAGTTCAACAATCAAAATGCTATCAAAACAAAATAAACAAACCAAAACAGATAAAAAATCACTCACTTTATAATGCTCATAGGAAGGTCAAATTCATAATTCTACATTGAGAAAATAACAAGAACCCAAAAAATCAGTCCAATACCACAATTGCTCCCAAAAATTATAATTACAAAATTGTAATTGAGATTTTTCGGCCATCTTGTAACATTAACAAGTATCACATCAGTACCTTGGTTCTATGAGAATAAATATTTAACAATAAATATTAAACAAAGAAGTCATAAATACAAAAAAATTTCAAATCTATACAAGCAACATACAAAATCAACAGAAAAAATATAAAAATTTATGTTTTCTGTTGATGGAAGAAGTAGATGATCGAGAGTTGCAGTCGGGAGTCAAAGCTAGAGAGAGAGAGAGAGAGAGAGAGAGAGAGAGAGAGAGAGAGAGAGTGAGGAGACGAACAGAGAGAGAGAGAGAGAGAGAGACATGCCTTTTCTCTGGACTGTGGATGGAAGAAGAAGATGATCGGGAGTCGCAGTCGGGAATGTCAATGGGTGAATTGGTGAAATTGGTTGATTTGAAAATTGTGCAATTTTAGGTTTTGGGCGAAATTATCTAATTTTGATTTTGTATTGTAAGCCCAAATGTGTTGATTTTTGTAATTGGTTCATTTTGGAAAATGCTTCAGTGCAGTTAGCACAGTGCAGTTCGCACTGTGCTACTCACAGTTTGCACAGTAAAATTATTCAGTTTTCAAAAACTGCTTTTGCAAAAGCAGTTTTACTGTACAAACTGTGAGTAGCACAGTGCGAACCGCACTGTGCTACCTGCACTGAATCCTTTTCCGTTCATTTTGTCAACCAAACATTTTTAAATGGGTCCATGCATAAATGGACTCATTTTAAAAGGATTCATTCCCAATTTTATGTACAACCAAACAGGCCCTAAAGGGTCATAAACTCCTTGGAGTTGGAGCCAAAAAATTCAATTATTTTTTTCCCCAGCTTGGGATAGATTCATTTATTTTGAATACATACTCCTTGGAATTTATAATCAAGTAGAAGTTAAAATCCAGAAGTTTATCTTGACAGCCAAACATTCCTTGATGTCTTCCTCGAGTTCTTCACTTAAATAAAACTAGCGGTGGGGCACAACGCATTGTGTGTGTTATGTATTTTGAACTTAACAAATTAGAAATAATTTCTAAATAAGATATTTTTTTTACAATTTTAGAAAAAAAAAATTACGTGCCAATGGGACAAATTTAATAGGCAATTATAAACATAAAGTGTGTAAACGATGGTGCTCACCAGGTATCACCCAACTGGAAAAGGCAACCCCAACCAGGTTCCAGAACAACGATTCAAGAAGAAAAAACATCATGAAAACAGAAAAATATTATAATTAATTGGAGGAAGAAAAAAAGAAGAAAAACTGAACAAAGTCCAAAATTGACAGTAACACTTACAGTGACTTTTTATAGAGAGAAGGTTAAGAGTGCAGAGTGGGGTGACTAGCATTGCCCAATTAGATGGCAAGTTTGGCATTATACAGTGGTTTTATGGAAAGGAAACAGAGATATGTAGATATATATATAATATATATATATATAATATATAGTAATGTAGGTGCCATGTGGCACCCCCTATGTAATTGGATGCCACATGGCATTCTTACACCATTGTATATATAGATATAAGATTGTATATGTATATATAGTTAAAATATAATAATATTCAAAAACTAAAAAAAAAAAAAAACAAACAAACAACCTCACTCACTGTAACTACCTCTCTTTCACCATATATATATTTTTTGAATTTTTTTTTTTTTGTTGTGGGAGAGAGGTAGTTACAGTGAATGAGGGTCCCCTTTTTTTTTTAACAAACTTTGTGAGTAATATATATAGATTTTAGAAAAACATAAACAAAAAAAAAAAAAAAAAAATTGAACGATACCCGTGCGTAGCACGGACAAATGCTAGTATATATATATACATATATGGCTGGGTGAGATAAAAAAAAAACGTGGGAGATATGGCAGTTAATTAACTGTTTCTTTTTTCTTTTTTTTTCTTTTTTTTTTGTTGTGTGGTTAATTAGGGAAATAATATTTTTTTTGGTAACCGTGGGTGTCCGGGCCAGCTTGCGCGCACCTCGACTAATCCCACGAGGTCAGGGCGTCCGGGTGAATCACCTGTGGCCACTCCATTGAGATTCGAACTTGAGACCTCTGAGTATAACACCCAGATGCCTTGCCATCCGACCACAAGGGAAGTGGTTAGGAAATAACAATTTAGTATCACTGTAATTATTTTTTGTAAGAAAAATCTTAATGGTTTTAATGTAAATATGGTTGATAGTTTGACAGTTACTCTGGTTCCCAATGATATATCACGAGACTAATTCAATATGAGTAAAGATTGGGTGAGATAGACACATCTTTTGGGTTGTGTTCCAAAAATTGTATCTTTGGATGTGTTCCAAGTATTACCCATTTAATATGGCAGAACTAGTTTAAGTATTCCACTGTCACATAATTTGAGAATTACTTTTCAGATAAAAACTTTATAACCATAGTATTATTCAGTGTTGGAAAGAAAGAAATAAAATATCTCACCAACCAAAAGGAGTTGAGCACTTGAGCCCACAAACAATTGTGGTGCATGCAATGACAAGCCAAACAATAACTGCCAATCAATCTGGGCTAGGGTTCACCCCCCCAGCAACCATGTGAGCCCATCAAATGATTGTAAACTCGAATTGACAGAAAAGACTTCACAATCGAACACATGTGTTTCTGAAAGGGCCACTCCAATTCCGTTAGGGTCCATTGTATAGTCATATTACTTTGTTCCTATCTTGCCAATACAAGATCCACCACTCGATCGTACGGGCGCATGTTACGACCTATCCTCCAGACCACACGATTCATATCTCAGGATATGTGATATAACAAAGGCCATCACAATTATAAAGTTATAGTGGCTGTTGTCAAAGTAACACATACCCAATTTACTTTGACAATAGCTGCTTTTGATAATAATGATAACTAAGGACTTGCATGGTAATGTTGTGGTTTTTGGGTTTTAATTTTGATTTTCATTTTTTGTATTAAATTAGAGATAGGCATCAATATATAAAAAAAAATTGAAAACTGAAAACGACAACGTTACTATGCGAGCCCAATTTACTCAAAATTAGAGCTCCGTCTCTTTTGAGATTTTACTCAAAATTCGAAGGCAGAAAAAAAAAACAGAATTACTAAATAGCCGCTATTTTACGACATAAAACTAGAGACGCAAAGTCGTTAGTGTAAAAATTACCAAAATATCCCTGAGATAATTGGTGAGTGTGTGATCAATTGTACCCACCACATTGATTTTAAGCACTTGTGGTACCATGTTTAGTGGGTTATGAGGCTCAAAGGCAAATGGTATGTGCAATATGTACAATTATATAATTGTGTGGTTTTACGGATCCGTACCCGCTAGACCACTTGAATAACAAGTGGCTCATTGGTGGTTCTGTGTTTTATGATTGTCAGTTACATTAGATTTTGTTGGGTTTGATTGAATTTGAACCGTCAAAATGTCTCTGAGGACTTTTTAGAATGGGTCCCATTGGCCTCTTGTGACCCACATGGCTGGTCGAAGTCCAATTAGTATAGAGTGGCCCATCGTGAGCTTAGATTGCTAGGCGTAGCTCTGCTATTGGTTAAAAATCTATTCTGTGTAACTCCCAAATTGAAAACTTAGACAACAATTATGCTCATCCATTCATCCCCAAGCACCTTATTGATGAGTAAATAGGATTCGCCACTTGTCATGGGTAAAGTGGAGATGCATGAATTAATGATGGAGTCCATGACCAGCTTAAACACGACAACACAACTGGTTTACAGTTCATCGACAAAACGTCTTTCATGACCTCTTGTTACTATTTATTGAAGTTTTTCATCCTAAGTACTCTTATTGGGATTTCATTTGAAATGAAGAAATCACACACCGCTTTCATGAACTCTTTGTTGCTTTTTATTGAACTTGTTCATCCTAAGTCCTAACTACCCATCATTTATTGAACTTGGTCATCCAAACCTCTTTTATGACGATGAACATAAACTTTCTTTGAGAGACTTAGTACATAGAATATTAGAAATCAAAATTTTCTTTTGGTTACGTACATATATATACATAGAAAACATTGAATGTCAAGTAGCTCTATTTCGTCTCTTACGTCCTAATAATAAACTCAAAGAAGGGACTAGAATTTTGAGATAAATATGAAGATAACTAATTCATATGAACAGAGATATATAACACCAGAATGACCTTAGTAGGTAATCATTGTGAATTCCTATGTGACTTTTAGAAGTCTCATTAAATATGGCACACTAGTTTTTTATGTTAGTTGGACTCCACTAACTATTTAGTCAATAGAATATTGTTCCAATTAATATATATGTATGTATATATATTTATAAAAGATATACGTTATTAATTGTTGAGAGAACCAATGATTGAATAGTTTATTTTTCAACAGTTATTAAATACGAGACTTTTCATTAGGGGTGAAAGAAAACCGAAATAAACCGAACCACCGAACCGAACCGATCGGTTCGGTCGGTTTTCATAGGTGTGGTGCAGTGTACCGAACCGAACCGAACCAAAAATTAAGCCTAAAACCGAAAAAACCGAACCGAACTGAACCGTTCGGTCGGTGAAAAAACCCTCCCAAAACCGACTGAACCGAACCGATTTCACCCCTACTTTTCATATTCAGTAATTATGAAAGTCATTACGTATTCCAAGACCGCGTCTTTATGACAGTTATTAATAGGCCCTCTTCTCTCCTCTATAAAAGGTACACCCTACCCCTTGAAAGTTAACATTAATTAATTACAGAAATAAGAGTGTGCACAATTGAGAGACAGAGAGAAGAAGGAGAAGTCTAGAGTAAAGTTCAATCTAAGGGGTTCCAATTTCTTTTCTACTAATTTCAATGGCAAATAACGGTATGTAAAATTTATATTTGTTTTCTTAAGGTGTATTATATTCAAGATCTTGGCATATAAAATTATTTCCGCATGATAATTTTATCAATTAAATACTAACAGTTGGTATCAGAGCACATGTTTTGAATATATACATCTTGGATTAAAAGATTAAAGATGTTATTTGTTGCACTAAAAATCACACCCTATTTCGGATGATGGTTAGGAACAAAAAGATCTGCTCATTCATGCACGAACAGATGGTAAATTTGTGTAGTTATTCAGAATACTAATGTATTCATAAAGGGGTGTGTACATGTGAGTATCATATATTCGTAGCTTGCCCTTTGTGTTAAAAGACTATTAATTCTCTTAATATTCAAGAAATAGTCTATTCTTTAATTGGGTCAATGTCTTGGTGATAGCATAACCAGTATATGACATAATTGATTAAAGCTCCTTTTGATTTGCCATTCACAGTAGCATGATGGTGAATATTAGATGGCGAATTAAGGATAATTAAGGATCTGTAACACTCTTTATATTTTAGTTTTTCCATTACTGTTTCACTATCTATGATTCATATTTAATATGTTTATATTAATTTCCTTCAATAATTGAAAAGATGTAAAGGAAAGTTTTGTTTTCTAATGGCATCAGTAAAACACATGATGATAGTATTGAAGGGCATGTGAATGACGTATGTTACTTTCATTGAGATTTGACTCGGAATTGTTATATCTTAATTAAAGTTGTGATATGTGTTGTGGTTCAATCTTGTTTGGAGATTAATTTAATCATGTTAATGAAAGTGATTAAATTTTATGGTTACATTATATAGTTAAAATAATTTTTTGTTTGTTTGTTTTAACTATGAAATTAGAGTTATTGCTATTTTTGTCATTGAAGAGATTTTAACCGCATAAAAGAAAATTTAAATTTATTATTTTTATTATGGAAGTGATTAAGTAAATAAATGACAATTTAGCAATTAAATAATAACTCTAATAAAAATGATAGAAAATAATTAATTTTAGAGTTATTATTTAAAGTAATCATTGAACAGAAAATTCAATTACATAAAAGAAAAATTAGAAATTACTGTTATTTTCATTAAAATTAGTAATTGAATTAGTAAATGATGACTTTAGCAATTAAATAAATAACTTTAATAAAAGGTTAGAGAATATTATTGGTTAGTTTTATTTTCATATGGTTTATTAACTTAGTAGTTGCCAAAGTGACCTAGGTTGGTGAGCCTTATGCATATAAAACTACATTAAAGATTAGTCATAAGGGTGACATAAAATACAATAATATTCTCAATGGCAGTCATAGTTGGGAGATTGAGACTAGTCCAAAGGAGAGTCACTTTCAACTAACTATGAACTGGATAGGGTAATGTAATTTGTGTTACTGAGTAGTTTAGAATTGGATACCCAAAGGTAACATGACTAACTATTAGGTGACATAAATTACATTAGACCTATATAATTGATAATATTTTGCACCTATAGAATGAACACTAGATATGCTACAGTTTCGCCCAAAGGAGAAACTGTAGTGATGTCAATAGTTCATCTATTTAGAACTTATAATTCTATATTAAAGATAGACTCAAGGTCTTAACGTGAGCATTGTCCTATTTCAGTGACTGTACCCACTTCGTTGCACTCTCATGCATCTAGCACTCCAACTCTTAATGGGTCAAATTTTACGGAATGGTATGAACAAGTCCAATTCACACTAGGTGTGTTAGATCTTGACATGGCATTATTGGTTGACAAACCTGAGGAAGTTACTGCTGACAGTACTGCAGTACAGGTTGATATGATGAAAGCCTGGGATAGATCGAACAGACTTAGTCTTATGTTTATGAGGATGACCTTAGCTAATAACATTAAGACTTCTCTTCCTCAAACTAATAGCGCATTTGAACTTTTGACTGCTGTTAAAGAACGTTTTAAATCAGCAGATAAGTCACTAGCAGACACACTTATGGCAGAATTAACGACTGTCAAATATGATGGTAATAGAGGGGTTCAGGAACATATCCTCTATATGACTGACAAAGCTGTAAAATTAGGAGCACTAGGAATGCAAGTGGATGAATCCTTCTTAGTATAGTTTATTCTCAACTCACTCCCTTCTCGGTTTGGCCCATTCAAAATTCACTATAATACTCATAAAGACAAATGGAATTTGAATGAGCTGACTAGTATGTGTATTCAAGAGGAAGTGAGATTAAGGCAAGAAGAACCCCACTCTGTGCTAGTTGTAACTCATGAAGCTAAAAAGAAAGGAAAGTTTGTGAAAGGAAAGAGAATTCAACCAAAGAAAGGTGATGGACCTGGGAAAAGTAGTCAGGGCCATGGAAATTTTATTGTCACGTGTTATTTTTGTAGCAAGAAAGGACATGTGAAGAAGGACTGCAGCAAGCGTAAAGCTTGGTTCGAAAAGAGAGGTATCAATCATTCTTTTGTATGTTATGAATCAAATCTTGCTGAAGTTCCTTCTAATACTTGGTGGATTGACTCTGGGGCCTCAAATCACATAACAAATTCAATGCAGGGATTCCTTACAACCCGGAACCTGAAGGAAAGTGAACGATTCATCTATATGGGGAACCGTCTCAAAGCAGAAGTGGTATTTGTTGGAACCTACCGCCTATTCTTGGAGACGGGTCATCAGATGGATCTTATGGACACTTTTTATGTACCTTCGATTGCTAGGAATTTGGTTTCCTTATCCAGATTAGATGTTGCTGGATATTCTGTTTTATTTGGTTGTGCTAAACTCACTTTAATGTTTAACTCTATTATGGTTGGTTCTGGTATTTTATATGATGGTTTATATAAAATTTCCTTGAATCATGAGTTTGTACAATCTTTAATAGCCCTGCATTCGAATGTTGGTTCAAAACGAGGTCTAATTAATGAAAACTCTTCGATCTTGTGGCATAAAGGACTGGGGCATATCTCCAGGGATAGAATTGAGAGATTGGTGAAGACTGGGATTTTGGATAATCTAGACTTAACTGATTTTCAAGTGTGTGTGGAATGCATTAAGGGAAAGCAAACCAAACACACTAAGAAAGATGCCACAAGAAGTACTAAGCTTCTTGAGATAATTCATACTGGTATTTGTGGACCACTCTCTATTCCATGTTTTGCTGGAGAAAAGTACTTTATCACCTTTATAGATGATTTTTCTCGCTATGGTTATGTATATCTAATACATGAAAAGTCTCAGGCCGTTGACATCCTTGAGGTGTTCATTACTGAGGTCGAGAGACAGTTAGATAGAAAGGTTAAAATAGCGAGATCTAATCGATGAGGTGAGTTCTATGGTAGATATGATCAGACATGACAAAATCCTGGCCCATTTGCCAAATTTCTTGAAAAGCATGGTATTTGTGCTCAATACACAATGACAGGTATGCCACAGCAGAATGGAGTTGCTGAAAGGCGTAATCGTACACTTTTGGATATGGTTAGGAGTATGATGAGTTTTTCAATTGTACCTGATTCATTGTGGGGTGAAGCATTAAAGACTGTAATGTATATCTTGAACAGGTTCCTAGTAAGGCTGTCTCAACAACTCCTTTTGAGTTGTGGACTGGTGGGAAGCTTAGTTTGAGACATTTACATATTTGGGGTTGTCCAGCAGAAGTAAGAATCTTCAACCCACATGAGAAAAAGTTAGATTCAAGGACCATATCTGGATATTTCATTGGTTATCCAGATAAGTCCAAAGGGTACAAATTTTATTATCCTAACCATAGCACGAGGATTGTGGAAACCGGTAATGCCAGATTCTTAGAGAATGACGAAGTTAGTGGGAGTGATAAACAAGAAAAGTTAATCTTGAGGAACTAAGAGTGGATATCCCACCACCCTTTCCTCCTCGAGAAATTGTTGTTCCTCAAGCTATTCAACCAATTGAGGGAAATGAACAACATAATGGAAATGATTCACCACTTCATGAGGATGTTGCCATTGAAAATAATGTAGTACCACCACAGCCGGCAGTTCTGAGGAAATCTCAGAGGGAAAGGAAACCTGCTATTTCAGATGATTATGTGGTGTATCTACAAGAATCTGATTTTGACATTGGGATTAATAAGGATCCGGTTTCATTTTTACAAGCCATGGAAAGTGATAATTCTAGTAAATGGATCGATGCTATGAATGAAGAGTTAAAATCAATGGACCAGAATGATGTCTAGGATCTCGTTGAATTGCCTAATAATTGTAAGAAAGTCGGCTGTAAATGGGTCTTTAAGACCAAGCGTGACGCTAAATGCAATATCGAGAGGTATAAGGCCAGACTTGTGGCTAAAGGTTTCACTCAGAAAGAGGGCATTGATTATAGAGAGACCTTCTCTCCGGTATCTAAGAAGGACTCATTTAGAATTATCATGGCACTTGTAGCTCATTATGATCTAGAGTTACATAAAATGGATGTGAAAACCGCTTTTTTAAATGGAAATTTGGATGAGGAT
The DNA here is from genome assembly GCA_033977485.1 of Hydrangea macrophylla. Classification (NCBI taxonomy): domain Eukaryota; kingdom Viridiplantae; phylum Streptophyta; class Magnoliopsida; order Cornales; family Hydrangeaceae; genus Hydrangea; species Hydrangea macrophylla. The sequence continues at coordinate 67,654,455 of CM066982.1, forward strand.
ATCTACATGGAACAACCTGAAGGGTTCACAAAGAAAGGAAAAGAAAATTTGGCTTGCAAATTAAAGAAATCCATTTACGGTCTTAAACAAGCTTCCAGGCAATGGTATATAAAGTTTAATGATACCATTACTGATTTTGGATTTAAGGAAAACACTTTTGATCAGTGTATTTATCTAAAGATCAGTGGGGGCAAGTTTATCTTTTTGGTCTTATATGTGGATGATATTTTATTAGCCAGTAGTGATCTTGGTTTGTTACACGAAACCAATGAGTATCTTTCTAAGTGCTTTAAGATGGTTGATATGGGTGAGGCATCCTATGTCATTGGCATAGAGATCTTTAGGGATCGATCTCGAGAATTGTTAGGATTGTCTCAGAAAAGTTATATCAATTGAGTCTTGGAAAGATTTAATATGCAGCTATGTTCAGTCAGTGATGCACCAATCATGAAAGGTGACAAATTAAATGAAAGTCAGTGTCCTAGGAATGACTAGAAAAGGAACAAATGAAGAAAGTTCCATATGCATCAGCTATGGGGAGCTTAATGTATGCTCAGACTTGTACCAGATCGGATATTAGTTTTGCAGTTAGAATGTTAGGTAAATATCAAAGTAATCCAGGAATGGAACACTTGAAAGCAGCAAAGAAAGCTATGCGATATCTTCAAGGCACAAAGGATTATATGCTCATATATAGGAGATCAGATTAGTTAAAAGTGATCGGGTACTCAGACTCGGATTTTGGTGGTTGCTTAGATAGCAGAAAGTCCACATCAGGCTTTGTGTTTCTGCTAGCTGGTGGAGCAATCTCGTGGAAAAGTGTGAAGCAGTCCATTATTGCTTCATCCACGATGGAGGCCGAGTTTGTAGCATGTTTTGAGGCCACGAGTCATGCTTTATGGTTGCGGAATTTTATTTCAGGACTTGGTGTTGTTGACTCTATTGCCAAGCCGTTGAAAATTTATTGTGACAATACCGTAGCAGTTTTTTTCTCTAAGAATGGAAAGTATTCTAGTGGTTCCAAGCACATGGAACTTAAGTACTTGGTTGTTAGAGAAAGAGTCCAGAAACAGCAAGTGTCAATTGAAAATTTGAGCACTACTCTTATGATTGCTGATCCATTGACTAAGGGATTACCTCCAAAGACATATAAGGAACATGTTGTAAGGATGGGTCTTTTGAGTAATCATTGATGTAAATGATGGATATTTCAGTTGTAGTGTAATTGACACTTATGCGCAGTTAAAGTTTGTTTATGTTATTTCCTGTTTTCAATTATGTGTGCACAATTTATGTTTTATTGTTTGATAAACAGGAAATGTCTTAACAAGACACATTACATGGGCATTACAGAATAATAGACTAATGTTAGTACAAGTTATTAATGGCGTGGTGCATGGAAGGGAATACGACACAAATGTTGTACAACCGCTATGACTCACATTAATAGTCTATGCTAATCTTAGTATGACAGTAACTAAAAGTTTGGGTGTATTGGCTAATTTATGGAAATTTGTGATCACATTAAAGTTTTATATGTGGAATCCAACTAAGTCAAGTATCATAATCAGTCTAGTGGATCAAGTGGGAGAATGGAAATTCCTATGTGACTTTTAGAAGTCCCATTAAACGTGGCCCACTAGTCTTCTATGTTAGTTGGACTCCACTAACTATTTAGCCAATAGAAGATTGTCCCAATTAGTATATATATGTATGTATATATATTTACAAAAGATATACGTTATTAATTGTTGAGAGAACTAATGATTGAATTGTTCATCTTTCAACAGTTATTAAATACGAGACTTTTCATATTCAGTAATTATGAAAGTCATTACGTATTCCAAAACCTTCTTTATGACAGTCATTAATAGGCCCTCTTCTCTCCTCTATAAAAGGCACACCCTACCCCTTGAAAGTTAACCTCAATCAATTACAGAAATAAGGGTGTGCATAATTGAGAGACAGAGAGAAGAAGGAGAAGCCTAGAGTAAAGTTCAATCTAAGGGGTTCTAATTTATTCTCTACTAATTTCAATGGCGAATAACGGTATGTAGAATTTATATTTGTTTTCTTAAGGTGTATTATACTCAAGATCTTGGCATATAAAATTATTTTCGCATGATAATTTTATCAATTAAATACTAACAATCATCACATCATGTCATAGTACATACATGGTGTACTGACACATGAATCATATTTAGTTTTGAATTAGCTACAAATTTGAATGTTAAATTTTGTGAAATATGATTGAATATGCTTTTGGTATGTTTTATTGTGTCACACCATGTAAACACAATAACATGTTGTGACGATCTCCTGAATCACTTCTCGAAAGATAGGGTTGAGGATGAGAATCGTAATTTGTATTTCAATTAAAGTTTCTACAAAAATCAATATCGTTTTATGACTCCGAGCATGTAAATACACACATATAAATATAAGATTCAATACACTCTAGTTGGGTTCATGAAATGATATGGTGCAGTTTCACCTTATCCTCAATGCTCTTCTTGGAGGGTAGTCAATAGAGCTTACTTCAAAATAATTTAGCAAGCAAAATACAAAATTTCAATACTTTTTAAGCGATTTTATCATGTTCTAAAAGTAGTTATTGGTCCAACTATCATAAGTACCATATACATACCACTTAAACACAATTATACATCTAAATTAATCATACTTAAAAAAAATATTTAAAAAATAAAAAATTAAAAATACCCGAACTTTTTTCTTAACAAACATGCCTTTTAATTTGGATAGAAAGGACCTTAAAATTTAGAAAATAAAATATACCAGTCTCCTAGCCTAACACGTGTCACTATACCAATCTCGAGCCTATTTGTCACAACTAATGCGTGAAAAGATTTCCCCACCCCTCCTCGCAACAAGTGTCATAATTTAATGATAAATAATACTTCCTCCGTCCTATTTTATGTGTTCATCTTGGAAAATTCAACTATTTAAGGAGATAAAAAGAATTTATACCTATTTTTCACAATTGCCTATAATTATTACACTTTCTTTTTTTGTTTTGTTTGGGTGTTGATTGCAATGAAGGATAGTTTGGGAAACTAAGTAAAATTTACAAACTAATTTAGAAAAGTGGATAACAATTTTAGGACATCCCAAAAAGAAAATATAGACACATAAAATGGGACGAAGGGAGTATTAAATTCACACAAAATTTCATACATAATAATAATTATAACCGTTGATTTCAGTGGATCTCATGTAGGATCCATGTATTCCCCACAAGGGGCCCACTAAAATCAAGGAATATGATTATTTTATGTACGAGCACTACTAGACTCACACATTGAATCACACATTTTTTTCACACACAGCTTTAAATACATGTACCATGTGCTATATAAGTGGGGGCACAAAAAAATGTAAAAAGATTCAAACAGCACAAAGTACAAGCATATAAAGCTGTGTGGAAAAAAGTGTGTGGTTCCCTGTATGGGTTTCACATTTTCCTTTTATGTACTCTGTAAAATTTTGTTTGAGTCTGACATTATTGTTTGGATTAATGCTACAGGCATAACACATTGCACAAAAGGGCTTTAAATGCCTTGCTTTTTTTTTTTTTTTTAAAGAGCTTTAAATGCCTTGTATCTTGTGTTATTTGAGTTTTTTTTTTTACACTTTTTTATCCACCACTTATACAGCATAAGATACAAATATTTAAGGGTAATTCTTTGGTAACAACTTTCATATAACTTTCATACAACCTCCTAAAAGATGTGTCTATCTCTCTCCTGTGTCACTGTGACATCACAAGAAAGAGATAGACACATCTTTTTAGGAGGTTGTATGAAAGTTGTCACCAAAGAATTACTCAATATTTAAAGCCCTGTTGTACTTTGTGCTGTACAATGTGTTGTGTTTGTAACTAATGATTAGAGTTACGCCAGGTACCACGCGTGGTCCTCTGAAGTCATAATGAGGCTTTACCTTCCAGAAACTTCCTGAGAACTCCTGGCTAGAAATGACTGACAGATCTACCGGCCCACCGGGCGACTATCACGCCACGTGTCCAAACGTACCACGTGAAGTTCCGACGTGGCACCCCTAATTCCCTCGAAAATGATACGCACTTTTATTTATTTATTTAGTTATTTATTTATTTTATGCATTTAGGGCACTTTCCAATCAACACTACCTACATACCCACCAGTCCAACAAAGTTAAACCTCTCTCTCTCTCTCTCTCTCGATCGAAAAAACAGAGAAAATAGAACGGGGGCTTGAATTGAATTTGTAATTTCCTCTCTCTCTCTCTCTCTCAATTTTCTCGGGAAAATTTGATCGATATGAATGTGGACGGAGAAGGAGGTGGCGAAGTTGTGAAAATGGAGGAAGTGAACAGGGAGAGGTTAGTGTTCATGTGGGGGTACCTTCCCGGAGCTTTGCCGCATAGGTCGCCGCTTTTGTCACCGGCTCCCGTTAGGTTACCGCCGGCGATTAGAGACTCGTGGAGAGATGTGTGCGGTGGTGGATGTGGATTCGCTATGGCCATTTCAGGTGCTTATGTTCTTATTGAATTTTTAATTTGTTTGTATGTCAAAGTCGTGCCTTTTCGACATTGGATCTGTAAATGCTACTGATGAAATACTTATTATCCTAATTCTTTTCTTTTACTATGAAGTTTTTGGGGTTACATATATATATATATATATATATTTTTCTTTCTTTCTTTGTGATTTTAATTTGCTTTTTAGTGTCCTTCTGTGTTTGTGACAACTGTTTAATTTTTAATTTTTAAATTTTTTTTTGGTTTTAATATGCGATTCTTATTGCTTTTCGATTCGGTTATTTTGTATTTACAGTAATTCATTACTGGAGTCAACAAATTTTGTTTTATGTAGCTTAAAAATGCAAGTGAGTTTTTGAACTCGGAATAAAAGTGAGTTTCTGAAAACTGGGATTTCAACTGTGCGACCCCTTATTCCAAAATTTTTAATCCAATTTTGTATTCAAAGACTTATATTCTTTTCTTTCACTATTAATTAAGTGTTTTGGGCTACATTTGCTTCTGGTTTGAAGTTACTCATGATGATTTCTGTGCTTGTGATAGCTTTCTGCTTTGATAAATTTGCCTCTTCTTTTGTTGTCTTAGAGCTTAATATGTGATTTTTCGATTCTGTTATTATCTATTTTCAGTAAATCACTAGTGAAGGCACAAATTTTGTGAGTTTTTTTGGACTCAAAAATAAATATTGTGAAAACAACTGGCATCTCAAATGTGTGCTTGCTTATTCCAAATTTTCTTACAATTATTCTTTGTTTGGAAAGAATTTGGATTAGGTTTCATCTGTTTACTTTTCTTAAATTAAAACTCTCTGAAAAACTACTTCCTTGAATTTGGTAAAACTTGTTACCTTTTCTTCATTGTAATATTTGAATTTGGTTTCTCTCTTTTAAGTTACAGTTGTTTAAATTGTTGGCTACGAGCTGTAAGCCTGTAAGTTTAGGGCTCGCATGGTAACGTTGTGGTTTTTGGTTTTCAGTTTTTTGTTTTTACTTTTTGTATTGATCACAGTCAACTCCTAATACAAAAAATGGAAACAAAAACTGAAAACAAAAAACCACAACGTTACCATGCGAGGCCCTAGTTTATAGTTTTTTCCTTTTTCTTTATACTCATACTTCTTTCTCAATCAGACTCAGGAAAGCTCATTACATGGGGTTCAACGGATGATCTAGGTCAAACTTATGTTACATCTGGGAAGCATGGGGTAAAGCATCACAAATCTTTTAGTGGAATTTTTTATTTGTGTTCTTTTATATTCTTTCTTACCGTTGAATTGGAGCATCCAACCAAAAACCAATTGGTAATGTGTGGAGTAGCCCCATGATCGTATATATTGTGTAGCAAGGTTTTAAATGCCCGATGTGGGATTATAATCTCAACACTTACAATGTCCTCCATTGTTTTCTGTTTGCATTTAAAGGAAATTCCAGAGCCTTTTCCACTTCCGACTGATGCTTCAATAGTAAAAGCTGCGGCAGGTTGGGCACATTGTGTTTCAGTTACAGGTATTGATGAATTCCTTTTTCGTAACATGTTGAAGAAAACTGGATACATTCAACCTCTAGTTCAAAGATATGTAGCAGTTGACTTTAAGTCCCTGTTTGAATGACAGTGAATAAAGGATGGGAATGGGTATCCCAATACTGCCAGGTTTTAAGTTTTCATTGCAATTTTATTACTAGAGTTTGACTTGTGCCAGTAAACATAAGTCATTCCCATTATAATGTTTGGCTTAATTACACTTAGTGTACAAATGTAATTATACACATGCATCATAATCATGGTATTTGAGAAAGTCAAGTGATAGTCATGATTATTTTTCCCTTCTTCTAGATTTCTCAATCTTACCATAATAATCAGATTGAAATACCTATGTCATTAGGATTTCGTATCCCATGGGTATTGCATGCTCAACTTCAAATTCCCTCCCAAAACAGTGCCCCAAATATGGGATTGTCTAATAGGAACGGATACCCATTCCTGTTCTGGATTTCCACCATCCAAACAGGGCTTAAGTCTCAAACAAGGACTGAAGATTTATTGTGAGAGATTTTTTTAGGTCATATGTTATGAGAATCAAACAGAATTTAGATTCCATTTTCTTACTACCAGTTTTTCAGCAACCAAATGTGGCAGTAAACTGAATGAAAGACATAGGTGATAAGTCAAATTTGGTCACTTTCCTATCTAATGAGTTTGGGTTGCTTCAATTTGAGAATCCAGAGAATGGGGAAGTCTACACCTGGGGATGGAAAGAGTGCGTTCCCTCTGGCAAGGTCTTCGGTGATCCATCCACTAGCTTAAGCCCAGAGCTGGATGTGTTTGAAAGACAGAGTTCATTTTTGACAGAACAAGGTAATTTTGGTTTTGACTTGTAGAGGGAGGACACATAGTTGCCGATCTTTACTGGTTGTAGACTAATGTGATAAAGGGTAACTTTGTAACAGTGAGCCCTCGATCTCAGGGATCAAGATCTATCAGTGGCACAGTATCTGGTGTGGATCCTAGAAATGGGGAGGAAAGTGCAAAGCGTAGAAGAACATCATCGGCTAAGCAATCAGCTGAAAGCTCCTCATCTGGTGATGAAAGTCTGTCAGCATTGCCATGTCTTGTTACATTGAACCCGGGAGTAAGGATAGTCACAGTTGCTGCAGGTGGACGCCATACACTAGCGTTGTCAGGTATCCTCATTTATTTCCGTTGTCCACCACTTTGATTCATGGTTCCCTTAAACTTGTTTAAATAAGTATAGTTGTAGGCAGTTTAGTGTTTCAAGTTATGGAAAAGATGTTATAAAAAAGCTGTTAGAGGTTGATATATACATGGTTGGCTAGTTCTCTATCAGCTTAAACTTTTGAACCTACTGGTGACTTAATACAGTGAGAGACTTGTTTCTGGGAAGTCTTGGATCTAAGTCTCCGTCCCTATTCTGGTTTGCATACTGCAGATCCTTGTTTGTCTCAATTGTGATGGAGTTACGTTTGTTGCCTCTCCGTGTGCGAGACATGTCGCACGTGAGGGAGGGTGTTGGAGCTTGATATATGTGTGTATAACAGTGTATATATATATAGTTGGACGCATTCTCTAACAACTTAAGCTTTGGAGCAATTGGTGACTTAACAAAAGCAATACATTTTACTAAATCCAAATTTTCGTGAAGTTTCAGATATAGGACAGGTATGGGGTTGGGGCTACGGAGGTGAGGGACAGCTCGGTTTGGGATCCCGAATACGTATGGTTTCCTCTCCACATCCAATACCTTGCATTGATACCTCCTTTGGAAAAGAAAGTTCTGTGGCCCTTTCTCGAGGAAGCATGAGTTCAGAGGGACAGGGTTTTAGAATTCCTGGAAACTATGTGAAGGGCATAGCCTGCGGGGGGCGGCACAGTGCAGTAATTACAGGTAAGCAGTTCAGGGCTTGTTTTGGTAACTTGTCAAAGTGCAATTGTAAATTGTTTCTTTAACAACTTGGGAGCAGAAATATCTTGAGTCAAGAATGTGCAAGTACTACATCATATATAGCGGTGTCCTTTTGTGGGTCACTATGTCAGCATGGATGTCCACTAGTTTTCACTCCACTTGCTCTCATGTGTATCCACTTTAGCAGATATAGTATGTAGTTTTATGTGTGTAACTTTGGCCCCATCTGGGAAAGCTTCTCGATTGCAGTGCAATCTTGAAATTGTGGGTTCCCTACATTGGACTGCCATTTCGCAGGTTTCCCAAACAATTTGGAAACTGCAATTGATGGATGAATCTCTCGTTTGGGCTTCCAATCATGGTTACTAGATGGGGCCTATGTCAGCATGTACATCCATTCTGTTTCCTCTGTCAACTTGCTGCCATGTGTAGCTGCTTTAAGATGTACTAAAGTTGAGACACCGTCTCTGTTGCATGCCTGGTTTGATTTCACGATTTCCATTCTGAATTCTATTTCTAGTGATCTAAGTTCTTGATATGACGTTTTCTTACATTTATAGATGCTGGAGCACTACTTGCCTTTGGCTGGGGACTTTATGGACAGGTGAATTTCTAAACTAAACTAAGTTTCGTACAGGACACAGTATTGCATACTTCTTGCTTTTATACATCTTGAATTGTAACTAATTCTTGAATACCTATTTTTTTTTTTTTTTGTTTTTCCCAGCATATTACCGAGTTGAATTTGCATGGGTCAACTACATAAAGGATTTATGTCTGAAGTAATTCATATTTATTTGAAACAAGGTTAACTTAGGAAGTGGTATCAGCAGAAGCAAATTGTTTTTTAACTTTTTAAGTGTGATGGTTATTGTGACCCAAAAAAAAATTTGTGATGGTTATACAATAATATCAATTCTTCACATTTACCAGTGAAGTATAGGTTAATGACCTACTCTTTTGTATGGCTGGTCCCCAATAAAGTCCAGGTCAACTTAGGCTTCTGACAAGCATTAGATTTCTATAACAGCGCGAAAACCACGGAAACAAAGAAGAATGCACCAAACACTGGCCAACGTGGGGGAACATGTTGGTCTCCAACTCCGCGCACTTGTTGACGCTTCAAAGCACTTTCTAGTATGTGCTTTAGTTTTAGAATGTGTCGTTCAGTGTCACGAGTCTACAAGCCAAAGATCGTAGTTCTAAAACAAGCAATCAAAAATATCCTGGAGCAGTATTCCAATTTACAAAGGGAAGTGGTCTCAGATCTTAATCAATTGAGTAGTATAGATGTATACATCAGATATTTGAGAGAGAGAGAGAGAGAGAGAGAGAGATGTAATTTGACAGATTAACCTTGAATAGTGTTTATGAACAAAGCTCAAAAAGACCTATTCAGAGGCAAAACCTGACATTGCTAGTTGCATTGGATCTTGATGAAATAATCCACCAATGATAAGTAGCATTGAGAAGAAAACTTATCCCATTTATGCTGAAAGTGAAGCACATTGGTCTCTGATGTGAGGTTGATTCGAGAAAGTTGATTTCAAATCATGTTTCTAAGGACTGGCAGTTGCTAACAAAATCTTAACGTGACTGCGGTTTGATTTTGCATATTTGGTTTACTCTAGATATTCAATAGAAAGGCGTTTCCAAGACTCTGTGACTTGATGTCCTTCACAACACCATCATTGATTTAGTGCTCTCACATGTCATCCTCTATCCATTAAACTGATCTACTTGTAAGCGAACTTAGAGTAGTCGCTTTTTTTTCCTGGTAGGTTTTGTTATTGGTAATTAAAGTATATGTAAAGGCGTCCAATGGGGGGAGAACCCTTGACAGAAGGGAACAAAAAACAGATTTTACAATCTCAAGCTCTCCACTACAAAGAGTCCACCAAAAAATGACCATCCTCCTTCCCCAAAAAAAAAGACGTAAAAATTCATGTATTAATCTATGGTATGGAAGTTCCATGTCCTCAAAAGTTTTCCTACTTCTTTCCAACCACAAACACCACAGTAAGCTTATCGGAGCCATCTAACAGGGCTTCTTCAAGGTTTTTCTCACCCTCATCCCTTTCCAACACAAAAGTAAGTCTCTAACAGTGGTTGGCATTACCCACTGCAGACCTAAAAGAGAAAAAATGAGATTCCAAGCAGCTCTCTAGCAAATTTTTAGATTTGCGTTTACACATTGTACAAAGGCTAGCTAGCTTGTTGAAGCTTGATATACATTGTTGGGCCCATTCTCTAACAGTTTAAGCTTTTGGAGTAGTTGGTAACTTAACATGGTATCAGAGGCTTGTTTGTGAAAGTTCCTGGGTTCGACTCTCCATCCCCGCTTTATTGTGTATATTTGCACTTTGTTATTTGTCTCCACTGTGATGGAGTTTAGTTTGTTTGCTCTCCACGTGCAAGTCGGGGTTGCACGTGAGAGAGGGTGTTGAAGCTTGATATACATTGTTGGGCCCATTCTCTAACAGCTTAAGCTTTTGGAGTATTTGGTAACTTAACATAGCTGAAATCCTCTTTTCTGTAGATTGTCCAAGGTTAGAATACCTTCCCAGGTAGCCGACCAAACAAAAAAGCCACTCTCGTAGGTACCTTGGACTTTCAAATAATTTCCAAGGGAATTCAAAGCGCGTCATGTTCACCATTTCCCTGTAGTAGGACTTGACAGAGAACGCCTTAGAAACATCTGGGGCCAACACGGCTGTGTCTATGCTTGTACTCAATAGCTTGGCAGAGCTGTTGGTCTCCATGAAACTGAGAACATCTGCCATTCCCAGTCTTGAAAGTGCCTTCTAGAATGTGGATTCCTGAGCCTCACAGAGAAATTGGGTAGGTGTATTTAGCAGCTCTCTAGAATAATTGGTGTTTATAAGATTTGACACTTTTTTATTTGGTGAAAGGTAATATATATGTATATATATATATATATAGAGAGAGAGAGAGAGAGAGGAACCCAACTACAAAAATGCAAGCGGACTCTCCATGATATACAAAGAAACTAAAACCAGAACAAGGAGATTTGATCCTCTATACCCTTATTGGAGCGAACTTCAGTTTCCTACTCATCAATAACCTTGCCTTCCAGTTATCTTATACTGTGTCAGTTCAAGAAAGATCTACAGTGCCTTGGAAGTTATTGATGTTGCTTTCATGTCTAAAAGAAGTGATGGATGCTATCTCACTGTTTGGTCGGCAGCTGAGAACTGAAATGTGCTTTGCGTACGTTGCACTTTATTGCATCATAGTGAAGACATGAATCCAACAGTTTACTGTACTGTGTCAAAAAGCATCATTGCATTGCGACTTGTCATTTTCTGTGATAAACAACCGGTGGCCATATCTCGGTAGCTTAATGGTTGTCAATGATGCCATAAAATTGTGATGATGAATTAGGAGAGGAATCGTGACTGAAAAGCTTGCTCAAACATTGTTTCTGCGCGAGTAGCATTTAGTAGTAAGGAACACAATGACCGGAACTAAGCTAGCTAGGAGAGAATGTTTGTGTAGGCAGGATATCATTTGAAGGATAAACCATGAAATGACTGAAACCAATATTTGAATCACAAATCTTTGATTAGAGGGTTAACCACACAAAATTATTATCATTCTGTTTCCTCACTGGTGCTGTGTTACATGGACTCCTCTTAATAGGTCCAAGTACCACTCGACACTCGGGCAAGGTTATGGGAAATGCATCTGAATATGCTACTATTGCAACAAAATTCATTCAAAATGGACTAAATGCCCATGTTAAAGTCTTATTATTACATAAAAATACTGTTTTCCAGTAGAAATATAGAGATTTATTCCCATGTTCCCGCGTCCTTAGATTCGTGAATTTGGGAAGGTCGACGCTTAGACACATACCCGCACCCAGCACTCATACCAGATTCCATGTAATATAGCTGGCTGGGATCATTCGGCTCCTCGTTGCTTTGACTTCTTTTCTCTCTGCTTTTTCTTATGTAGTTAGCTTCTTGGAGTGTCAATCACCTTTTTAGTACCGGCAAATGGGAAGTGAGCATTTTGGGAGCAAGATAATATTTTTGATTTTAGCATTTTTTATTTTAATCTTTTCTGACAGGAATGATATAACCTCGGAAACTAATAGGGAAAATAAAGAGCCATAAAAATCAGCGAAGATATAAATATCACCAGCGCAATAGGATAATCATTATGTTGCTAAGCCGTAGTAAGGCCCTTGAACATATAGGAAGTAAGAATCCAAACGATCACTGAACACTTGGTTTTAGAGTACCTCCACTGGCAAGTCGAAATTTCTATTATTGACTGGATCTACTTTCTTGATGATTTTGTTATTTGATTATTTCAAGATCCTGATGAAAGCACCAATGGATTATTTGTTGCTCTAACCATGATCTATGGCTTATATAAACCACGTTCTCTATTTTCGTATGCTTGTATTCATTCTTGAAACTGGCAGAATATAACATTGACTGGGCTTTTGGATCAACGTGTAGGTAAGGTAGAAGATGGTGGAGAAAAAGCTCTATAGTTGTTCAAGATGACGTTCACTCTGAGCAGGGACGGACATACATGGGGGGACTCAAGCCCCCCCTTGATTTTTGAAAAATATCATATAAACCAAAAAAAGTATATTTTTACCCTCAAGTCCCCCTTCCAAATTTAAAAACTCTCTATTTTACTCTTAAGCCCCCTCCCAAGGATGAAACATTCAACATTTTGGTACTCAATTTGTAGTAACAGAGTGTCATTTTATTGTACATTTGGTATCAATCAATATTAAGTTTTATATTTCCTTCACCCGTCCAAAAATTTGTATAAATAGACCTAAAAAAATTGCCTCAGGGGCGTTGCCCCCGAACCCCCGGAAACTCACTACCTCTTCACCCTACCAAGTCCCCAACCCCAATTTCCTACATCCGTCCTGACTCTGAGAAGGGATAATCTGATCTACTTTTTTCCCTTTCTCCTTATTCTTGTGTTGTTTTTGTAACTTTATCCTTTGTCTTTTTTTCTTTTTTTCTTTTTTCCTTTTTTGTTTTGCATTTTTTTACGGACATGGTTTGGTTGTTGGATGTTTGGTGTATTTATCATGGTGAAGGTGTTAAAATTGTTTTTCTTGTGATGCTCATTCGGTGTAGTGTGGGCAAGGAAGTACAGACGATGAATTGAGCCCAGCTTGTGTCTCTTCATTACTAGGCATCCGAATAGAGGGTGTTGCAGCAGGACTGTGGCACACTCTCTGCATTTCTGCTGATGGTGATGTGTACTCATTTGGTGGGAATCAATTTGGGCAGTTAGGAACTGGTGTCGATCAAGCTGAGGTACATTTCAAATTCATCTCGTCTATTAGTTCCTTATTTTCCCTTGATATTACGAAAAACAATGACAAATCATGTAATGGAAGAAGATGCTTGTTACTGTGATTTGCTGGTAAATGGATGTTTTAGACCATCATAAAAAAAATACAGGAGCTGTGTAGCACGGATACGGACACAGGACACTGATACGACATGATATATGGTCACGGGGAATGTGAAAAAAAATGTAGGATATAGACATGGCGGAAAAAGATTATATTCTTCTACTAATTACTCTAAATTCTATAATTATACAACATATAGTGCCATCTGCTCTTCCATTTCCTAAATATTCAAATAAAGCCATTACGTATCTCCCAATTTTATTTTTATTATTAAATTTTTTTTTTTACATATTAAGACTTTTACCTCAAAATCTTGAAAAACATAATCATAAGATCCACCATGTCGTGTTCACTCCCGTGTCTGGAGTGCGTCTGATATGTGCCCCGCATGGATGTGAAAAAATAAGACACATTTTTTCACTTACCTGAAGCATGTCGGGGACACGGCACCCAAATATAAATCTGTGCTACATGGACCAGGAGTATCATACATATTCCAGAACAGAGGAAATTTTAATTGGATGATGGTTTTAATTTTGCTTTTCTTGAATTATTCATCAGATTCTGCCTAGGCTATTGGATGCTCCAGTCTTGGAAAATATGCATGCAAAACAAGTATCTTGTGGGGCTCGTCACAGTGCTGTAATTACAGGTGTGTGATTAATGCTCTTATATTGCATCTATCTTTCATTTCTTGGTTTGCTCAAAATATACCAATACTGGTGTTTATGCATTATTAGAAATCCAAAGCTCCCGTTATATGAGCTCTCTCATGTACACTTTAAAACATTAAACATAATATCAAATGGAACGTAGTAAGCTGTTGGATTGAAGGTGTCTGGAACAGCATAATAGAGAGTTTGGAACATGGGTTTGAATATGGGTCTGCTGAGGCATCTTCTATATCTCAATTGGAACAATTTTCCTGCTTTATTTTTTGCACAGAAAAGGTTGGCAAACAATAGGATTTTGGGGATTTAATGCAATGATTTTCAAAATGAGCATAGGAACTCAATAGATTACAAATGAATGACCATTATTGGACTCTAGTTGGGAGGCAGTTGAGGTAATTAGATGATATGGTTGGTACAAAGAAGCTAATTGATATGGTTGATCTTTCAGAAAGAAAGGGCTAAAGCCTATTGGTAATTGATATATGACAGGATTTTGTATAAAAAAAAAAAGGCAAGTGATGACTTGAATCTCTTAAAAGGTGGGGCAAATGTTTTAGAAGTACGGATATGACTAGTGATATTGGTCTAGAATTTGTATTGTTGCTGTTAAGTTACCAATTGCTCCAAAAGCTTTGCCATTTTAGAAACAACAGTATCTTAACATTTAGAATGTGACAATGTCTAGAATTATATGCTTACTGAGAGAACATTCTCATGACTTGCTCTTTTTGCTTTTTGCTTTTTGCTTTTTTCTCTTGAAGACGATGGAAAAGTGTTCTGCTGGGGATGGAACAAGTATGGCCAGGTACCATTCTCAAACTTTTTGACCAAGTTACTATAAGACTCAGCATCTGTTCAAAATAATTCCAATTTGCTTTCTAATTTGCATGAAATGCATCTTTGGGATCTTTAGGCTATGTTTGGTTTGTGGATTTAGAGAAGGGAAAGAAAATGGAAAGGAAATCAAGAAGGAAAACCACTTCCCTAGTGTTTTCCCTTGGGTTTTCCCCCATGCTCAAATAACATTCGAAATAAAATTTTTCCATAATAAACTAGGACTTTAAGCAAAGTAGAAGAGATGTGACTCACGGAATTTGTATTAAATTGTATGTCACCATGTTTTCTATTCCTTCAAAATGCGATAACAGCCTCTCATCTAATCCACACCTGACCTGCTGCTAGGGCAAGGCTGCATACATCACCCTCCCCAGACCCTGCAGCGGCGGGAGGCTCATGTAGTGGGTTTGCCCTTCTATTTCTATTCCATTCTATTTTTCTCATGGTTTTCCGCGCTAACCAAACAAAGAAAAGCATTTTTCCTTGATTTTTTCCCCCTTTCCCTCCCTATATCCTTGAACCAAACAGAGCCTTAATGTTTTGATCAAATTTTATGCTTAAACCCACAGACCACACAAGTGTCTCACTCTGTTCTCTTCTTGTGGTGTCAGTTTGCTTTTTTAATGATGTTTATAAACTAATTCTTACATGACACAGCTTGGCTCAGGCGATGTGATTGACCGCAATATTCCTTCTCAAGTTGTGATTGAAGGTTGTACCCCACAAAATATCGCATGTGGTTGGTGGCATACACTTCTCCTTGCTGAATCACCCACTTGAGCGCCTTACTTCCCATGGGCCTGCGCACAGTTTTGTTAGGTTAGCTCTTATTCCTGCTTTATAACTACATGCATACGTACATAGAGTAGTTCATATATACATGCATATATGCACGTAATCATTCTTTAACGGTTGGGGTTCACCATGACTGATCTTAAGTTTATCACCGTTCGTGTTAGGAGATATGCTTTCTAGATGTATAACATCATGCTAGTCCATAGTGTATATCTTTAGCTGATGTATGCTGTACGATCTGTTGTAAATGAAAAGTTTGCAATGCCAAGTGATTGTTATTTGTAAGAATGTTTTGGATTCTTTTCAATGCCAAGTTGTTTTGGTGCCTTTTCAATTCGACTGTGAACCGTGCCAATCTTGGGGAAGACACCACAACCTTACGTTCCTTTAGTGGTTCATCTTGCTCGTCACTTGACTCGATTTGAAAAGCATTTTCTTTTCTTGCTGTTTTTTGTAGAGGTTAGAATGTGTTTTGGCATTCCAGAATTTTAGGCACTCTTTGAAGGGTCTGTTTTGGAATGCATAAAACATGATGATTTTTTTTGGAAACCAACATCATGATGAGAGTCGTTTGGCAAAGGGCGTATTTTTTTAGATCGGGCACGGATTCCATAAATAAAAGTTATCTACCAAACACTTTGTATATGTAAAACCAGTTAAATTATGAACCATCGACTCAGAGCCTTCCCAAATAGCCCCTAAGAGTCTTCAATGCAAATCAAAGAAAAAAGAGAAGAAAAAAGTGTTGAGAGCATAAATATTTTAGTTACACCCTCTCTGATAGCTTAAGCTTTAAGCTTTTAGAGTAGATGGTTAACATAAACCAACCAACAAAAATTGTTAACTCCTGTTATAGCTACAGATTAGACTAGGCAATTGAAATGTCTACATTGCAGAGAGAAGGAACTTGGTTTTGAAGTCACTTTTGTGGCAAGCACCAAGGAGGTCTAAATGCATTTATAGAGTAATGCTATGCTTCCCAATTTCCCTCCCTCCCCCCCCTCCCCCCCCCCCCCACAAAGTGTTTCCCATCAAATATAGTAGTGGGCCCAGTTGATTTTGCGGTTGATATTGAAATGATCTCACCATTATTTAAAGGGTTTCATGTGTTGGGAAACACTTTTTTGGAAAAAAAAAAAAAAAAAAATTTAAGAAGCATAGTGTTACTTTTTATTTGGAGTAATGCTATGTTTCCTAAATTTTCCCAAAAGTGTTTTCCAACACATGTGGCAGTGGGTCCAGTTGATTTTGATTGGTTGATGTTAAAGTAGTCCCACCATTATTGAAGAAGGTCCCACTGCCACATGTGTTTGGAAAACATTTTTTGGAAAGAAAAAAAATAATTTGGGAAGCATAGCATTACTTTTTATTTGAGAGCATTTTTGCTCACCCAATTTTGTTTTACAATTGCTCACCCAGGCCTTCACTGGGTGGCATGTGTTTCATTCTAGTAATTATGTTGATAGTACATGGGCAAAATGAGTATGAAATGGGACACATATCATCCAATAAAGGAGTGGGTGAGCAATAGTGAATCAAGATTGGGTGAGCAAAAATGCTATTCTTTTTATAATATACTCTGGGTTCAACAAGGTTGATCTGGCTACACCTTCTGTACTGTTCTTTAGGGTTCAGATACCTTCACACAATTTGGTCCATGTCTGCTTACAAAACAAGAATCATCACAACAATTAGTAAATCTCAAGAATCTAGCTAGTCTTCTCTATCATTTTCCAACTTTTTCAGTTTATCTTTAAAACGCGGTAGATTGATTGTTCTAGTTTGTCGCCAGTTCTTATTGAAAACAAGAACTGAAATCTGTAGTAGTTATAAAGAATCTGGAATGATAATGATACAATGCCTTCTTGGTCACTGTTTTCGCATTATATTCTATTCCCTAAACGTCTTTCTTAGGCTCCAGTTTAAACCACGGAGAAAAAGCGGTTTCCATTGCTCAGTTATCAAGAATAATAGCGAGGAAAATAAAAAAGAGAGATAATACAGTGCAAAATGCATTAAAATTTAAAATAGTAAAATACCGTGACTCACTTTCTCCTTTTTCCTAAAATGTAATAAATTTTAGGGTAAATATCATTGACCTGTCCTGACTCCCGAGGTATGACTTTATATGAGAGATTTTCTCTGGGTTTACAAAAGTTTTTCCCTTTTACGCATACAAATCAAATAAAAAAATTCATAACAAATTTTGTAATGCAAGATGGGGAAACGCTCTATGACACTTGGGAACAATTTAAAGAATTATTACACTCTTTGAATAATATCATTGACCTCCCTTATTTTCAAAACCTTGTATCACTAACCACCCCTCCATTAACTTCCGTTAACTTCTGTTGCTGATTCTGAGTCTTGTTTGGCAAACAAGCTTCTGCTTGTGTGTTTGGCATTCTATAATTATGTCACAAACAATCAGAGCCCTTACTTTTGTTTTATTTAGTTTAATAAATATAATGTTTTGATTTTAGTTGTTTTAAAAATTATTTTTGATATATATTTAATTGTTTGAAATTCTGTAAAATAGCAAAATAATATGTCCATTTTCCAGTAGTAATCATAGATTTATTTAAATGTCTTAATAAGCATTTTAATTAAATAAGTAAAACCAATCGACTAAAAATAACTATCTTCAATATTGATGGAACCACTTCAACATCCTCCAATCAAAAAAATCTAATGGACCCATTGCAACATGTATTTGAGAAGTATTTGGAATTCGAAAATTGGGAAACACTTGGGAAGCATTTGGGACTTAGGCTTAGTTTGGCCCCCATTTTAGCGCTTCCACTTTTTTTAAAGCATAATGTCATGTTAATTTATTTGGTAACTAGTTTATGAGGTTTGCAAAAATTGAACTTAGAGTTTTTTGGGGGGAGCTTTTAAAAGCTCTAGAATTGAGCTTTTAAAAACTTAAGGTTGCTGGTTTCATGATGTTTTTTTTTTGAAAAGTAATGTGTCACTTGTACAAAATTATCAAACAACTTAAGTAATAAATTTCATAAGCTACCTTTAAAAAGCCACGCGGGGGTCAAACTAAGCCTTAGTTGCTAAGTCATGTGCATACATTTTTAGTCAATTAGTTTACTTATTTAATTAAAATACTTATTATGATATTTAATAAATCTAGGATTGATACTGGATAATGGACATAATATTTTACTATTTTAAAGATTTTCAAACAGTTAAATGTATATCAAAAATTATTTTTAAAACAACTAAAACCAAAACTTTATACTCCGTATTTATTAAACTAAAAAAAAAAAAAAGTAAGGGCCTTGTTTGTTTGTGACATAACTATAGAATGCCAAACGCACAAGCAGAAGCTTGTTTGCCAAACAAGACTCAGATTCAACAACAGAAGTTAACGGAGGGGTTAGTGATACAAGGTTTTGAAAATAAGGGAGGTCAATGATATTATTCAAAATCTAGGGGAGGTCTCTGATATTAAGTTATACCTCAGGGGAGGTCAATGATATTTACCCTAAATTTTAAACATGGAGGTAAACACAAAATCTAGTTCTCAACTTCCTATGATATATACAAGAGTAATGCTATGCTTCCTAAATTTTTATCCTAAAAATGCTTTTCAAATATTGTGGCAGTGGAGCTGGATAAACAACTTCCAATTAAAATTCAACTGGTTTTACTGTATTAACTTGACACCAATGCCATATCATCTGAGAAACAGTTTTAAGATAGAAATTTGAGAAGCATAGCATTACTCTATATACAATAGCTCTTAGTGTTTGCTTATCACTCTATTGATGTAAAAAAAGACCAAAAGCAGAAAAAAGAAAAAAGAACAGAAAAAGATACAAAGTACGTGATTTATGTATCTGCCAATCTTGCATGTTAACTTGTTACAAGTCATTATTACTTGTTTAGTTAGGTAATGCATACCATAAACTTTAAGTAATAATGATCTATAGACTGTTATAAAAAAAAAAATAATGATCTATAGATAAAAGTACTAAGCACAAATAAATTACTAATATCACAAACCAAATGACGGAAGAATTTTGAAGCATAACCCCTTGATTCAAAATTGAACACTTTAAAATGCAAATTATTAAAGAAATTATAAGTAGAATCTCAGAGAGAGAAAATTTGTTAAACTTCAATTGAATTCTTAAAAGGGAAAATTAGATTGGGATTCCTAGTTAGGGAAACATAGTGCTTTAAGGATAACTAATTATTTTCACTTTGGTTTAGGACCCTTACCAAATACTGCTAAATATCATAGACAAGAAGATAAAATAAAATAAAATAAAAAACCCTATATTACCCTTGTCACACGTGCCACACTCCCTAGAGATTTTCAAAAGGAATCACTCATGTGAGTGCACACGCCCCAGAAATTCTCAAAACGAATCACACACGCACGCGTTTCACGCCCCTCACTCCCCAGCCAGCTCGCACGGAATAAGTGCATACACAATAGCAACTGATAGGTACAAAAATATCAGGTCAAGGTCAAATCACCACGTCAACAAGCGAATGCCTCATCATCCGGAAAGGGTGCTGACTACTCAGTTTTCCCGAGTTGTCCGCTTAAACGGTCCGGTCAAGATCACGACTCGGGTGTGTGGCACGGGATGATCCCCCAGTAGGCACGTCCTAAGTCTATCCCCTAATCTGCCAGCCAACGGTCCGTTCAGTTCCCTATTTCAGAAAGAAGACTAAAGGAAAGAAGAAGATGTTTCCTAAACTGATTAGGAAACTCCCATAATTCATGCAAATCAATTGTAATTAAGCTAGGTTTCTTAGCTTAGCTAGTTGCCTTATACGAGTAGGCCTCTTGCATCTATAAAAGAGGCCCCTCACCCTCAATGAAGGGGATCCCATTCTGATAAAGAGAATAGCAGCAGTACATCACCATTCATACATATACCCGGCCAATTTTTCTGATAGTGCCGCCCTCTCTGTTGGCTCACCAAACGTCGCCGGTGATCTGTTACTGAAAGCGCTCCGACGCACCCATGGACGTAGGTCACCTCATTAACGGGGCCAAACCACATACAACTCTTTGCCTTTCTCTCCATCCTCAAATGGCTTTAACTTACCTCTAACCAAATTTTGGCATCATCAGCTTGGCATCGTCTGAGGGAACCCGACTTTTCCCGAAAACAGCTTCGTGACTGATCAACATGCCAGCGAAAAAGGGTAAGAAGGCCGCTACTCTAGCAGGCCAGGCAGATTCGCAGCCTGGACAGCCGGTTGCTTCCATGACCTCCGAGCAGGTCATCGCGGCCCTTGCGCAACTCCTGGAGGGCCAGCGGCAAACTCAGCAACAGATTGAAGCATTGCTGGCCCGCCAGGAAAAGATCCCTCAAATAGAGGAACCGCCCGGGAAGGGCGTGCACGACCGGGAGCCCGTACGGATCTGAAGGCGCACCCATACTGAGCCTATATCTCTACCGGATTTGGGCCTGTTCAAGAACGACGAGCGTAGCCAGGCTACCGAGGGACCCGGCGATGCCCCCGGGCCAAACCACGCCGGGCGAAGGACGCCAGAGAAATCATCAATAGTAGGCGAGCTGCCCGAGGGGAGGGGAAAGATCGGACTTCTTGGGATTCGGCCAAGGACCCCCCGGCCAGGAAC
The DNA here is from genome assembly GCA_033977485.1 of Hydrangea macrophylla. Taxonomy (NCBI): domain Eukaryota; kingdom Viridiplantae; phylum Streptophyta; class Magnoliopsida; order Cornales; family Hydrangeaceae; genus Hydrangea; species Hydrangea macrophylla. The sequence continues at coordinate 67,675,763 of CM066982.1, forward strand.
CGTGGGGATCTCAGGCACACGATTACCCGGAGCAGAAGCCAGGCCCTATCCCTGAGGACAACGCACTTCGAAGAAGAGGCCTCGTCGTCCGACCCGGCGTACTACTCAGATACGGAGCGGAAGATCGGTTAGAAGGATGTTAAGGCTCAGATCGAGGACCTGCAGAAGCAAATTGAGAAACTGAGTCGTAAGTAGCGCCACGATCACACTAATACTGAAATCGAGTTGCCCTTCACCATCTGGGTCACAGGATTCTCCTTCCCTCAGAAGTTCAAGCTACGGCATCTTGACTTTTATGACGGCTCGGGAAGCTTGGTGGATCATGTTCGGACTTACAAGGCCTAGATGGCGCTTGTCACCACCACCGACGAACCACTATGCCTGGCCTTTCCCGGCACTCTCAAAGGGCCGGTCGCTCAGTGGTTCCATGTCCTCAAGCCTCGAACAATCGACGATTTCAAGGCACTCAGCAAGCTCTTTATCAGTCAGTTTGTAGGGATGCTAGACCGGTCACAGCCTAACACCCAACTATTGACTGTTAAGCAACGCAAGGGAGAATCCTTGAAAGATTATGTCGACCATTTCAACCAGCAAAGGCTTCAGATCCGCCACCTGAACAAAACGGTCGCTATCACGGCCTTCTGCTCGGGAGTTCATCATACCAAAGTTGCTACGTCATTCCATCATGACCGACCGGCGACCCTGGTCGAGCTCCCCCAGAGGGTTGGGAAGTACATCGACACGGAAGAGTTCCTAAAGTCCAAGCGTGCCAGCTTTACGGGAGATGAGTCCCCAAGGTCCAAACGCAAGCGCGAAGGCCCCGAGAAGGGCTCGGGAAAGAAGCCTAACTAGGATCAGCAAAAAGGCGGTCAGGATCGAGTCCCAATTACCTTCACTCCTCTTTCCCGACCCATCCACGAGGTCATGGCCATTGTCGAGACCCAGAGGCTCCTCCAACAGTAGGCCAAGCTGAAAAGCCCGCCCGGGAAGAGAAACCGGGATAAGTTTTGCCGGTATCATAAGGACTATGATCATAACACAGAAGACTGTTTCAAGCTCAAGATTGCCATCGAGAAGCTGTTTGAACAGGGTCACCTGGCCGAGTTCGTCGCATCCGATAGGCGGTCTCGGCTCGATAACCAAGCTCCCGAGCAGCCCCAACCACTCGGGCAAATCAACATGATATCCGGAGGAACATCGGGCGGAGGGGATTCACAATCAGCTAGGAAGAGACACGCTCCTAGGATAAACCGCCCGGGAGAGCTCCAGACCCCTATCCTCAGTCCCTGGCCATTCGCCCAGTGGGGCATTGACGTAGTCGGGCCCCTTCTATGGCTAAGGGTCAGGTTAAATTCGCTGTCATCGCCATGGACTACTTCACTAAATGGGCAGAAACCGAGCCCTTGGCAACCATCACCGAGAAAAAGATGGAGAATTTCATCAAAAGGAACATCCTCAATAGGTTCGGCATTCCCCGGGTGCTGGTCAGCGACAATGGCAGGCAGTTTGACACCCTGGTGTTCAGACAGTTCTACTCGGGCTATGGCATATCCAATCAGTACTCCTTTCCCAAGCACCTCAAGCTAATGGCCAGGCATAGGTGAAAAATTGAACAATTTTGCAGTCAATTAAAACCAGGCTTGAAGAAGCAAAGGGACTTTGGGCTGACGAATTACCGATCCTCCTGTGGGCCTATCGTACCACTCCCCGAACGACAATAGGGGAGACCCCGCTCTCACACACCTGTGGCTTTGAGACAGTGATACCCATAGAGCTCGGCTTGCCAACATATCGGGTTTCCCATTTCAGCGAACAGGACAACGAAGAAGCCCTCATGGCAGAGCTCGACTTAGTGGACGAAAAAAGGGATTGGAGATATTTGAAAGTAGCAGTATACAAGCAGCGGGTCTCTCGATATTATAATAGCAAGGTCAAGCACCGCAGTTTCTAGGTAGGGGATCTGGTCCTTAAGGCAGTGAACCAGTCAACGAAAGTCCCGAGTCATGGAAAACTGGGTCCGAATTGGGAAGGGCCCTATCGGGTCACACAGGTCAACCGCCTGGGAACATACTGGCTGCAGACTTTGATCGGGCAAGACCTCTCGCACCCATGGAACGTGCAGCACCTCCACAAGTACTTCCAGTGACGCTCGGACAGGATCAGATTAGCATTGAATGGGGAATTTGTAGCTCTTCCCGAGCAATTATTACAATTTTCAATAGCAATAAAGATTGTTCGTTTTCTACTTGCTCCACACTGGTGTTCCACAAAAAGACATCGGGATCACACCCAAGGCACAAAAAGACCTCGGGACCATACCCGAGGCACAAAAAGACCTCGGGGACATACCCCAGGCACAAAAGACGTCGGAGTTGTATTTGAGGCACCAGTTTCGCCTAGGTCCAAAACCTATAATGGAAAACTAACTCCCTAGGTGGCCAGGGATGGCAAGCTGCAAAAGACCCTACAACCACCAACGTTCTAGGTCGGTTCCCTACAGTCATTCCCGTTAATGCCCGCCTTAGCAAAAGCTTGGGGCGCAGGAGGATATTAGACTAAAACAAGCAACCCCACCGAGCACTAACTGGACTTGGAAATTTAAAATAGCACTCCTAAGTACCTATAGTGCCCAGAGAAATGGCCCGGTACAGTAACAGGACCTAACTCTTACACTGTACCCGACGGGACTTTTAAAACAGGTCCCCAGAAGACCAAGTGTTCTCTACCGGTTACGGTCCTAAAACTTTTGCAAAGGTAGGGTTTCCACAGGATGTATAACCGGTCGGTCACAGGCAACCATACACGGGCAAGTACAGAATTAAATGATTAGTTCGAAAGGGTGGCCTCAGAGGACCTTTTCATTAATTATAAAAATATGTGCACTTCCCAGGGGGCAGTTGTAGTAGCCTCTCAAAAAAAAAAAAACAACAGCAACTTGTACGGACTGGGGGGAGCTAGGCGTCGTCTACCACAACCACCTCCTCGGTCTCGCCCGCCTCTCCTCCCGGAGCAACCTCTTCACCCGGGGTAGTTTCCCTGCCCGGCACAGTACCTTCGGCAAGTCCAGGCTCAGTAGTAGAACCTTCTCCAACGGTGGGACCCATGTCCCAGTAGTCCGAGTCGATCCCTTCGTAGGACGAAATGTCCCACTCGGGGCTATCCCGGGCTAGCCTCATTTTCAGGTCCTCATAGTCCTGAAAGAAGCCATCGTCGAAGGCCTCCTCCGTAAACGCCACAGCCTCTGTCCCGGCGAGGGCCTTCTCCCGAGCTTCTGCTGCAGCCAGGCTGGCCCGGGCAGCCTCCATCAGCCAAGGCGACTGCCAGCTCCACTTGTGCAGCGCCGAGGCCCAGGGCCAAGCCCTTGACCTTATCCTTCTCAATAACTAAAGAAGTTTCCTTGGCCTCAGAGCCTGCTCGTTCCTGCACTAGTGCGGCCTCAGCAGTAGCAGCCCTCTGGCCAGAGAAGGCAGAAAGGATTTGGCACCAACGACTATGTAGCTGACCTACAGGAAACAAGCATGAACCGGTTGGTTAGTTAACAAAATCACCATAAAAAATAAATGTTTGAAGGACAGGAAAAAAGAAAATGGCAGAGATGCTTACGAAGTGGGAGAGGTTGTACAACCACCCCTGGAAGTCTTGGGGAGACATGTTTGCACACATCTCCACCTGGCTAGGAAGGAGGATGGGTTTGACTCTCTCCCTTACCTCCGCCGACCTCCCCAGCGGTATCCTGGATGCTAAGTCTGCGCGGGGAGCATTTTCCTCCACTACTACAACGTGAGGGGCTGTCACAGCCCGATCCCACAATAGCGGAACCGGAGCCCGTGGCACGCCACCGAGGCTAAACCAATTCATTAACGTTCCCAAAATTAGGTTTGAAGAACACACGCAGCGGAAAAACAAAACACATTTTCAAAACCAGAGGTTCAGTCGACTGCTCAGTCGACGGAAGAGGGCAGGGATTTAAGAGCAATTCCAGTCGACTGAGACTGGGGGTCCAGTCGACTGAGGGCGGGGTCCAGTCGACTGCTTTTACTATATAAGAAGCAGTAGCTAACAGACACAGGGGTTCAGTCGACTGCTCAGTCGACTGCTCCCCTGGCAGCAGCCCAATCTGCAGAATTTCAAGTTTAAAAGCTTTCTAACTTTCACCAAAGATCAACCATTCAATCCAAACTCAAACCAAACTTAGTCTAAAGTAATTCTAGCTGTATTAAAGCATTACCAAACATAATTACAACATGTTACTAACCATTACAACGGTTTAAAATCCATTCTAACATACTAAGTTAAACATGGTTTAAAACAACCAAATTCTTATTACAACATTTCTAGGATCCCAAAACTACAAGATTTACATTCCAGTTGCCTCACAAGCGAACTCCCAACCCACGTACTCACTTCTCCAATTCCTCGCCAGCATTAACACCTGCAATGGTTATTTGAATAACCACACATATTTCGATTTGTTTAAGCTAAAGCTTAGTGAATAAAACAACATATGCACATGAATGATAAACATGTCCGCATTCATATCTCTACAATTCATACTAGTCGCCGGAGACTCACGTGCCCGTCCATACTCCCAATCCGCGACTCCTCGCCAATAAGTCCACGCGAAAGGGTAAGACCCACGATTCTTCTCTTCAATCGTGCGACCTTAATGCCTATATCAGCTCCACAAAATGGCACGGTGACCACGTGCTCCTTCTGACCCATATAAGCAACTTAACATGCTCAAATACATATCACCATGCTCGCGGTAATCAAAACATATCACTGTGCTATTGAGCCTACTTATCAATATAATTGCCCAATATGAACTACACAATATATCTCTAAGAATTAATACATGCTATTCACACAAAACATGAATACATGTCAAGAAATCATTCCAAAAACATAGTTGAATCACTCACCTCCGATTTACACGCTTAAAATACGATCCAAAGAAAACTCGTGCACAAAGAACGTGCAGAAGTCCGTCTAGTACAATCCCTATGGATCAGAATTCCATTTATCAACTTTTATGAAAAATTGTATAAAACAACTTTTCGGAAAACTTGGCCAAACAAGCCCTAACATATATCAAAACGAAGCTCTTACCTCGAGGAGCTCAAATATGAAATCTGGGAGAAACCAGACTGACGGAAGGTCGTCGTTTGGCGTCGCAAAGCTCTAAGCTTCAAAATCCCCCTCTAGCCCCCTTTTGGCCTCCTCTTGAGATTTTAGGTCAAGACTTATAAAAATATCTCAACCATCTCTATCTATATATAGGCAACTCTTTTGGAAATTACGCTTACCTCCCCACGAGTTTTCAAAACTCCTAATCAGTCTCTGAAACTTTCTATACAGCTTATTCTTAGCTTTATAAGTAAAACTTCAAAATTATAAAAGTTTTCGACTAAGTTTCGTTTGGTCGTTAAAACACGAATTTCTATATGACGTTTCCGAAGTTGCTAATTAGCCTACCAAATTAATAGCGTGCTAATTCGTTCTCACCAGGATACTAAATCTAACATCAGAAATAAATTCTAAAACAGAAAATAATACAGATATTGAAATACACAGGTAAACATTTATTTTCAGATAAACATTTAAAGTATTCCACAGTGACCGTCTCATACTCGGAGAGACGTCACAACAATAAATCCTCAATCACAATAGTTTCAAAGGGTTCTCTAATACAGACACCAAAATCAACTCGTGAGTCAAAACTCACTCAACCATGTGTCATAAGACACACCACATCACATTATCATGCATGACAATGTAATGCAAATGTAATAACACGAATACGGGTGTTATAGGGGCTGACGTATCCCTGGGCTCCTTATGCGTCGCCAGCCCGTGCCTTATTCGACAGAGCGAGCGATCGCTGCCCGAAGTCTCGGTAGTGGGCCTCTTCCCTCTATCCGCCACCCGGGCAACAGCGACGGCGTGTCTGGCCCTTAGTTGCTCCATATCTCTCCGGGGGCCCATTTTTGCAAAGGAATAAGATCCCACTGTTAGTGGCCAAGAAAAATAGCAAGAGACGGATAAGGTCAAATAGTTCATCCAAGAATTTACCCAGGATGATTGGGGGAAAGATGGGAGCCTCCGACGGGTTTGTCTGGGTCGGAGGCCTTGAAGTCTCCCGTCCGGGTCAGGACATTCCAGACATTGGTAGGCAAGTCCGCTAGGCGCCTGATCCAGGCCTGGCACTCCTCGGGGATACTCAACGGGTCAGCTGACCCCACTGCAAAGGGAAACGTCAAACGGTTAGCCACGCTGTCATAATAAAAGGCAAAAGAAAACAAAAAGGAAAGGACTGGACATGCTTACTCCTCAGCTTTCCCGCCCAGGAAGTCCTCAGCTGGATTCCTGGGGTCTGTTCACAGAGCCGGGGGTGGACACCTGGAAAAACTTGTTCTTCCACCCCTTATTGCTCGGGTAGTTGATAATAATCTTTTTCCCCAGCCGAGCCGCCAGAGAGAAGAACCCGACCTCCCTATGCACAAGGAATGGTCAGTGGGCCCAAAATAACTCTTAAAGGGTGAGTTCGTACCCAAAAACTTGGGGCCAAAGCGAAATAGACCCCATCAGGAACCTCTACCCGTTCGGGGCTAACTGTCTGGGAGCAATCCCGAGGTAGATCAGGACGTCCCGAGCAACTGGGTAAAGTGGAATGCGGAACCCGACCATGAGGGAGTCCTTATACAAAGTGACGAAGCCTGGGTGATGAAGCTCGGCCCCGCCAGCTTGCACGATCAAGCATAACAGTCAGGAATAGCGTACCGATTCCTAATCCAACCGAGGTCTTGAGCGCGCAAAATGGAGGGAATGAATTCACTCGCGAATGCTACCTCGGGGTCAGGACCTCCTGGTCTGACTCGTCTGACACTCGAATCGGGATCCTACCCTCACTGTGGTGGTTTGATGGTGTAGCAGAGGGTGGGTACATGCTTGTGTTCGGCGTCCCAGACCGTGATTGTTCTTCTTCTGATCGGGAAGAGGAATCGAAACCGGAGTACTGCATCTCTAAGGTTCCTGGGACTGGACGGCGGATTAAGTGACGGCCTAGGTAGGGGTCGGTGACTCCGAGTCCAAAGTACAAGGGGGGACATGTCCACCAACCTATAGGGTAAAGTGTATAAGACTCTCAGGGTGAACATACACTCAGTCAGCACTGCCACCGGGCAACCCGACCAATTTAGTCGCTTTATCACGAAGGAAGGGTTATCTGATCTAAGGAGAAAGATGAACCTAAGGAAGAAGAAATCCCACTCCCGTGCAAGCCCTAGTGGGTTCGTCCTCTCCAGCGCTGCCCGGGAAAGAAAAGATGAGAGGGGAAGGAAGAAAGCAGTGAATTGAGTCTGGAGAAGCGAGGACTTTCAAGAATTTAAGCAGAAAAGGAGCTCGAGAAGCTTGACTAGGAACTTTTTGCTCTCAAACCACTCGGTAATCTCTATATCAAGGTAGCAGGAATGAAAGAAATGAACAAGTGTCCCTTATATAAGACGCATGGACGGTCCAGATCAAACTAGATCCAACGACCAAGACGAGTTCCCGCCAAAATCGCCCGACAGCTATCGCCTCGGGCACGTGAAGCGATGCCTCAAAAGGCGTGCGCATTTAATGCGCGATATGACGTTTCGGTTACAATGCAACTGTTCAGTTACGCTCACACCGGCCTCATCGGATCCTAACCAGGCCAACCACCAGTTGACATGTGGCGGATGTTGGCCCTGGCCCAGAGGGTCACTGCTCGGTTCAGACCCCGGCTGACCAACACGACCAGTCTTACCCTGGGTAAAAGTCCCGATTTCCTCCCCGTACGATTTTCAGAACAGTACTAATTTTCAAATCCTTACCCGATGAAGTATCGCGTCAGCTTTAAAAATAGGGGCAGCTGATAGGTACAAAAATGTCAGGTCAAGGTTAAATCGCCACGTCAACAAGGGAATGCCTCATCATCCGGAAAGGGTGCTGACTACTCAGTTTTCTCGAGTTGTCCGCTTAAACCGCCCTGTTCAGATCACGGCTCGGGTGTGTGGCACGGGATGATCCCCCAGTAGGCGCGTCTCAGGTGTATCCCCTAATCTGCCAGCCAATGGTATGTTCAGTTTCCTATCTCAGAAAGAAGACTAAAGGAAGGAAGAAGATGTTTCCTAAACCAATCAGGAAACTCCCATAATTCATGCAAATCAATTGTAATTAAGCTAGGTTTCTTAGCTTAGCTAGTTGCCTTGTACGAGTAGGCCTCTTGCATCTATAAAAGTGGCCCCTCACCCTCAATGAAGGGTATCCCATTCTGATAAAAGAGAATAGCAGCAGTACATCACCATTCATACATATACCCGGTCGGTTTTTCTGGTAGTGCCGCCCTCTCTGTTGGCTCACCGAATGCCGCCGATGATCTGTTAGTAAAAGCGCTCCAACGCACCCGTAGACGTAGGTCACCTCATTAACGGGGCTGAACCACATACAACTCTTTGCCTTTCTCTCCCTCCTCAAACGGCTTTAACTTATCTCTAACCAAATTTTGGGTGTGTGTGGTGCGCTTGGGCAGCAAGGGAGGGTTTTGCTGTCTAAATTTTTTTTGAAGGACTTAATCAACATAATTTTGTAAGTCATCCTTAAACCAACATAACCTCTTTCTTGACAATGGTGTATTTGATAACGTAATTAAGTGTTAAAAATGAAATTTTTTAGCACTTAATCTTTTTCAATGTCTTTGAAAATGTTCTACTTAATTGCAAAAGTAGCGAAAAAACACACTAAAAACTTTAAGTGAAAATTTCTACTGAAAATAATCACTGAATGCATTCAATTTTATTACTTGAAATGCTGTTTTCAGTATTGCAAATTCAATCGTATAAATTTTTAGTTTTATCAAACGGACCCATATTTAGATAAACTCATAAACAACAAATACTGCCAGGGTAAAAAATGAGTTCTGCTGAAACTCTGGGGCAGCAGTGCAATGGTGACTATATTAGATTAAAAATAAGACACACATACAAGGCTGTACTCGAGCTGAGCTTTTCGAACTCGAGCCGACCTTTAAGAGTTGGTATTGTGTAAAATTATAACATTTTGCATAACACAATTTCACATATATAATTAAAACTACCTGTGCTTTTATTAAAAGTAGGTTGGACCCATTCAGGATATCACATCCTTTAATTACTGTAATACCCTGTATTTTCAGTAATTATTTATCTAAAAAGATTAAATACTCTTCCCTTGATCATACTGGAAAATTCACTTTCAACCGATCGAAGTCCATTCGAGCGATCGCACATTCTTACGTTCAAGCGATCGATATCCTACTGACATGAATTTATGACGTGGTCCCCACTTCAATCGATCAAACCCTTTTTCAATCGATGAATGCTGGCCGAATCACTTTCGAGCGATCGAGCATATTTCGATCAATCGAACTCACCTGGATATTCACTTTCAGTTCACATAAACTAGGGGTGTCATTTGGAATGGAAATTCTGATTCCGACCGATTCTGATCCGAAAAATTTCGATTTTGGCACAAAAATTTCAATTCCGAATTCCGAAAAAAATCAAAACGGATTTGGAATTGTTTTGAGAATTTCGAAAATTTTGAAAATTCCAAAAATATTCCGAAAATATGTTTTTCAAAAATATCCGAATATTTTTCGAAAATTTGGAAGAATGTGGACTTGTTTGTCCCACATCGAATAAGAAGAGAAAGGAGAGAGTAGGAGACTCTCTATAAAAGCATGACTTACCCTTTCAATACTATTTGTATTAAAAAAATTTCCAAAAATTGTGAAAATTTCCGATTCTAATTACGAAAATTTCGAAAATTTCCGAAGAATTCCGATTCCGAAAATTTTCGAAAATTCGGAAAATTCCGAAATTCCGAAATCGGAAAGGAAAATAAATTTTGAAAAAATCGGCATGGAATTGGAACACCTATTTAATTTCCGAAATTTTCGGGAATTTTTTTTTTCTTTTCGAAAGAGGGTATTCTGATCCATTCTGGCCAAAACACACCCCTAACGTAAACTATGCCACCTACCCACCCCTAGCCTCTATGTATACATTGGTTTCATGTGTGTGTGAGTGTTGGTTGCCCAGAAATTTAGAGAGAGAGTTTGAGAGAGAAAGTGTGGTGTTTGTTATATTTAATCACACTTATACATATATACATACACACATATCTATACATATATATATACAGTCAAGAAGAGAGAGAGAGAGAGAAGCAGAGAAGAAGAAGAACAGAGGAAGGAGACAGAGAGAGAAAGAGACAGATACAAGGCAAAGGAGAGAGAGACCACCATTGGAGAGAGAGAGCTCAAAGCTTGACGAGCCAAACGCGCACTTACGATGTTCGGTGAGTTCTAAACTCACTCAATAGCTTAGTTATAATGTTTTACATATTTTGGACGTTTAATATTAACCCAAACACCCCCTAACAGATTCTGGACGTTCACTGCCAGAATTTGGAGAAGACGTCTTTCGAGCGATCAAACTAAGTTCAATCGATCGAACACACCTGAGTCTCAATCGATCAAAATGACTTCAATCGATCTAGACCACCTTCACTTCAATCGATCAAGAATACTTCAATCGATCGAATTCACTTTCTTCAAGCGATTGAAATGACTTCAATCGATTGAACCAAACAGAACTTGGATGTTTCCTTTAAGTTTATAATTCATAATGCTTAGCTTAAATTAATGTTCCATGTTCTATTATGCGATATTATGGATTTTGGGAGTAATGGGATAAGATAATGAGATTGAGATAATTATGGTGAGTAACGTAGTCGGGTTCGGAATGTTGATATTAATATGACGCGATAACGAGATAAGATATGACGGTGAATAACATGGGACAGTATGGTGACTGAGACAGTGAGTTATTAGTTACTTTCAAGGTTGTGTTTTGTCGAGCTGATGATTCGCTCAGGTTAACTCCGATAAATGTATAACAAGGATTTAACCAGGATCGTGGAAACTATGGGTGCACAGTACTGGCACGCCCATAGTTAGATTTGCCAAAGCTATGTATGTACCATACTCGTAAGCGCTCTTAAAAGCGGTGAACAGTAAGAGTTCTTAAAAGCAGTAAACAAGAGTATGGTTACGTCCATAGACTAGTCATTATATGAGAACGATGTATAGTGTTCGCAAGAGTTCTTAAAAGCGGTGAAAAGTAAGAGTTCTTAAAAGCGGTACACAAGAGCACTAGTATGTCGTGATGATATAATTAGTTCGGTATAGTCAGTTGGGATTGGTACAGTCAGTCTTAGAGTTGGAAGATGATGAGAATCAGTTAATGATACGTCTGAATAAAAGAGGAAAATATATTATTAATATCACTACTTTATATCGTGCATAACTGGTAAAGCCTTTATGCATGTGTTATTGTGGGAGTTTCTATTCACTCAGCTGAAGTAAGCTAACGACGTTTATGCCTGGACATTCCCCGTCCAGACTACCCTATTCATAATAATATAGGTGATGGAGCATATGACGACGGCTACTACCCTGAAGGGGGATATGCAGAGGATGGCACCACTGATACCAGTTACGCCAGAGAAGACTGCTACGCTGACGACTACCCTTACGCCAGTTGAAGATCTGAAGATAGTTATATCTAGTATTTATGTCTCTATTATTCTGTCGAACTTTATTAGTTTAACGGGTGCTTGGGCATATGTTGTCTCCAGACCTGTTGTGATCCTGAGGGCCACTATGATGTTTGTAATAGTAATACTACGTTTATATCCAGTTGATTATGTTACTGTTCCTGTTTATCTTGTGGACTCTGATTAGTGACTTTCAATTGTCATTCCCTATGGACCCAAAAAGTAAATTTGTTTTTCTCTATTTTTTCTGTTCCGGGGCCTGACAATTACAATCCATATTTTAAGAAAATACCTTTTGATTCCAATTTAAAAGACTAATTTAAATTAGATGAAATAAAATTTATTATTTTTTGTTTGGGCTGGACCTAGGTAAATGACCCAAGTTGCCTCGTACCCACGAGTGGGATCAAGCTAAGCCGTAGTTCTTTTGACATAAGTTTTGATTTGGTTGTGGTTAAGGGTGAATGACCCTTAAATTTGAATAGGGTGTATGACCCTTAATTTGTAATGGGGTGTGCCCATTGAATTTAATATGGGTAAGTGCCCATATAATGAAGTTGAATATAATGAGTATACAAATTCATGAATTTGACAGTGGGTATGTGATCCATGTCTAGTTGATGAACTTGAATTTGAATTTAGTAAGTGTACGGACTCATTTAATTTGACAGTGGATATGTGATCCATGTCTAGTTTAGGAATTTCGAGAATTTGTGATTGCACCTAAATTAATTTTTAGGTTGCCTACGTATCCATTATAAAATGGAATCTGTAATACCCGTAAAATTCTGTTGATAATAAAATAGAGCCTCGTATTTTGTTCGTAATATTCCAGTATTTTAATTTCGTAATCCCAGGACCCGAGCATGAACACGTGCGTATTTAACTATTAAATTTTCAGACTGTAAATTTCAAAATCGGACTGTATTGCACGCATACCCGAAATTTCTGTGAAGGAATCGGACTGTATTGCACGTACATCCGAACGACGTCTAAACCATACAAAAAAGGAAAATTAGAATCTTGCCTAAAGTAGTAGTGTACTCGTGCAACCAACCTATACCCATTGGGTATCTAGCTTACCCATACAAACCCCCTCCTAAACCACCAGACCTTACCCCTACACCTCCCAACGCCGGCCACCTTTTTCATTCTCCTAAGAACCCATCTAAATCCATCTAGTCTAGCAGATTTTAAAATCTGCACACATGTATCTGTGCATATGTATACCCAATACATATTAGATGAGTGTACATTGTGTATATATGAGGAACACTGTTGAGAGAAAGAGAAATACTCCCACACACACACTGCCTTGCCCTCTCCTTGCCTCTACACTCAAAGCACACACACACACACTCACATTTTGTTTTCTTTGTCTTACCACCTACTTATACACCCACTCACACACTGGAAGAGACGAAGGCGCAGAGGATAGAGAGAGAGAGAGAGAACCTGCCGGAGAAGAAGGAAGAGGATTTGAGACCTCAATAGGTAATCTCCACACCCCTTGGAGTGTCTCAGCACTCTTTGGACATTCACACACATACACACACACACACTAGCCCCTGAACAAACCAAACAGAGCCTTAGGCTCTCATTTCTCCCTAAACCGCCATTAAAGCCCCCACCGGATCTCAAAATTTCCAACGCAACTATAGGTCCTAAAAACCATACCAAACGAACCCACTAGGTCCCAGATAAACCCCCCATGAACGGCCTGAAGCTTGGACCCTGTTTAGGCCACCATGCATTCGATTATTCTTTGTAAACCCGAAAAGAATAATCCAACCGTAGGACCTTTAAACGAATTAACCCAAACTTGGGCTCATACTATGTTGTAGAGGGCCCTATTCCGGTCATTTTGGCGTGGGAATGAGCAATTTCCATGGAGGAATGAGCAAGTTATGGCCTCTGGAATAATTTTTCGGCGAGGCCCCGATTTTCCGGCGACCTAGCTTCGCCGGAGAAGAAAAGATTTTCGGGTTATATCGTTTACCCGTATTAATCAATTCGGGTGGGGTAACGGGTTTGGGTGTGGGTTGGTTTGTATGTATGAATGGATAGTGGGTTCGGGTTTTATTAACGAAATGGTTTTGGGTCGGATCTTTTAAGTTGGATCGGCTTTAGGGTGTATTCGGGTGACCCGTGGGTGCGGGTTCAGATCTGGGTTGGCCCGCAGTTTTACTGATTAATTACAATTTATCGTTTTATAATGCTAATTATTCGATTAATCCCAATTAAGGCTTATTAATCTGTTTTTATCTCATTAATGATTCTGTTAATCTAGATTAGTAGATTTATAAATTGTTTTAAATTTATTTATGTCTAATTATTCTGTAAACGCCAATTAAGATTGTATTAACCTGTTTTACATCATTAAGTATTCTAGTAATCCTAATTAATGTTTTAATAATTATTAATATATATTAACTAAGATTAGTATATAAATACATTATTTATAATATATTTTGTATTAATAAATTAGTATATAATATATTTTGTATTAATAAATTAGTATGAATAAGTATAAATGATTTTAAATTGTTTTAAAATTCTAGTAATGGTTTCAATAATACTATAGATTATGTTTTAATAAATTGTAACATTATTTTTGATAATATCCTTATATTATGAAATTATGAATCATTATTATTATATGATATACTTATTATTTATTGGTTTAAATAAATAATAAGTAAATGTTTTAAATTAAAATAATTAGGTGATAAATACCTAATGACCCCTTTTCAAGTATAGAAAAATTATATTAAATTTTTCTAAGGTCTAGTACCTCTATATTGTAAATTATTATTTACAAAACCCTAGCTTTAATATTTTAATAATTATTAGTTACATATAAAGTACCCGTTTGGTTGTATTTTAATTATTTAAAATACCAAACGAGCCCCGAAAATTACGAGAAAAATACTACTAGCCTAATTTAAGGCCTAGTATTTAATAAAAATATTTATAAGGGTCAAATATCTCCCTAAATCATATTTTATAATTATGGGACTCCGCAGTCTATTATTAGACGTTTTAAACTTCAATAATTCATAATAAATAAACCGTAGCTCAGAAAAATGCGCGGTCAGTTTCCAGAGTCTTAGAATAATGTCTAGAATACCCCCTTAAAGTTTGGTGATCTTTCGACACGGTCAAAAATACAGCTTATCTTTAGGGCCCAAACTGGTATAGAAAATCCAGCCTTTTATGCGACGGACTCCGATTTGAGTCTAGTCAATGGCGTTGGACTCAGAATGATGTCTGGATCATCATGTTGAGGTTTAGGAACCCACCTGGCATAATTACCATTTTGCCCCTGATTTTAGTAAGCTTATTAATCAACGTTCTATGTAATTTTATACTTTGTAGGAACCGCTACGCTTACTGTTACGCACCCGCATCGAGGTGAGTCGTCCTAACCCACTTGGTATATTATAGAATTATTCTTTGATCATATATGTATGTCTAGTACGTCCTGTGTGGACGATACTGATAAGTATTAGTTATGAGAACGTGATATTGATGCTTATATAATGGATGCATGTTGGCTAACTATACTCCATGCTTAGTTAATGTTCGCTGCTATTCTTGTTTATCATGATTTCTGTTTCTATAGTCACATGAACATTCATATGAACATGGTCAAGTCTTGATGTCAACATTGACGTCTGCATGGTTAGACACGGGGATTAACCCAGTTATATCAATATATACATTGAATGGACTGCGGTGGTCCGAGTGGTACAATCAAGTAAATGGGAACAACAATGAAACTGCTATAGGGCCCTGCTAGGCGACGATAGCCAGAGTTTCTATTAAAATCGTTAAAGTTATGCATGGATTGATGATTGATACGCTATAGGGCCCTGCTAGGCGACGATAGCAATGTATCCATCAGAATATAATAGTTACCTTTCAAATGCTATAGGGCCCTACTTGGCGACAATAGCGCTGTAACTATTCTATTCTCCCGGCAAGGTCACGAGGACCTTAGAGTCCAATGATTGCACTCTTTTTAAAATCAAAACTGCTATAGGGCCCTGCTAGGCGACGATAGCAACGTAATCATTCTACTCTGAGCTAACGGTGTTACACTGGTAATGTAACAAGTCACATGAGTCAGTTGTGGTGTTCATGGTCGAGTTAAAGTCGAATATCTCGATGATACTTTGTGTCGTCATTTCTATCATGTCATATGCTTATTTAATGTTGATTCTAGATATTGTCATATTTACATATCCTTAAATGTATTAGGAGTGATCAGTTAAGACGATTTCACTTAGCTTCAAAAGCTAACGGCTCCTTCCCTGCCCTGGACTTTTTACGTCTAGGTTATAATGAGGAGAACTATCAAGGTAACAATGAAGATGAATATCACTATCCTCAGAATGAGAATTATCAGGAAGGTGATCCTAAGGCAGACTAATAGGAAGAGCTTGATGGGTTTGTCAGTTAGGAAGAGGACCCTGGCCTACTTCCGCATTAAGACTTCTCTTATGTTTTAATTATCTTTTGGTTGATGTAATATTTAAGTGGCGTAAATCGCCCAAACTTATCTTTTGTGGTTTTCATTTGAAACTTCTGTAATAGCCTAAGTAGCAAGACACTCTAAGTTCCCCCATGAATACCATTAGATGCTTTTGCAAATTTCTTACTCTGATATATATATTTTGTTAGTATGTTGCGCGGACAGGTCAGTCTTATGTAACTCGTCATTCCCTACGGGTCCAGAAAGGAAATTTTAAATTTTCCCTATTTTTGGCTACTCCGGGGCGTGACAGGATTTTTGGTATCAAAGCTTTAGGTTTAGTTGTGCTCGCTGACTATCCGATACCCTTAAGTTAAGAACCTTAAGGTATTTTAGAAATTACAACCAATACTAAAACAGTCTTTCTGTCAAACAGGTAGTATGGAGAATTACAAAGGAGCCCTTCCCCAAGGTTTAGTTTGCTTTGGTGCTGCTTTCCGCCATCGGACTTGCAAAAGGATAGGAAAGTTGATGAGATACCTCTTCCTTATGAAAAGGGTTTCCCCAACCGCACGCCATATTGTTGTAGCACCCCGCTTAGTGCCAATAGAGGTGGATGGAACCTCTGACATTCCTAACGACCCCGTGACCATCGGTTTAGAAGAAGCACAGGCAGAAATCACTCCCCTAGAGACTCCTGTTAGTCCAATAGGCAGCTCTGAAGATGAAGAAGTAGAGATTTACCTGGCTGATGAAGACCTCATTGAGAAGGGAATATTGTACACGTACGACCCTAACTGGCCAATAGGGTGGGACAATGAGAGATGGATGTCATTCACCCCGCCCGAAGAGATGGACATCTCGGAGGAATTCACACAACTAGAAGATTAGCACGCCTTAGTTAGCTTATTTTGTATTAATGCTGTATTAGGGATTATAATCCCACATTTTGACGGATATATATGTAAAGGTTGTATTTCAAATTTCTTCTTATGTAAATATTCCCTTATTAATGAAAGATCTACTTACTAGTTTCTGATTTTTCCGTGTTATATTATTTTCTTTCACGATTTAATAAGTGATAAACCTTAAGACAATTCGCACCACTACCCTAAATAGATAGTTCTTCTGATGAAACAGGTAACATGGAACCCCACTATATTTCAGACCCTTTTGGAGAACGACTGATTTTCCCCGATCGCGTAGTGCCAGCAAACCCAGATATATACCATCGCCAAATTCAGGAACTAGTTAGAGACGGAGGAAAAAGAAACTTATGGGTTGAAATGAATAAGAACAACGTGTATAACTATGATACCCTGTGCTTAGAAGCAATCTATGAAGCTGAAATCGTCCAGAAGGTCCAGGACGAAATGGTCGCCCTACTTAAGAACCCTGAAGACTATGAAAGGATGCACGATAGTGCCTACCAAATGCCCCCACCACCTTTTGTACTCCTCCAACAACCCCCACCATTCCAAGGAGTACCTATGCACAAAACACAGTCCCGAGAATCCGGTCACTATGTCAATGACGACTTTGGAGGACATATGATTTTCCCAGATGGCATCGAACCAGCCGACCCGGAAGGATTCCTTGAGAATGTACAACTGAAAGCCCGTCAACGTCTCCAAGGAGGACTTAGAGTCCAGCGACATGTATACAATATCTCCGACCCTCATCGACTTTAAGCTGAAGCCATCCATACTGCATACACCCAAGAGTTAATGCATGGAGAGATAAGGAGACTAGCAATGAAGGACTCAGTTTTCTAGCCACTAGTAAACCAGATACTACAGGAGCCTTCCATTCACCCAGAAGACCACCTGGTTGGGCCTCCTAATGAGAATGCCCCTGTAGGTGTGGCACCCCCAGTGGAAGCACCTGCCGTTAATCCTGCTACTGCAGAGATGTCTGACGATGAACCAGGTGCATATCTAGAAGAAGAGGATGACGAGGAGGATGATTCCGAAGAGGAGAACCCAGAGGAAGAACCTGAATAGGAAGCACCCCATCAACCTATGGAGATTCACCCTATAATAGAGGAGCCTATGGATAATGAGGATAATGAAGAGGATGAAGGCAATGTTGAAATCAAAGATTGGGATTTGGGTGAACCCATTATGGACGAAGATGGGCCTAACGACTCTGATATAGGAGAGATCACATGCGAGTCAGATATGGATGATTATCTTGGAATAGTCTGTTACTATATGCTAGTAGTTTAGTTGAATCTAAATTATCTTGGGCTGATGACCCATTTTAATTGTATGAATGCATGCGATAGGGTAATACCCCCATTTTGTAACCATGTATTCTCGGCTAGTTTAATCTTGTAATCACCGTTTCTATTATTAAATGAAAATGGATGTTTTAGTACTATACTTGTCTCTATGATTGTTTGGTTTGTTTAATTGATTTGTAAATATGTTAGTAGATATCTAGATGTATCCTGCATTCGAGTCTTAAGTAGAATACTTCTGTAGGTGAACCAGATACGCAATGGCCGACCGACCAAGGAGAAATCGACGCTTAGGACTTCCAAAGCCAGCCAAAGGAGCACCGGAGCCCATTCCTGCTGGAATGGATCCCACTGGAATCTTTGGAGCATTCTTACAACGTTTGGAGCACATCGGAAATAATCACGGTCCAACCAACAAAGTTAATGCCAATCCCATAGTTCCACCCGGACCACAAGAGGATCGTACGGTGGAACGATTCTGGGCAATGCGGCCAGACAAGTTTAATGGGATGACTGAGCCATGGGAAGCAGAACAGTGGCTTCGTGGATTGGATATTATCTTCGACACACTGGGATGTTCTGAAATTGAGAAACGCCGACTGGCTACATATCAATTGACGTATGCGGCAGCAGACTGGTAGGAATCTGAGAAAGCAACACTGGGAGGAGCTGCGCAAAGGATGTCATGGACGACATTCAAAGAACTGTTCCTAGAGAATTACTTCCTCCAGACAGAAAGGAACAAGAAAGAAAAGGAATTTATTGACTTGGTGCAAGGGAACCACACTGTATGGGAATACACAATGCAATTCGAACGTCTCTCTCGATTTGCACACCACATGATCGATACCCCGGAGAAGAAGAACCAGAAGTATCACCTGGGACTTTCCCTACCTCTACAGAAGCTGACCTATGGCCACCTAAACCAGACTTTCAAAGCTTTAGTAGGAATGGCCCATGGCTTCGAGGAAATCACCGGTCGTGAACAAAGGCGTTTCATAACTTGACCACCCCCTCCGAGATTTAATCAGGGACCGAGATAAGCCCCGGCTCGCAATCAAGGATTCAAGAGGAGCTGGAATGGTGAGAAGAAGCCGCAGACAGCCCCGTTCCGTAACAAATCGGCTGTGCCATTTAAGCCGACTCCGCTCCAAGGACAAACAGGAACCACCAGTAATAACCCCGGAGTCTGTTTTAACTGTGGATTTCCCGGACATCTGTCTAAGGATTGTCGTGCCCCGAGAAGGAACAGTCGCTCTGATGTGGTCTGCTTCAACTGCAACAAGAAGGGACATCTGTCCAAAGATTGTAAAGCACCTCGAGGTGGTTACTATGGAGCGTCGACTCAAGGACAGGCCCGCCTCAATGCTATTATTCCGGAGGAAGCAGGATTTGACGAGGAAGACCAGGAGAATCTGGAACCCTCTTTAACAGTCAAGTGAAAGCTTTGTTTGATACTAGCGCATCCAATTCTTTTATTGCAATTAGAATCATGCAACGCTTAGGCTTAGTGCCCCAAACAATGGATATAGCTTTGAATGCTACATCACCTCTAGGAAAGAGCGTTAAGTTGGACAAAGTATGCAAGGACTGCCCTCTAAACTTGAAAGATCAGAACCTCCCCGCTGATTTGATAGTTTTATCGATGAAGGAATTCGATGTAATCCTAGGAATCGATTGGCTCGCGAAGTACCATGCCAAGTTAGATTGTGCTAGCAATCCATACTCTTTTCAGTACCTGATGGTGAACCATTTGATTTCAAATGCAATCCCTCATGTGACGTTTTCCTCACCAACTGCCTAGCTACCCTTGGAACCACAAGCGATGAGATTTCTATCAACCAAATTCCAGTAGTTCGAGATTTTGAAGATATTTTCCAAGAAGTTAAAGGATTGCCACCCAAGAGAGACATCGATTTCTGTATCGAGTTAATGCCTGGAACCTCCCCGATATCGAAGACACCTTACCGAATGGCCCCAATGGAGATGCAAGAACTAAAGACGTAAGTGCAAGAACTCTAGGACCTCGAATTTGTTCGTCCAAGCACTTCACCATGGGGAGCACCGGTATTATTCGTCAAGAAGAAGGATGGAACACATCGACTCTGTATTGACTACAGAGAATTGAACAAGGTCACAATCAAGAATCGGTACCCACTACCGAGGATTGACGATCTATTTGATCAACTACAAGGAGCTACCACATTTTCAAAGATAGATCTGCGATCTGGATACCACCAATTGCTCATTCGATCTGAGGATGTACCCAAGACGGCTTTCAGAACCAGGTATGGACATTATGAATTTCTGGTTATGCCGTTCGGATTGACCAATGCCCCAGCAGTGTTCATGGATTTAATGAATCAAGTTTTCAGACCTTACCTGGATCAGTTCATCATTGTGTTCATAGATGATATCCTCATCTACTCTAAGACAGAAGCAGAACACGAAGGACATGTGAAGATAGCACTTCAGACTCTACGAGATAACCACTTGTATGCAAAGTACAGCAAGTGCGAGTTCTGGCTAAAGGAAGTCAAATTTTTAGGACATGCTGTCTCAAAAGAAGGAATAGCGGTGGATTCATCGAAGATTGAAGCTGTTTTAGATTGGAATCGACCGACCACAGCAACGGAAGTCAGAAGTTTTCTTGGTCTAGCTGGATATTACTAGAGATTCGTGGAAGGATTCTCCAAAATCGCAGCCCCTCTTACTGGATTAACCAGAAAGGACTTAAAATACGAATAGAACGACAAACATGAACGCGCATTTCAAGAATTGAAGAAAAGACTAACCACGGCGCCAGTGCTTGCAATACCAAAGAGCGGTGAACAATTCACCATTTATAGTGATGCATCGCATCAGGGACTTGGATGTGTGCTTATGCAGGACAGAAGAGTGATAGTGTATGGATCACGGCAATTGAAACCTCATGAGCTTAACTATCCTACGCACGATCTGGAACTAGCTGCAATCGTTTTTGCACTCAAGATTTGGAGACACTACCTTTATGGAGAAAAGTTTGATCTGTTTTCAGATCACAAGAGTCTGAGATACCTGTTCTCTCAGAAAGAGTTGAACATGAGATAGCGACGTTGGATGGAATTGTTAAAGGATTACGATTTCACGCTGCAGTACCACCCTGGCAAAGCGAACGTTGTGGCTGACGCACTAAGTCGGAAACCCCGCAAACTCATCGTATCCTCTCTCATGGTCAGAGAATGGAAAGTATTGGAGATATTAACGGAGTTTGACTTTCAGATTACTGAGTCAAGTAAAGAACGACTCTTTGGATGTCTTGTAGTACAACCAACACTCATAAGCCGTATTCTCGAAGCTCAAGGAAAGGACGAAGGACTTCGTCAATGGTTTGAGAAAGCATCGGCAAAGGACCCCGCCGAGTGGAATATAGGAGCAGATGGAGGATTCAGATGTTGCAATCGACTTTGTGTACCTGATGAGGACAACCTAAGGAAAGATATATTAGACGAAGCACACAAGTCAAGGATGACAGTTCATCCCGGAGGAACAAAAATGTACAAGGATCTAAAAAGGAACTTCTGGTGGGACGGAATGAAGAGAGAAGTAGCGAATTATGTATCCAAATGCATGACGTGCAAGCAAGTCAAGGCAGAACATCAGAAACCAGAAGGATTGTTACAACCACTACCCGTTCCCGGATGGAAGTGGGAGCACATAACGATGGATTTCGTTGTCGGAATGCCAAGGTCGTCGACTCACTTTATCGCTTATAGCATGACTTACCCGGTTGAAAAATTGAGCAGAATGTATATACAACAAGTTGTTCGACTACATGGAGTACCCGTGTCGATTGTGTCAGATCGTGATTCACGTTTCACGTCCGGATTTTGGGAAAGCTTACAGACAACACTTGGAACTTCATTGAAGCTAAGTTCAGCTTTTCACCCAAAAACCGACGGACAGACCGAGAGAGTCAATCAAGTCATGGAAGACATGCTTTGAGCCTGTGCGATAGATTTTGAAAGTTCATGGGAAGAGAACCTACCATTGATAGAGTTCACATATAACAACAGCTACCATGCGAGTATAGGAATGGCACCATTTGAAGCTCTTTATGGAAAACCATGTCGATCACCCTTATGTTGGGCAGAAGTTGGAGAGGACAAACTTCTAGGACCAGAGATGATTCGAGAGACGAACGAAAAGATCAACATTGTCAGAGAGAAGATGAAAGCAGCTCAGAGCCGACAGAAAAGCTATGCGGATAAACATCGAAAGGACTTGGAATTTAGTGTTGGAGATCACGTATTCCTAAAAGTGTCACCCGTGCGAGGAATTGTCAGATTTGGACAAAAGAGAGGAAAACTTTCACCACGTTACATTGGACCGTTCAAAATTTTGGAACGTGTGGGAAAAGTTGCTTACAGACTTGCACTACCGCCCAAGATGTCAGGAGTGCATAATGTGTTTCATATTAGCATGTTAAGGAAAGTCGTACACGATCCGTCTCACGAGATTAACTTCACGGATATCGAAGTGAACGACAATGTGACTTTTAATGAAGGACCGGTGAAGATCATGGAACGAGGAACTAAGAAGCTGAGGACTAAAGAGATTCCACTAGTGAAAGTTCAGTGGAAACATCATGATGAGCGTGAAGCTTCTTGGGAGTTAGAATTAGAGATGCGTGAGAAATTTCCTTACCTTTTTAATGAATAGCTAGCTCTGATTCCGGGGACGGAATCTTTAATAGCAGGTGGATGATGTAATACCCGTAAAATTCTGTTGATAATAAAATAGAGCCTCGTATTTTGTTCGTAATATTCCAGTATTTTAATTTCGTAATCCCAGGACCCGAGCATGAACACGTGTGTATTTAACTATTAAATTTTCAGACTGTAAATTTCAAAATCGGACTGTATTGCACGCATACCCGTAATTTCTGTGAAGGAATCGGACTGTATTGCACGTACATCCGAACGGCGTCTAAACCATACAAAAAAGGAAAATTAGAATCTTGCCTAAAGTAGTAGTGTACTCGTGCAACCAACCTATACCCATTGGGTATCTAACTTACCCACACAAACCCCCTCCTAAACCACCAGACCTTACCCCTACACCTCCCAACGCCGGCCACCTTTTTCATTCTCCCAAGAACCCATCTAAATCCATCTAGTCTAGCAGATTTTAAAATCTGCACACATGTATCTGTGCATATGTATACCCAATACATATTAGATGAGTGTACATTGTGTATATATGAGGAACACTGTTGAGAGCAAGAGAAATACTCCCACACACACACTGCCTTGCCCTTTCCTTGCCTCTACACTCAAAGCACACACACACACACACTCACATTTTGTTCTCTATGTCTTACCACCTACTTATACACCCACTCACACGCGGGAAGAGACGAAGGCGCAGAGGATAGAGAGAGAGAGAGAACCTGCCGGAGAAGAAGGAAGAGGATTTGAGACCTCAATAGGTAATCTCCACACCCCTTGGAGTGTCTTAGCACTCTCTGGACATTCACACACACACACACACTAGCCCCTGAACAAACCAAACAGAGCCTTAGGCTCTCATTTCTCCCTAAACCGCCATTAAAGCCCCCACCGGATCTCAAAATTTCCAACGCAACTATAGGTTCTAAAAACCATACCAAACGAACGCACTAGGTCCCAGATAAACCCCCCCATGAATGGCCTGAAGCTTGGACCCTGTTTAGGCCACCATGCATTCGATTATTCTTTGTAAACCCGAAAAGAATAATCCAACCGTAGGACCTTTAAACGAATTAACCCAAACTTGGGCTCATACTATGTTGTAGAGGGCCCCATTCCGGTCATTTTGGCGTTGGAATGAGCAATTTCCATGGAGGAATGAGCAAGTTATGGCCTCTGGAAGAATTTTTCGGCGAGGCCCAGATTTTCCGGCGACCTAGCTTCGCCGGAGAAGAAAAGATTTTCGGGTTATATCGTTTACCCGTATTAATCAATTCGGGTCGGGTCACGGGTTTGGGTGTGGGTTGGTTTGTATGTATGAATGGATAGTGGGTTCGGGTTTTATTAACGAAATGGTTTTGGGTCGGATCTTTTAAGTTGGATCGGCTTTAGGGTGTATTCGGGTGACCCGTGGGTGCGGGTTCAGATCTGGGTTGGCCCGCGGTTTTACTGATTAATTACAATTAATCGTTTTATAATGCTAATTATTCGGTTAATCCCAATTAAGGCTTATTAATCTGTTTTTATCTCATTAATGATTCTGTTAATCTAGATTAGTAGATTTATAAATTGTTTTAAATTTATTTATGTCAAATTATTCTGTAAACCCCAATTAAGATTGTATTAACCTGTTTTACATCATTAAATATTCTAGTAATCCTAATTAATGTTTTAATAATTATTAATATATATTAACCAAGATTAGTGTATAAATACATTATTTATAATATATTTTGTATTAATAAATTAGTATGAATAAGTATAAATGATTTTAAATTGTTTTAAAATTCTAGTAATGGTTTCAATAATACTATAGATTATGTTTTACTAAATTGTAACATTATTTTTGATAATATCCTTATATTATAAAATTATGAATCATTATTATTATATGATATACTTATTATTTATTGGTTTAAATAAATAATAAGTAAATGTTTTAAATTAAAATAATTAGGTGATAAATACCTAATGACCCCTTTTCAAGTATAGGGAAATTATATTAAATTTTCCTAAGGTCTAGTACCTCTATATTGTAAATTATTATTTACAAAACCCTAGCTTTAATATTTTAATAAGTACCCGTTTGGTTGTATTTTAATTATTTAAAATACCAAACGAGCCCCGAAAATTACGAGAAAAATACTACTAGCCTAATTTAAGGCCTAGTATTTAATAAAAATATTTATAAGGGTCAAATATCTCCCTAAATCATATTTTATAATTATGGGACTCCGCAGTCTATTATTAGACGTTTTAAACTTCAATAATTCATAATAAATAAACCGTAGCTCAGAAAAATGCGCGGTCAATTTTCAGAGTCTTAGAATAATGTCTAGAATACCCCCTTAAAGTTTGGTGACCTTTCGACACGGTCAAAAATACAGCTTATCTTTAGGGCCCAAACTGGTATAGAAAATCCAGCTTTTTATGCGACGGACTCCGATTTGAGTCTAGTCAATGGCGTTGGACTCAGAATGATGTCTGGAACATCATGTTGAGGTTTAGGAACCCACCTGGCACAATTACCATTTTGCCCCTGATTTTAGTAAGCTTATTAATCAACGTTCTATGTAATTTTATACTTTGTAGGAACCGCTACGCTTACTGTTACGCACCCGCATCGAGGTGAGTCGTCCTAACCCACTTGGTATATTATAGAATTATTCTTTGATCATATATGTATGTCCAGTACGTCCTGTGTGGACGATACTGATAAGTATTAGTTATGAGAACGTGATATTGATGCTTATATAATGGATGCATGTTGGCTAACTATACTCCATGCTTAGTTAATGTTCGCTGCTATTCTTGTTTATCATGATTTCTGTTTCTATAGTCACATGAACATTCATATGAACATGGTCAAGTCTTGATGTCAACATTGACGTCTGCATGGTTAGACACGGGGATTAACCCAGTTATATCAATATATACATTGAATGGACCGCGGTGGTTCGAGTGGTACAATCAAGTAAATGGGAACAACAATGAAACTGCTATAGGGCCCTGCTAGGCGACGATAGCCAGAGTTTCTATTAAAACGTTAAAGTTATGCATGGATTGATGATTGATACGCTATAGGGCCCTGCTAGGCGACGATAGCAATGTATCCATCAGAATACAATAGTTACCTTTCAAATGCTATAGGGCCCTACTTGGCGACGATAGCGCTGTAACTATTCTATTCTCCCGGCAAGGTCACGAGGACCTTAGAGTCCAATGATTGCACTCTTTTTAAAATCAAAACTGCTATAGGGCCCTGCTAGGCGATGATAGCAACGTAATCATTCTACTCTGAGCTAACGACGTTACACTGGTAATGTAACAAGTCACATGAGTTAGTTGTGGTGTTCATGGTCGAGTTAAAGTCGAATATCTCGATGATACTTTGTGTCGTCATTTCTATCATGTCATATGCTTATTTAATGTTGATTCTAGATATTGTCATATTTACATATCCTTAAATGTATTAGGAGTGATCGGTTAAGACGATTTCACTTAGCTTCAAAAGCTAACGGCTCCTTCCCTGCCCTGGACTTTTTACGTCTAGGTTATAATGAGGAGAACTATCAAGGTAACAATGAAGATGAATATCACTATCCTCAGAGTGGGAATTATCTGGAAGGTGATCCTGAGGCAGACTATCAGGAAGAGCTTGATGGGTTTGCCAGTTAGGAAGAGGACTCTGGCCTACTTCCGCATTAAGACTTCTCTTATGTTTTAATTATCTTTTGGTTGATGTAATATTTAAGTGGCGTAAATCGCCCAAACTTATCTTTTGTGGTTTTCATTTGGAACTTCTGTAATAGCCTAAGTAGCAAGACACTCTAAGTTCCCCCATGAATACCATTAGATGCTTTTGCAAATTTCTTACTCTGATATATATATTTTGTTAGTATGTTGCGCGGACAGGTCAGTCTTATGTAACTCGTCATTCCCTACGGGTCCAGAAAGGAAATTTTAAATTTTCCCTATTTTTGGCTACTCCGGGGCGTGACAGAATCAAATCATATGTAGTTCAAAATTTTGATTTTAGTAGAAATGAGTATATGACTCAATCAACTTTAATAACGAGTATGTGACCGGTGTTTTGAATTTGGAAAGATTGTGTTTAATGGGCAAAGACCCATAAATTTGAATTTGAGAGATTTGTGACTGCACCTAGTTTATAAGCTAAATTGTCTACGTATCCATTAACGATGGAATCAAGGCGAACGTAGTTCAAAGAACTTGGGGGAAATGAGTTTATGACTGATTTAATTTAAAATTGGGTATGTGACCCTTGTCTTTGAATTTCGAATATTTGAATTTTTATGAGACTCATGTTTTATTTGGATTTGAAAATTGAATTTAACATAGGTAAATGACCTATGTAATTTAGACTTGGAATTTATTTGAATTTGACACAGGTAGATGACCCGTACGTAATTTATGAAAACTTGAGATGAGTGGATGACCCATTAATTTTCAAGAACTTATGACCCAATCATTTTTATTTAGAACTTAATCAATTGGGTATATGACCTATTAAAAATGAGACATTTCTGGACTCACAATTACTTTGAGCAATAGCAATAAGATGAACCCCATTTCTTTTATAGAATTTTGGTGAAAAATGCCTCATTTGAAATTATATCAGTGTAATACCCATCTCGTTTTTAATTTTTGTCCAAACTCCATAAGTTCTACAAATTCCTTGGTCTCATCATTTGACCAGTATAAACAAATATTATGTTGACCAAAATACCCATAGATATTTCTACGCACTTCTGTATTCAGACACATTGTGGGCAAAATATATACATATATATATATATATAGAGAGAGAGAGAGAGAGTAGTGGCAGTGATGAAGATCCGGCGACGGCGGGCAACATAGCTTCCGACAACAGAGGACGATGAAGATTCCGGCGACGTGAGGGCTGATCGGATTAAAGTAGTTTGTGTCACCCAAATAGCCCTAAATCTGTTATCTTTTCAACAAACTAAACCCTAGTAACCATCACCACAGGAAACTTAATAACACAATCATGATTTGATGAAAGCACACCACTGTGGGAAATTTTCTAACCGAGATCGAGTTTGAAGATGGACGATTTGATGAAGATGCTAAAATTAACAACAAATTTTGCCGCATTTTCAGACCGAGAAGGGACCTAGTTCGAAAAGGGGCAGATTTATGACAGAGGTAAAAACACTAGCTTTGTGGCAGTCTATGCTCTCTAGGTGTTTGTTTGTTGGCCTATGTGAGTTTTCATGACTCTAAAATTGCTCCTTAGGGTAACTGTTTGCATGTGATTGTTCGTTTGGAACTTGGTTCCACTTTGTAACCTCTATTTACTCTTAAATGTTAATAATAGACTGTATTAGTTACTTTTAACAAATTTCATATAATCAGTTATGTGAAATTTCACATGACTTTTTTTGTTGGCAAGTTATGTGTAATTTCATATAACTTTTTATTTTCACAAATTTCACATATATAGCTAGTTGTGTGTAATTTCATGACTTTTTCTTTTCACAAATTTTACATAGACAGTTGTAGGAAATTTCACATAACTTTTTTTTTTTCACAAATTTTAGATAATCAGTTATGTAAAATTTCACATGACTTTTTCTGTTGGCATGTTATGTGCAATTTCACATAACTTTTTATTTTCACAAATTTCACATAACTAGTTGTGTGAAATTTCATATGACTTTTTTTTCTTCACAAATTTCACATAGATAGTTGTGTGAAATTTAACATAACTTTTTTCTTTTCACAAATTTCACAAAACTAATTCTGTGAAATTTACAACTTAAAAAAGGTGGTGTGAAATTTCACACAACTTTTTTTTTTCCAAAAATTTATAGGGACAATGATACTTACTTGTTTGATTGATCTGGTCGAATAGATTCTAAAAATGAAATTTTGCAAATTTTTTTTTTTATGGATTCAAAGTTATGGATTTTTAAAGTTTGAAAAAAAATAAAACAACTTCGGTGTGAGTGACTACATGTAATAAAAGTTAAATGAAGAATTTAGCTGCAAGAGCGCGCGTACAATAGCGAATGAGTAGTTTTGTCCATCAAAATATTGATGGAGTTTTCAGTAAAATTAAAAACGTTTTTGACCAAGTACCAAAAAAGCTTATTCTTTAGGATTTTTCCAGTAAATCTCCCTTTCTTTTATTTGATCAAATGATGATATGGGTGCTCAAAGGTTGTAACAAAAGAAAATTGCTAACTGCGTGTATACTTGGAGACTTGGAGTAACACTTCCCAATGTGAAAGAACAAAAGTTCATCACCCTTAAATTGATGCACATGGCATTTGTGTTGAGATCAAGATGCACTGGGCATCTATAATTTAGGACGTGAAACGCTTCATCAATCCTTTTTTTTTTTTTTTTAAATTATATATAATTAATTTCTAGAGATGAACAAAATATCCATAAATTAATATTTTGGAGATGCACAAAGCATCAAATGCACAAAGCATCAAAACTTTTTTGTAGATGCACAAGGCATCACTATATGATGGTTTACCCATCAAAGTTTGTTGATGCTCAAAGCATCACAAGGACAAAATCAAAATCCCACATGATGTACAGAACATATTTTTTTTTTATTTTATTTCATTTTTTTAATAATGGATTTCCCATTAAAATTTGTTGATGCACAAAGCATCATAAGAACATGATAGTATGACCAACAAAATGATTTGTGGATGCACAATGCATCAAAAATATTTAAAAGATGCTCTAAATTTGATGATTTGTGGATGCACAATGCCATTTTTTGGTAGAGTATTTGGCCTTGCATTGGAGTGGGTTAAATTTGATGAGCTATCATTTTATGACTTTGGTAGTGGATTTGGTAGCCCCATTGGAGATGCTCTAAGGCATCATTTTTAAAAATGGCCATATTCATTATAGTTTCCTTGAGAAGTGATAAGATTTGGAACAAAGAAAGAATATTGTATATTCAGTGGTGTGTCCATTACAATGGGGGATGATCCTTTATATAGGACTAAAGAAGACAAAATAAGGAAATGGAAAGTACGATGGTAGTACAGTGCAGTACATACATTGAACCTAGACTGTGCAGTACAAATCTAATGTATCTAGACATATATACATATATTAACATCCCCCCTCAAACTCAAGGTGGTAATATGGAGAGCAACTTGAGTTTGACAACCAAATCCTGAAGACGTCCTGGAGGATGAGCTTTGGTGAAGATATCAGCAGTTTGATCAGCAGAAGAAACAGAGACAAGTTGGACGTTGCCATGAGTGAGATGGTGATGCACAAAATGGCAATCGATCTCAATTTGTTTTGTGCATTCGTGAAAAACATCATTGTGAGCAATCTGAATAGCACTCTGATTGTCACAATAGATAGTAGTGGCAGTGGAGTGAACAACTCCTAAGTCCTCAAGTAACCAGCAGAGCCAGAGGAGTTCTTGGGTAGCAACAGCTAGGGCGCGATATTCTGCTTCTGTGCTAGAGCGGGCAATGATAGTTTGCTTCATGCTTTGCCAAGAAATAAGAGAGCCACCAAGGAAGAAGCAATAACCTGTAGTGGAGCGACGATCAGTGGGATCTCCTGCCTAATCAGCGTCAGAATAGGCACGAAGTTCAAGTGAAGAATGGGCAGAAAAGTGTAGACCATGAAACATAGTTCCTTTGACATATCTGAGAATACGTAGCACAGCAGCAAAATGAGACGAGCGGGGAGCAGAAAGGTACTGGCTTACAATATGGACGGCATAGGCTATGTCTGGTCGAGTAACTGTGAGATAGACAAGACTCCATACCAGCTGTCGATATAGAGTGGGATCATCAAGAGGAGTACCATCCATAGGAGTGAGCTTAGAATTGAGCTCAATAGGAGTAAGACTGGTTTTATTATCAGTGATGCCTGCACGGGTAAGAAGATCAGAAGAATATTTTGCTTGTGAAAGATAATAACCATTAGCGTTGGAAGTGATTTCAAGCCCCAAGAAGTAGTTAAGTTTTCCAAGGTCCTTCATCTCAACATGCTGACTGAGATATGTCTTGAGAGCTGAGATCCCGGTTGAGTCATCCCCCGTAATTATCATATCATCGACATAGAGTAGGAGCAGAGTAGTTCCTTGATTTGTCTTGCGAATAAAGAGAGCAGAATCATAGGAGCTAGAAGTGAATCCAAAGTTCCCAATAATAGTGCTAAATTTGGCAAACCATGCGCGAGGGGCTTGTTTGAGACCGTAGAGAGCCCAACGATGCTTACAGACCTGATGAGGAGAGTGATGATAACCAGGAGGATGACGTATGTAAACTTCTTCATTAAGTTCACCATTAAGGAAGGCATTTTTCACATCCATCTGAAATAAGTCCCAACGACAAATCGCAGTAACAGCAATAAGGCTACGAACTGAAGTAAGGCGAGCAACAGGAGCAAAGGTCTCCTCATAATCAATACCGTACTCTTGTGTAAATCCCTTAGCCACCAGACGGGCTTTGTAGCGTTCAATAGACCCATCAGAATGGGTTTTGATTTTGTAAACCCACTTACACCCCATGACATTTTTCCCAGTTGGAAGATCAACAAGATCCCATGTACGATTTTGATCCAATGCCTGTAATTCATCATTCATTGCTTTCTGCCAAAGCGGATTAGAGTAGCCTCACGATAAGACTGAGGTTCATGATGGGATAAAATGGTGGAAAGAATAACAAAATCACGAAGACGAACTGATTGAGTTCTTACCCGGTCACTACGGCGTGGGTGATCATCAGAAGCTGGTGCAGATCCATCAAGCAGAGCAGGCCTCTCAGGAGAGGGTAAGATGGATGACTCAGGTTCAAACTCATTAATCAGAACTTGTACCACAGGGGTTGGAGTTTGTAACTCATGGGAGGGTAAGGTGGATGATTCAATTTGATTATCTGGGAGAGGAGATAGCAGGGATGGAGAGAGTGGTGCAGGAGACAGATTTGTATCAGTAATATCAGGAAATAGATCAGTAGAAGGATCAGTGAAGAAGATGGGAGTAGTAGTAGGGGAGAGGTGAAACTTGGACATAGACGAGAACATTTTGTGTTCCCAGAAGACAACATTGCGAGATACACGGAGACGTTTTGAAATGGGATCCCAACACCGATAACCTTTGTGTTCAATGCCATAACCCAAGAAGCAACATAAGCGAGATCGAGGTTCTAGCTTAGTACGCTCATGTGGTTGGAGTAGGACAAAGCAGGCACAACCAAAAGTTTTAAGAGTGTTATATTCAGGTGGGTGACCATATAGACGTTCATAAGGAGACTGATTTTCTATGGTGGGAGAAGGGACATGATTTATTGTATAGATGGATGTGAGAGCAGCTTCACCCCAAAAACGTTCAGGACACGATGCGGATAAAAGTAGGGCACGAACAGTGTTGAGAATATGTCTGTGTTTACGCTCAGCACGCCCATTTTGTTGGGAAGTGCCAGGACATGATCGATGAGGAAGTGTGCCATGTTGGCGAAGGAATTGAAGGACTCTAGAATCCTTGTATTCGGCAGCATTATCAGCACGGAACACTTTGATATGGCGAGAAAATTGGGTTTTTATCATGTTAGCAAAGTCGAAGTATATCTGTGGTAATTCTGACCGACTATGCATAAGATAAATCCAAGTGTAACGGGAGTAGTCATCTACAAAGATTACATAGTATCTAGATCCCCCCATAGTGATAGTGGGAAAGGGTCCCCAAACATCAGAATGAATTAAGTCAAAAGGTTCGGAAGAAAGAGAGATACTTTTATTAAACGACAACGCCGATTGTTTTGCAATTTGACAAGAAAGACAATCAAAATGTTCATTATCCACTGCCCCTAATTGACCACTAGACACTAAAGTTTGTAGACGACTAATTGAAGCATGACCTAATCGAGCGTGCCAAAGACTGAGAGATGCAGCGGATGTAGTGGAAGCTGCCCTTGGACTTGAAGTAGTAAGGTGAGATGGGATGTGAAGGCTGATGAGTTCAAAGAGTCGTCCAGTCTTACGGCCTATCCCAAGAGTCTGTCCCATCTTTGGATCCTGCACACAACAATCAGATGCAGAAAAAGTAATAGTGAGTCCAAGGTCACAAAGCTGACCAACAGAAATGAGATTGAGGGTGAGTTTGGGGATAAAATAGGCATCGGGAAGCGTGGTATGAGATGTGGAGATTTCTCCTACATGGTCAACAGACATATGGGAACCATCAGCAGTGTGAATGGTTGGTGTGTGAAGGGCAGAATATTTGGTTGAAAAGATGGTAGAATCGGGTGTCATATGATTACAGCAGGCAGAATCAAAGAACCAAGATGAGTTACATGGAGTGACAGACATAGTAGTAGAAGGTGGATTACCAGAATGTGCCAGAACCTGTTTGAGAAGGTCCTCAAGATGAGCAATAGAAAAACTTTTGGCAGGGGTTGTAGATGGTGGACCCTCGGCAGTTGTGGCAGCAGATTTGTTTGGACCTCTTCAGAGTATGTTACTTGGTTTAGAAGAACCACCTCGGGACATGTTAGTGTGGGAGGATCGGTTTGGATTCCGGAAGCAATCGCTTTGATAGTGACCAGGTCCGAGTTTCTTACAGTACTTACAAACACGTGTGGGACAATCCAGGAGAACATGTCCAGGCAATTTACAGTAGTTGTAAGTTTGTCCTGAAGAGGTGGATTGAGAATTTTTATGACTGAATGAGGGCCCGTTGTGAACGGCTAAGGCTGCATCGGTATGGGAAGTCTTGCGAGTGGCAAGACGGGTTTCCTCAGAAAGGAGTTCAGAAACTACTTGCTCCAGAGTGGGTAAAGGGTTGCGATGGAGAAGAGATGCGTGAACAGGTTCAAATTCGTCATTGAGGGCCATTAAGAATAGAACCATACGTTGTTGGTCCCGATATTGGCAAAAATTTTCAGCATTAGATGAATTGGTCCAGGTAGGCTCTGATGAAGTGAGTTGGTCCCATATATAGTGGATTTCAGAGAGGAAAGTGTTGACTGATTGACCAGGTTACTGTCGCACGCGATGAAGATTGCCAAGGAGCTGATATTGGTGTGCAAGATCAGCAGTGGTGTAGCAATTTTCCAAGAAATCCAAGACAGATTTTGCTGTAGAGAATCGGCCAAACTGAAGATGGATAGAGCTAGCAGAGGTATTTCGAAAACCAGGTAATGATCTGATGATTCTTGCTGTCCCAGTCTTCAAGTCGATTTATATATTTAGCTTCCGTTTCGTCTGTAATGGGCTTGGGTGCCAAGATGTCACCAGTGACATAACGCTAGAGCTTGCGGCCTTTGAGGAAACTAGACATAGCCTGGACCCAAAGGATGTAGTTGGTTCCATCCAAAATGGTGGAAATAGGATGGGAAAGGTCATTGCGCTCCATAGTGAGCAGAATTGGTTGGTTCGATGTGGATCGGGTCGGGTGGATTTGGGTCGAGGCGAGGCGGGTGGGTCGAATTGGGTGAATTTGGTTTGGGGCATGTGGATTGGGATTGGGTCGGTATGGTTTTAAGAGAATAGGATTAAGAGAAATTGTTTGGGATTGATGATGTTCACTGGTGGGATGATGTGAATAGGATTAATGCTATTGGCTTGTGTGATGATGATTGATGGATTAATCAATGGTAATTGAAGAGGTTATGTGGCAGTTTGTTGATTGTAGAGGTATTTGATAGATTGGTGATGTGGATTACAAATCGTGGCAGATTGGTAATGGTGGAAGATTGATAACAAGAATAGGATTTATATCTTGTTTGTGCAGATAGGGGATTTATATCAGTGGTTGATGATGACGAGATGATGTAAGCGGTGGTGGTTGATGATGACGAGATGATGTAAGCGGTGGTCTTGCACAATATATTCCTGCAGATTGTGGTCTTGTAGATTGTGATGTCAACGGTGGTTGATGTGGTATAGTTCGGTGGTTGCTAGGGGAATAGCAGATTGTGAGGCGACAGGTTGAGGGTTTACACAGGTCACCAAAATTGATTTGGCTCTGATACCATGATAAGATTTGGGACAAAGAAAGAATATTGTATATTCAGTGGTGTGTCCATTACAATGGGGGATGATCCTTTATATAGGACTAAAGAAGACAAAATAAGAAAATGGAAAGTACGATGGTAGTACAGTGCAGTACATACATTGAACCTAGACTGTGCAGTACAAATCTAATGTATCTAGACATATATACATATATTAACAAGAAGCAAAAAGCATCCATGGGAAGTAATGATATCAATTACCTTAATTTTGAGTTTATAACTCAATATATTTGAAGTGATAAGACCCATGAAAAGAAAAAGAGCCTCCAAATTTTGTCCATAAACTGTAAATAGAGATGGAGCGGAAGACTCTAAAATTGAAGAGTTTAAAACTCTTTCTTAATTTTAAAAAGGAGATTTTCACACAATCTAGAGAGAGAGAGTTTGAAGTATACCAATTTTCTCTTCTTCCTTTGGTAAATCTCTACCTCACCTTTTATGTCAGACTACTATGACTCTCTTTATCTCTCTTTTTTTTACTTTGCTTTCTCTTCTCTTGTAACTCTTTTTTTTTTGGTTGTGCCTTCCCTCTCTCATTTTTTGCTTCTCTGCCTAATTCCTCACTTGTGTCACACCTCCTATAGATATCCCTTTATTTAAAGGGATAAGAAAGTGGTTACTTTCCACGGTAGGTAGTGGGCGGTTGAAAGAGAACATGGGTATTTGAATGGGATTGTGGACTGAATGAAGGACCCACTACATGCAATCACAAAGTCACATGCTAAAAACAAGTGATATATAATATACCTATCTCACTTAGCAACCGGCCATTTTAAAAATGGGTAATGGTATTGTGAGAAGCTACTCATATAAGAAGGCGGGTTTTAATCGTTGGATGAGCATCTAGTTATACGATTTTTAGGAATCTGGAGAGAATCTTATGACTAGATGCTCATCCAACGGTTAAAACCCGCCTTCTCATATGAGAAGCTTCTCACAATAGCATTGCCCTTCAAAAATTATAGGAGTAAATGCTCCATTTCATAGCAAAGGGTTGTTTGGTTATAACAAAACTGAGTATGATTACTAAACCAAAAAATTGGATAATTTGGGTTTTAAAATGGGCTATCCATCAAATTGATCCCAAGTAATTTACAACCAATGGGTATTTTTTTTTTTTTTTTTTACAAATCACAAATTGTAAATTTGAGTGTTCCTGAAAAACACTAAAATTTATCATTAACATTTGACATCCTGCTCGAGTCGAACTCGGACCAAGCTCAATGCTTAACAATTGGCATATATATATATATATATATATAGTCAGGCTATGGAGAGGGCGCCCTTTCTTTAATAAAGAGAGAACCTCTGTTTTGACTGTCAGATCATGTTTTTATGTTAGATCATGTTTTTAATAAGAGGACCTCTGTTTTGACTGTCAGATTATAGAAATGACAGTTTTATCACTTCACACTTTTTAAACACGATCTGACGACCAAAACACAAGCCCTCTTTTTATTAAAGAAAGGGTGCCCTCTCCATAGAATTTTCGTATATATATATATATATATAATATATTACCTAAACGTATTACTTGGCACGTGAATTTAGGACTAAACACATTGTAATATGTCAAATATAATTTCAATTTTAAATACTTTTAAATTATACATATATTATATTTTTATAAATATCATATATATATATCTATAATATTCTTTTAATTATAAATACTTTGTATTATACATATATATATATAAATATTATATTTTTATAATTATCATATATATAATTAAATAAGTCCTTACCAAACCTATTAAAGAGATTCGAACCCATTATACGAGTCTTAATCGAACTATTTGCAAACCTTATTGAGCTGAGTCCATATGTCATGTGTGCTTAATCTTAGTTCATTATTAAACGAGTTTTGTACTCAAACTCGAGCTTGACTCGTTTATTGAACGAGCCAAGCCGCAAACCCTTAAAATCTAAAAACTAAAAGCTGAAAGTTTAAAGCTTTTTTTTTTTTTTTGGGCTAACAACTAGTAAAAGGTTAAAGCATCACGTAATGAACATACATATACTGAGTAGGAGTTTTTTTTTTGGGTTAATTACACTTACATCCCCTATGGTTTGCCCGATTTGCACTTACCCTCCTATGGTTTAAATTTTTGCACTAATACCCCCTGTAGTTCAAACCTAAGTGCAAAAGTTAAAATTTTCATCCAAACTAACGGAATGGACTCTCATTTTTGCATTTACACCCCCAAAATTTCTTAAATTCCTATTATGAAATCTCCCAAACATTCCATTAACTACCCAATTATCTAATGAGTGTTTGTTTAAGTTTCGTATGGGTCCCAACGTGGTCCCAAATATTTTGTGAAGTTGCTATCGCACTTACTAATTATAAATCTTTTCAGTTATACCCGTATTTGGGTGTCCAAACTAATACCACTTGCTAACACATATATCATTAAATAATATGAAAGCATTTAAACAAATAATCATTTAAGCATATAAATGCATTAATGTAGATATTATTATTCGGCCCTTCACTGGATCCCACTCCAGTATCTGTCCCACCTCACTGGGGGCTTTTTCCAGCTAGTGTCTTTTCTGAACACTTTTCACGGACAATTCGAGGGTAGTATGGACAATTGGAGGGGTAGTATGGCAACAGCCATAAAATTGGGCTCATTTATTCCAAATTCCAACAGAATGTGTAATACCCGTACCCGGAAAAAGAGTTAATTATCATTTTTATATGTATATTAATTATCATTTTTATATGTATATTAATTATCATTTTTATTAATTAATTATCATTTTTATATGTATAATAATTATCATTTTTATTAATTATCATTTTTATATTCATTTTTATTAATTAATTATCATTTTTATATGTATAATAATTATCATTTTTATTAATTAATAATTAATATACATATAAAAATGATATTTAACCCTTTTCCCGGGTACGGGTGTTACACATTCTGTTGGAATTTGGAAGAAATGAGCCCAATCTTATGGCTGTTGCCATACTACCCCTCCAATTGTCCATACTACCCCTCGAATTGTCCGTGAAAAGTGTTCAGAAAAGGATACTAGCTGGAAAAAGCCCCCAGTGAGGTGGGACAGATACTGGAGTGGGATCCAGTGAAGGGCCGAATAATAATATCTACATTAATGCATTTATATGCTTAAATGATTATTTGTTTAAATGCTTTCATATTATATGATGATATATGTATTAGCAAGTGGTATTAGTTTGGACACCCAAATACGGGTATAACTGAAAAGATTTATAATTAGTAAGTGCGATAGCAACTTCACAAAATATTTGGGACCACGTTGGGACCCATACGAGACTTAGACAAACACTCATTAGATAATTGGGTAGTTAATGGAATGTTTTGGGGATTTCATAATAGGAACTTAAGAAATTTTGGGGGTGTAAATGCAAAAATGAGAGTCCAATCCGTTAGTTTGGATGAAAATTTTAACTTTTGCACTTAGGTTTGAACCACAGGGGGTATTAGTACAAAAATTTAAACTATGGGGGGTAAGTGCAAATCGGGCAAACCACAAGGGGTGTAAGTGTAATTAACCCTTTTTTTTTTTTAAGAGTAATGCTAGGTGTACACAAATTTGCACACATTTTTGCACACAATTACTTTAAAAGCATTATACTCTGTGCTGTGTAAATGGTACACAGAAAAGTGTGAAAAATTCAAAAAACACAAAGTACATGTATTTAAATCATTTATGTGCAAAAGTGTGTGCAAATTTGTGTA
Source organism: Hydrangea macrophylla (assembly GCA_033977485.1). Lineage (NCBI taxonomy): Eukaryota > Viridiplantae > Streptophyta > Magnoliopsida > Cornales > Hydrangeaceae > Hydrangea > Hydrangea macrophylla. Next base: position 67,714,609 of record CM066982.1, read on the forward strand.
CACCTAGCATTACTCTTTTTTTAATCATTGAATTAATATTTTATTAATAAAGCATATAAAATCGTAAAAAATCTTCCTACAGTCCAAATGTCCGCCGTGTTTGACTAATTCTTTTCTTTCTAATAGTACAAAATGTCTTCCTCTCTTTCACTCTCATTTTCTTTCTGTAAAATGACATTCATTTCCAAGGCGCTGCTGTTCGCCGCGGCGGCGGCGCTGCTAATGTGCGCCACCTCCGCCATCCGCTGCCCCGACTGCGGCACCACCCCGGTGCCCTACCCCCTCAGCACCAACCCAAACTGCGGCGACCAATCCTACAAGATCCGGTGCTCCTCCTCCTCCACCTCCCTCGTATTGGACACCCTCAACAACACCTACACAATCACCTCCATCTCACCGGAGACCCAACGATTAATAATCCGGCCGCCGAATTTCTTCCCCAACACCTGCGCCACAGAGGATCTCCCCACCCTGGGGTTTCAGCTCAACAACACACTCCCATTCAACGTCACGGCCAGCAACACAATCATGTACCTCAACTGCAACGATTTAGTCCTCCGGTCGCCCTTGAATTGCTCGTCGTCGAGTCTCTGTCACAGCTACATCAACAGCACGAGAGAGGGCTCGCCGTGCAGGACTTATCCGAATTGCTGTACTTTCCGGGCGGGCGGGTCGACCACTTCGTACTCAATTCGGGTCCGGGAAGCGGGGTGTTTGGCTTACCAGAGTTTTGTGAACTTGGACCCGCAGTTGCCGGTCAGTCGGTGGCCGCAGCCTGGTTTGGAGATACAGTGGGTGTCCGCGCCGGAACCGCTGTGTGGGAAACAGGCGGATTGTGATTCGAATTCGGTTTGCAGACTCGGGTCGGGCGGTGGTGGGATTCGGAGGTGTTTCTGTAGCTCGGGTTTTCACTGGGACCCCGTATTGGGATTGTGTGCTGATAGCGAGTTGACTCGTTTTGGTGAGAATTGCTATGCTTTTCAAATTTGATTTTAAATACCATATTGAGTGGTATGTGTTTGATATGTTTCAAAACACCACTAAATTGGCCCAAAATATTGTGAGCTATGAAGCACGGATACGGATATGCTTACACGGATACGACACGACACACCGTCACGCCGACACACCAAATCCTAAAAAAGGAAGACACGACACAATGGGGATACGTTTATTTATTTTTATTAATTGTAATGTTATGTAAAATATTATTATGTATTCTAAAAAGCATACGATTAAACAAATTTAGTAAGATTACATAATCCATAAAACTATAAGTCAAAATATCCAAAAACAAAAACACATAATATTAGTATTGCACTCTTGCAAATTAAACCAGATAAGTCAAAACAATTTACACATTACATAATCCATAGAAATATAGGCCTCGTTTGGTTGCCGGATAGGATAAAGGGATATAGTATAAAAGCGTAGTTAGTTATCCTGGGATAACTAACTACAGGATAAATCAGTGCAGTATTATTTTTATACTGTGTTTGGTTCGTACCGGATTATATTGGAAAAAAAATGCAATTAGTCTATTAGTGTATTTGGATGACCATGGTATAAACCTGGATTAATTTGTAACTTTCCATAAATGCCCCTTATGCTAAAAATTACCAAATTGCTATGAATATACCAAAACACCTTCACAATACATGTCCCATACTTTTTTTTATAACATTATCTACAAAATACACATGTTTTTTTGAGCAAAAATAAAAAATAAAAAATAAAAAAACTACAAAATACGTAATAACAATGTCAATAATATGTCCTAACATACAAGATTAGAACTCAAATTTACAGTCATGTTAGTAAATAAATAATTTTAGGTAATCACATGCATTAGCAAGAGAGTATTTTACAAGCAAATGTAGCAAGCAACCAAAGTTTACTTAATTTCTCCACCCCAAATCATCACTTGGTCAAATTATTCAGTACTTGCAATAACAATACATCACTTGACCACAACACTCCTCTATCTATGTTTAATAATTGAAAGCCTAGAAATTAATTAAAACTTGTACACACTACTCCCATTTGCATCTTCATAGGCATCCTCTTCAAGTGCTAACCATAGAAAAATTCTTCTCTTTATAGGATCCTCATTTGCGGCCTCACTTAAGTATTGTCGGCAAACTGCATAAAATTGCAATTTACAACACAAGCTGCAAGGATAAAAATGCATAGAATCAACTGAACATAATGGTAAGCTAATTTAAGAAATCAACTGGTCCAAAAAGGTGTTAAATCACTAAATTTGGGGAAGATATGTTTGGTTGCTAAGAAAATATTTCTAAAGATTCTAAAAATTGAGGCAAGTGACTCTTACATTTTTGCCGACACTTTACATCAATATCCATTTAGTATTGGGCAGTAGCAGCATACATACATACACCCCTACACACATATATATATATATATATATATTATATAATCACCCAATGAAAAAAGTCATCTCTGCATCACAAATATAGTGAGAGTCTTTTGCAAAACCCCAAACCCACCCTTTTTGGCCTGTTGGCTCAATGGATTTAAAAACAATTTGTATCCAAGGTTTAATTTACCCCAAACATGTCAGTCCACATTCGGAGTAAGTAATTTACTTTAAGATGATGTTATGTTTCCCATACTGGTTCCTAAATTCTGTCAGTTGTACTAAATGCTATGATTGTGATCAATGGTACAACATGGTAAACCTGATAGAGCATTTGAAAACCAATATGGGATTCAGAATTTGAAAAGAATAGAATTACTCTTACTTTAAATTGCTAAAGAACAAAACACTAGAATCTTAGAGATCATAATCATATCATGACGCATTCAGATTATCACAATCCAAAAGTGAAATTAATCAAAGAATGGCCTAAAAGAGGAATTTTATATAAAATATAAAACAACAATACCTTGTGATTAGTGAAATGAAAACACTGTTTCTCCATAGTCAGCATTGTCATAAGAGACAACTGAGTCCCTTTTCTATGTGAAATGAAAATGAATTAAGTAAAATTAATAATCACGATTATCCAATTTCAAAGTCAAGAGATTTAGCAACAAATTATGACGAAAGACAGAAAACAAATTAAAAAAATGCAGAATAGACTAAAAGGAGTAAAGATGAGTTCAAGAAGTGAAGAAAGAGAGAACAATATATACATACAATACATATACATAGGTGTATGAATGTACATGAAGAAAGAATCAATCAATACAACAAAAAATCGGTGGCCCTTTTCTCTGTCCAGTTTAACTTCCAATATAAACTGTTAAGTAACTTAAGCCAGCCAGTTTTGAGAAGATCAAGGGACAACTGTAGCTAAAAATCTGTAAAAATTTAGGGAAGATCAACAGGCTACTATAACAAAAATCCTGTGAAATCTGTATTGACATAAAAAAAAAATTTTAAAAAAAAAAGGCCTTTTAAAACTAAAAAAAAGAGGCCTATTAAATGCTAAGCAACATCACCCCATATGCTCACCACCAATAGCAATCATAAGGATCTTAGGCAGCACCATGCATCATAAAGTTGATCGTACAAGAATTCCAGAAGTCACACAAAAATTAAATTCGGATTTTAGGGCTTTTCTAGTACAGATCTCATTCTCAAATGGTGAAATCTAGTAGGTATATCTTTCTCTCAAATTCTTAAATCAAAAAATACGAGTGGTCATACAATCAAAAAAAATTTGTAGATTTGGCATAGATATAAGGAGGAGAAGACAAACTTTGTAGATCTACCTTTGATATAGTGAGGAGAACACAAAAACTTTGTAGATCTATCATTTAACCAAGCATTTAAGCCAATGAATATTAGAAATCGAATTTTTTTTTTTGAAAACTGATACAATCCTTACCAGAGATGGTCGCCGCAGGTGTTTTCCGGTGAGAAAGAGAGACCGGAGATGATCGCCGGCGTCGTCTGGTGCGTGAGAGAGAGAGAGAGACTGAAGCTCGATCGCCTAAATCGCCAGAGCTCGTTCTCCTATTCCGTTGGTCTCAGATCTGAGGTTTGAGAGAGATTGGTTTGACTTGGGTATTTATATAGCGCCGGTGTTATGGTCTTTTTACAAAATAATCCTACTTACATGTTATCCCCGTGTATTTTATACCACATCCCCCCTGGTATATGCTTTATCCTCCTTAGAGGGTATAAATTTTAACCACACTCTATAATACCAAGAGTTAACTAATACTACCAATGCCCAACCAAACACAGTATTAACTGGGATTGGATTATTTTAGTCCAATCCCCCCATCTTATCCGCCAAACAAACGAGCCCATAGTCTATAAGTCAAAATATCCAAAAATACATTAATATTAGTCTTGCACTCTTGCAATCTAAACCACATTAGTCAAGTCAAAACAAAAACACATTGAGTCATTGACATTAGTGATTAGTCTTTCTAATTAAACAACTTCCTCATCATCATCTCCATCCACAAACAAAGAAAAAGCAACAATGTCATGTGAGTCAGTGACTCAACAGTCAACAACCAAGTCAAGTCATTGTCTCCAATGGACAATATGTCAACATTAGCGGTGAAGCCATTATCAACAAAGAAAAATCAACATCTACCAGACTTGAGACTACCAACAAAGAAAAATCACCTAGTAAAAAAAAAAAAAATAGGGCTTCGGTTCTACTTTCCATGAGTCAACAAGTCATTCTCTCAAAAATCAAACAATAGTGACAGTGTGACATCTACAACAAAGAAAACCACATAGAAATTTCTTGGGTTTATGACTGTCGGCAAAAACATACCTGAGTCAGCCTCGAGGGCTGCGAGTGCGACATGGTCGATTAAGAGAGGGATGGGCTTCGCCGGAGGGAAAGCAACGCCGGAGGGAGCCTCGCGCAGTCGCCTGAGCCTCGCGCTCTAGTCGGCTGAGCCTTCTTTTCTTCTTTATCGTTTCTTTTTTTCTTTTGTTCTTTCTTAGGTTTGTGCGGGTGAGGGCTTGACTGGGTTTTACATTTATATCGATGAAAAAAAAAAAACTTAAGTGACTCGTGTTAAAAAAAAAAAAAAAAAAAAAAAGGGAGGGGGGGGGGGGGGGGGGGGGGTTGGGGGTGGTGTGTCCTGTGTGTGTCCTAGAGCGTCCCTAGCGTGTCCAGGGGTCAAAAATCAATTTCACAAACTAGGACACACTTTTGAAGTGTCAAGACACGTGTCATGAGCGTGTCGGGCGCGTGTCCGTGTCTGACACTAGTATGCTTCCATTTTTGAAGTGTCGGTGCTTCATAGATCGCGAGCAAATGTGGTGTAGGTTCTATTGCCTCAATTAAGAGGACTTTTTACCGTGTAAAAACAAGAACAAAGATGCAAAGAGGAAGAAGATGGTAGCGTTTGAAGGATGCCTTCGAAGCGGTGATTAAACTATGAAGGAAAGTAAAGGAACTTGTAGGCTAGGAAACTAAATAACTAGAATCTAATCTAGTGCTAGAAACTAAACTAAATATAAACTAAAGTGGCCATGGTGGCCTAAAGAAAGGAAGAACAGTATAGAGATGATATATTGATGTAGTTGATGTTGGTCAAGGACCCTTACAAGGGAGTATATTACATCTATTTATAGAGAAAGCTTATAACTACCCATTTGAATTTGAATATTTCCCTCCTATTACATTAACTACCAATTCAAATTCATTTACACATGTGTTTCTTCCAAGAGAAGTCCCTCCAAAATGACTTCCACTCTAGCCACCATTGATCTTCAAGTAACTACCTTTGATGTATTCCTACGATGACAAGTGTCCTACAAGTAAAGCTACTAAATGGCTTCCATGACAAGCCAAATACTTTACAATAACTATACTATATAATATAGTAATATTATAATAATACATTATAATTATATTTTATGATACAAACATACCCCCTGCGGCTCTTTAAGAACAAAGTTCTTGAAGAGTCAGAATATTAGCACCAAAACAGATTTTCGAACTGGATTCGAAGCCAATATAGTAACTTCGAATACAAAAAAGATTGGTTTTAAACCAATTTGATGCCAATGAGATAGTTTCAAATATAAAGTGAACTACTTTAAGCTGACTTCGAGGCCAATATAATGATTTCGAACACAAAAACGATGGCTTCGAAGTATACACAATAGCTTCGAGCGCCAAAACAATGGCTTTAAACTTAATTCGAAGCCAACAAAAAGGATTTACACATCAAATAACTTGCTTTGAGGCCAAATAATAATTCAAACTCAAAATAAACTGTTTTTAAATTGGTTTGAAACCAATAAACTAACTTTGAACACCAAATTATGGCTTTAAACTTACTTCAAAGCCAATCTAGTTGCTTCGAACACAAAATAATGGTTTTAAATTTGCCTCGAAGCCAACACAACTTCGAGCCAAAATTATGACCAATCTCAGTTGTTTGGAATCGCTCTAATGTTCTAAACAGATTTTCATTTAGGCCTCAGCCCAATCAAGCTTTTCAGAATCGGTCTCAAAAGACCACTATACTTTTTGGTTGTGTCTGGTAAATGGCTAGATGCCATACAGTGCCTCCAATCTCCATCATCTTGAGTTTTGGGCTCCACCATTGACTTGATCATTGACATATAAGCAATGCCATACAATTCCATGCATACTTGAATGGATTTAAGAGAGAAGTTTGGCTCTGAATCTTTTGCAAGCCAATTAAAACAAATTTTAAGAGAACTTTGGCCCCACTACTGGTCCAATTCCTTTTACCACATTTTCCGTCAATGAAACCAATTTCTTCTGCATCAAGTATTGCGATCATGTATATCATGTATGCATTAGCGGTTTCTTAATGCAAACCATATATCATGTATGCATAATCAGTTTCTTAATGCAAACCGTTTTGCATAGTGGCTTATATCAATTTAATACAATTTCTTTCTTCATAAAGTACCGTCATAGAATAATCCATATGGTGGTAACCCATTTTTGATGAGCCCCACAAAGCCAAAGTGGATATTGACCAACTAAAGCCATGAATGACTCAAATGATTCACAAGTTTCAACACTTTGTGTAGTGTCGAAAAACTCAAATGTATGAACAAAAACTTGTTCATGATCTTCAACCATATTTGGTCGTAAAATGGACCCCCCCGAGTGTATTTTCACCACAATCATTTGGTTGATTAACCAATAGGGGTGATGATGGCATTGGTGATTTTTTTGTTTCCACCATTAAAGGATCATGAAGATTTTTCATAATTAATTTATTTTCATTCATTGGCTCGTAATTTTGAAGAATAGTTGACACCCCCCGAGGTATTTCATACATTTTAGTTTTCAAACTAAATGCTTGATCTTTTAATTCTGCCAACAATGGAACAAAATCATTTAACCAATTTTCACCACCAAAATTTGGTGTTGCTGGTAGCAAAACATACAACCCCCCGAATTCTTAACCAAATGAAGGATCATTACTCCAATATACTTGATTTTCATAAAACCACATTCCATCTTCTGAACCGTTCATCGGTTTTTCTCACCTGGGCCTTCCTTCTAACGCCAAAAATATGTTTGATATGTTTCAAAACACACGTAAATTGGCCCAAAATATTGCGAGCAAATGTGGTGTAGGTTCTATTTCCTCAATTAAGAGGACTTTTTACCGTGTAAAAACAAGACAAAGATGCAAAGAGGAAGAAGATGGTAGAGTTTGAAGGATGCCTTCGAAGCGGTGATTAAACTATGAAGGAAAGTAAAGGAAATTGTAGGCTAGGAAACTAATTAACTAGAATCTAATCTAGTGTTAGAAACTAAACTACATATAAACTAAAGTGGCCATGGTGGCCTAAAGAAAGGAAGAACAATTTAGAGATGATATATTGATGTAGTTGATGTTGGTCAAGGACCCTTACAAAGGAGTATATTACATCTATTTATAGAGAGAGCTTATAACTACCCATTTGAATTTGAATATTTCTCTCCTATTACATTAACTACCAATTCAAATTCATTTACACATGTGTTTCTTCCAAGAGAAGTCCCTCCAAAATGACTTCCACTCTAGCCACCATTGATCTTCAAGTAACCACCTTTGATGTATTCCTACGATGACAAGTGTCCTGCAACTAAAGCTACTAATTGGCTTTCATGGCAAGCCAAATAGTTTACAATAACTATACTATATAATATAGTAATATTATAATAACACATTATAATTATATTTTATGGTACAAACGGTATGTACTACTAATCAAGTATGTGGTAAAACTGTACGATATTTGGAACAAAATTCTGGGATTCAAATTTGGGAAACAATTGATTATTTTTCGCTAATTACCTTAATTTTGTTATAATAATGCTATGCTTCTCAAACAAAGAACACCACGGAATTTTTTATTTTTTTTTTTTTTGGGTTTTTGGTAAGGTGGAGAAGTTTTTATAAAAGAAATTAAAAACAGGATAGCCAAAGTAATTCAAAGATACTAAGCACAAAGAAATATTACTAATAAGTAATATCACAAACCAAATGACTGAAGAAATGAAAATTTGCTTAATATACAAAAAAACATAAAATTAATATAGTAGTTCTTCTTTTAAATACATATTCTGTGAAAAATTAATATATAAAATTGCTTAATATACAAAGAAATGAGGTTTATTATTGTACTAAGCTCATATTCTAACCATTTGAAAATTGCTTAATACCACAACCCGAATGACAATATAGCTCTTATGGCCGGATTTAAAAGAACAACAACTATATTATGTATTTCGATTGAAAATTGCTTCTTTATTTGCTAGAGCACTTGATCCTATAATAAGTTCTTTGTATTATTTAATGAGGTTAGAATACTAGCTCATGTATCATTTACTTCTTTATTTGCTAGAGCTAGACACATTTGAAAGAATGTCAAAAAATAAGTTTTTGTTTTGTTTATTTATTTATTTATCTTTTTAAAACTCCCTTTCAAATACAGAAGTAAATGCATAACCGAGGGCACACGTTTCACTCATATCCAATAAAATATATATATATATATATATTGGTGATACAGCCATGTATTGAAGAAAATATCTCACACGCACAGGTGCAGCAAAATAACAATCAAAATGCATTTGCCTATTTGCCTTACTTGTTGCCTGAATTGTTGAGAAAGTCTACATCGATCGTGAGCAAGTAAGTGGCTTTCCATTTTAAATTTTAACAAGAAAAAGAAAAAAAAAACGATGCCAGAAAAGAAAGAAAAACAATTAATGGTCCTTGATTCTGTCCATTAACAACAAAAAATTACTAATCTGAAGCAAAACATCAAATGGCCAGGTTAATATGTGTAAGAGACAGAGTGGATACTACTAGGGAGTACCCTTTAACTAACTAGATGAAAATCTGTAATTATTGCGAGAAAAGAGACATGTATTATTGTACCTGATTTCAATATTGGGGAGGCTTAAAATGGCTACGGATCTCCCTTCTCCCCGTCAGCCGAGATTCAAGTATTAGCATCCTGTCAAGAATTGCAAAAAGGGTCAAGACTCGAGAGAGAGAAAATTTAAGATTTTAATCTTACTGAGTGTGTAACGGTAAATATCATATTGTCGTGGTGACAAATAACGATATTAAAGAAACTAGGAAAACGTATTAAGTTTTGAAGCAAAAAATCATCATGGAGTGGGGAAAAAACAATTTTTTCTGTAGGATCAGACTATCTGAGAGAGAGAGAGAGAGAGAGAGAGAGAGAGAGAGAGAGAGAGGAAATAACTACCATTAAGACTGGATGGTAAGCCCAGTAACCCTGTCATAGACTTGGAGTTTTTCTCTTCAGTAATATTTTGATACTTTTGTATTTAGAATTGTGACTTGAATACATAGGACACCATATTAGTTGCTGACTTGATATATTTTCTTTTTGATAATTTAATTGGTAATTATAACTTAATCGACTTTGACATGGAATGATGGAAATAATATGTAGAGCACGTAGCAAATAATTGGTGGAAATCGCTTCTCAAAGCCGTGGGAGGAGCTCTAGGCATACTACTGTTGTGCACCATATGCTATTTCATATGGAGAAAACACCGGGAACTATTGCAGCTGTTACGCTCCTTACACGACTCAATGTGGCAAAAACTCAGAGCAGCAGGTGATCATTATCTCTGGCAATGTATGTATATGAGCGATGATGAGTACTGCACTACGTTTCGATGCTTACTTCTTTTGGAAGTTATTCAGCGGAAGACAGAGTGAACCAAATGCTATCTTATGGGCTTGGACATGATCACAAAGCAGAGGATGAAAAAGATGGGAAGACAAGAGAATGGAAGTTATTCAGCTTTTCAAGTATCGTTACAGCCACAGACAATTTCTCAAGTGCAAATAAACTTGGAGAGGGTGGTTTTGGACCAGTTTATAAGGTCAGAGTCTTGATTTGTTTGGATTTATAAGTTGATTAATTACCAGAGAAATGACTAACTAATTAGACATAATTATTTCAGGGTAAATTGGTTGAAGGGCAAGAAGTAGCAATAAAGAGACTATCGAGGAGCTCAGGACAAGGAGTGGTGGAGTTCAAGAACGAAATTACACTCATAGCCAAACTCCAACACACTAATCTAGTAAGGCTTTTAGGATGTTGCGTTCGCGGAGAAGAGAAGATTCTAATCTATGAATACATGCCTAACAAAAGCTTGGATTCTTTCCTCTTTGGTTAGCCTTTGCACTTTCCAATCATTTTTAAGATCGATCATAATCTTTTTCTAGCTTTTAGTTTATAATACTTTGCGTTTACTTTGTGTTAATTGATCAACATTTATCTACAACACTACTACTTCGACAGATCCTAGTAAGAAGAACATGTTAAATTGGGGAAAACGCTTATGCATCATTGAAGGGATTGTTCAAGGGCTTATTTATCTTCACAAATACTCAAGATTGAGAATAATTCACAGAGATTTAAAAGCCAGCAACATTTTACTAGACAATGACATGAACCCAAAAATATCGGATTTCGGCTTGGCAAGAATATTTGAGCTGCATGAATCTGAAGCAAACACGAATAGGGTTGTAGGAACATAGTAAGCATAAACTTGTGCTCTTTTTCATAACATGCAGTTAGTGTCTGTGCAGCTAATTCCACGTACTAAATTTTTTATTTTTATTTTTTATAACTCCAGTGGGTATATGCCTCCCGAGTATGCAATGCAAGGCATTGTTTCAATGAAGATTGATGTTTTTAGCTTTGGAGTCTTACTCTTAGAGATCGTGAGCGGCAAGAAGAATAACAGCTTCTATCATTACGAACGCCCACTCAATCTCGTAGGATATGTAAGTTTTTACTTTAGAATATTCAATTAAAGATTTTATCAACATCGCTACAAAATCCTTTCAAATTGTGTTTGAAATGGAAAATTCACTCAAGTTTTGTTTACATAAATTGTACTTGATAATACTGCAGGCATGGGAGCTTTGGAAAGAAGACAGAGCTATGGAGCTAGTTGATCCAGCACTAATCGAAACATGCCCTAGGAATGAAGTAATATTGAGGTGCGTTCATGTTGGTCTCTTGTGTGCACAAGACCATGCCGAAGATAGACCCAACATGACAGACGTTGTTGCTATGCTGTCTAACGAAACTATGGAGCTGTGTGCACCTAAACAACCAGCATTCTTTGTCAAGATGAATGGGCATATGCCACAAATGGCAGAAAGCAAGTGTGATGCATTTACAGTATGTAACGTCTCAATTTCAGAGTTGGAAGCCAGATAAAAAAAAAAAAATTAGAAATTTGGTGATAAGCCCCTACCTACCCTGGTCGTGTGGTCATAAGGAACCCAACCCCCCGCCCCCACCCCACCCCCCTTCCTTTTTCTTAGGATAGCAATAGGTTCCTGTCTCCCAAATTTATGTAGCAATAGGTCTTTTGATCCACTTAAGTACTATTTTTATTGACATATATACCCTTAAATATACAGAGAGTATATATATATATATATATACGGCTATATATAGAGCTGTTTCCATAATAAATGGATTTTTTTTTAATTATTAAACCAATGCTAGTTTGAACTTAATGACAAAAGTAGGGTAACTCGTTATTAGGAAAAACGACATTACATTGTTGTTTTTAAGAAAAAAACGCCACTCATTTTAGTGTCGTTTTTAGCAAAAATGATACTCTGTATTAGTCTTTATTTATACTTCTGGAATTAATTGAATGTCGTGCTTACAAAAAACGACATTAAATGTCGTCTTTGCTAAAAACGACATTAAAGGCGACATTAGTCTTTTTATTTTATATTTTTGGGAAAAATGTTTTGATTGAATGTCGTGCTTACCAAAAAAACAACATTAAATGTCGTTTTTGCTAAAAAAGACATTAAGTTTTTTTATTTTATATTTTTTCCAATGTCGTGCTTACAAAAAATGCCATTAAATGCCGGTTTTGCTAAAAACGACATTAGTCTTTTTATTTTATATTTTTGGAAAACAATGTTTTAATTGAATCTTGTGCTTACAAAAAACGACATTAAATGTTGTTTTTACTAAAAACGCCATTGAATGTTGTCTTTAGTAAAAACACCATTAAATGTTGTCTTTACTAACTACGACATTGATAAAAGTTTGAATCAGTCGGTGCAGTGTACTGAACTACACTGCACAGCATACTGCATGGCAGTGATTTTTCAAACTGTACCAATGGCGTTTTTAGGAATAATACCATTAGAAAAAGGAGGTGTAATGCTAATGGACCACAATGGACCACAATGAAGGAGGTGTTAAGTACAACATTCGAGTGAAGCATATTGATCGAGTGAATCGTGGAACAACTTCATCTGAGTTGGCACATTTGGTATATCATAAGGTAGCTTATGAAGGTGAAACTGTTGACTTGAAATTCACATGTAGATTTCCAGTAAGTCAAGCTGGTGCCGTTTTCAATTACGTGGCCCTTTCCATAGTTGATGATTCTACACTAGAGACTATACTTGATATTCCATCATTTTTTTTGGCAATAAGATGTGTCGAGGTGTACATTGAAAAGGTGCTTGCAGATGCTGGATTATGCCTACCTGGACCATCTACTCGAATGCCCACACAAGGGGATGAAGATTTTGATGTTCGGTCCCCGTGTATATCTCCGATGAATTTAAATGAGGATTACTCCTGTAATTGTGATGAATATCGAAGCTCTAGTTACAGAAACGAAGAGAGTAATACACCGAACCACTATAATTACTCGGAGCGCTACGAAGTATTATTCAACATACAATCGATAAATCATACAAATATAGGTCCTAGCTCTAGCACTTAAAAACTTTGAGAGTGGAGGTCCTAGCTCAAGAACTCAAAAGTTTGGCACTTATCATGACTTCAGTAGTGGCGTGATGCGTGAAACGAACTCACCTGGTGAAAGAAATGACGATATGAATGCCGACGAGCACTTGGTAAGATCGGAGGCCAATACATGGGCGGAAGAGGATATTATTGTAGACAGTGCCGGTCTAGAAGACCATGATGAAGAAGATCCTTTGGAGGAAGATGCGAGGATGGATGATCCAGATTCTGAGGATGAAAGCGAACAATTGGGTTAACAAGGTGTCGAAATTCCATATCCCTCTCGTGTACACGAGCCTCACATTCCAGTCCCCTTCTTCACTAATCTTGAAGGGGATGGGAGTTGCTATGTAACTAATCATGACAACTACCAGACATCTCGAATGTGGCAAGCTGATAGAGATGAGTTAGAGCTCCGAATGGTATTCAATGACAAGCAGTAGCTCCAGGAAGCCGTAAAGTTTTATCACACAAAGCATGATCGAGAATATATGGTAGTTGAAACAAATCCCAAACTTTGGGTAGTTCAGTGCAAGAATGGATGCATATGGCGGCTTTGAACTTCAAAAAATAAGAACGGATATTTTCAGATTACCAAATACAATGGTGATCACCACTATGTGTACCCGCACACTAGCCAGTATCACGTTAATATGATATGAATCTTATAGCAAAGATAATCATTGGTTACGTGAAACATGTCCCTGTAGACACCTCATTTTGTTGGCTATCAGATTTAGGAGACCCATAGCTTGGTGGTTCACAATGATCGTAAAAGACTCAAAAAGACTCCTGGAAGCCAGTCCTATCTCTCAGAATGCTCAGAATGACCAAAATGCCCCTGAAAGCCCAAAAGCTCCCAAATTTGGACCAAAATTTCTGGAAACATGCTACGTGATAAAATGAGTTTTTAAGTAAAATCGGATGAAATCGTCAGCTCCCAGAGACCCCCGGAAGTCCCTGAAAGTCCCCGTTGACCGGTTTGACCAAGTTTGACCAAGTTTGACCGAAATCGTCCGAATTCGCCAGAATCATTCTAGATCATGTGGAAAGTATTAAAATGAGTTTTAAAAGAAAATCGAGCGAAAACGTCAGCTCCTGGGAGCTTCTAGAGGTTTCCAGAACTTCCCGGGAATCCCAAGTTTGACTAGTTTGACCAAAATTTGACTTTAAAACCGGAACACTGTAACAATTTTAAAATATTTTTCATGGATACTAGAGGACAATAGCTTTCCAACGGTATATCGCACATAATTTTCGGATTTAAAACGAGTTTATTATGGATTTCCGAAGGCAAAAAAGGCGATCAAATCGGCTTTTATCGCAAATACCGCAAAACTTTTCAAAGTGACCTATCCCCGATTTATTATTATTATTATTTTTTTACGTAATATAGACTCCACTACCTTTCCAACGGTATATCACAACCTCAATTTGGAGTTCGTATGCACAACCTCCATTACCTTGCCCACTGCCGCCGCGACACAGGCCTAGTGCCGCCACGACACTCTCCTCCAGAACAGTGTATTTTTGTAATTTTTCTAGGGGGTTCATTTTAATTAATTAAAAACCAAAACGACGTAGTTCTATGTTTTCAGATGTTTGGAGCCAATGGGAATACTTCTAAAACCCCAAGACAACCCCAAGTTGGCCTATATAAACCCCCCTTGACTTCTCATTTTGGGTGTGTCAAATGTAAGCTTTGAAAAGTTTTTGGAGAGAAAGTTGTAGAGATAATGTTAGAATAGAGAGAAAAGAAGCTTTCTTCTTTGATTTTCAAAACAAAAGTGAGTTCTAAGCTTTGTTTTTACTTCATTACTCCTATTTACTTCAACATTCAATACACCCAACCACCATTTTAGTGAGTATTTAAGAGAGAGGAAGCTTCTTCCATGTCCAATGTCATCATATATGAGTGAAACACCAAGCTACAAGTTCAATACATCATGAATATCATCTATTGATCATTATTTACTTGCTTGTGTATACACTGTTCATCTCTTCTTACTTCATTTCTTTTTGATTTTTCTTTATTTACTTACTAGTTCATCATCATCTAGATGATGACATGAAGTTTGAGGTGAGTGAATCCTTATGGATAGTAGCTCTTGACCTCCAAAACATCTTTGATAGATGATGATCATAACTTCAATACCTCCAAGGTATCTTTAACGTTATGTTCAAATGAAAATAAATCTCTCCAACAATCTTGGAGGCTCTTGATGTTGAGTTTGATGTTGGCATTTTAAGTGGTTATAATCTTTATTGAGTATTGAAAATACATTTTCAAAACCTCTATTTCAAAATCCCTCTCATTTTGATCTTAAGAAAGATAACTTTGTTTTCCCCAAAATCCTCAAAACAGTGAGTCAAAACAGTGAGTGAGCTGAGTTCAAAGATTTCTCTAGAACTCAATACTCAATGTATAGATTAAAGGCCACTTGAAAAGTCTTCCTAACTCATTAGACAACACCCATGATTTTTGGTTTGACTTGGAAATACTTGAAAATGGCCCATTTGGACCCAAACATTCCTTCCAGACATTCTGCCTCTGCTGTCACAGCAGCTTGGTTGACTTCCAACTTCTTTTTCAGAAAACCTTTCCAAAAGGGGAGGTCCCAAATTATTTTTTCCTTAAACTTCAATGTCTTAGGGAATTTTCTGTATAAAATGGGCCCCCAGATCATTTGTTTTCATTTTCTAAGATTTTTCAACATTTCAGTCGACAGTACGGACTCTGTTTCTGAGTGACCTTCATTGTTTATATGATTTCTCTCAATCTGTGATAGTTATTAAATATTGGCTTTTTGGATTGTGTTCTAGACACAATAAGGAATATCTCCATAAAAAAATCATGCATTGAAAACACTCCTAACTCCTCTTTTCAATTTCCAAAAGATCATGTTACTGTTCTGTCAACTATTCACAATAAGCACATTTTAACTTTCATTCTTTGATTTGATGCTTATATGCACTCCAAATTAGTTCATATATTAGGAAGTAGTTCATACTACATTTGTACATATCCCATGATGATTTCATTCATCCATTCATGCATATTTTAGACTTCTAAGTCATTCTAGGAGTCCATGAACACAAAGCACACTACAACCTTGGCACATTCTAGATATATACATTGCATCCATGCAAAGATTTGAGGCTTTTGTGACTCCTAATCTAAGAAGATTATAAGGAATGATCATGATCACACGTTCATGCTTCCCCTCGATCTAATCCTCCTTTCTTATCCGTCTCGGGGATTGAGAGATCTTCTTTTTCTCAAAGATTAACATGCATCATACTAGCTTGCTAAGCATATTTTGATCTCTTTGATTATTTATTTCAAGAACAATTCATGTCCCCTTAGATTAGAAAAACTTAATTACTTGATACGTGATTAGACGATTTTTCCTAGGTTTATTTGTGTGATCTTTCACTTTGCATTGTGTGATATTTGACTTAGATCTTATGAATGATATCTTATCTTTAGATCTTCCATTTCAAATTTTCTTATGTGATGTAATATACTATCATAGTATTAATTGTCGAACCATATATAGTATAAGATGATTATTTGGATGCTAATTGAGGCCCGTTGAAAGACGGGGCGAGTTGAGGGTGTTTTAGTCGCGACAAAGGCTCCTTCCTCTCTTGTACCAAAAGTCCGAGCCAAGTTCTTTGGTTATGAAGGGCCGGTGCCCTTTATCCGTTTGGGTGAGTCAAAAGTAGGTTTCTTGGTTCCTTAAAGACCAAGTGGCGACTCTGTATCTGTTTTCAAGAGACCTTTCCTTTTCTTTGATCCAAATCAGTTTCAAAACAATCACAAAAGAGGTGGAACGCCACGTGTCCACAATCTGGCGACTCTGCTGGGGATATTTTATTTTAAAACAAAATAATACAGAGGTTTGACTCATAAGAAGCATCCTTAAAATCATCTTTTTACTGTGCCTGGTTCATTGCATTGCACTTCTGCATTCCCCCCCTAACTGTGTCTGAAACGCGGCGCTGACATTGTTCAGGTCTTGTTGTGCCAGGGCACAAGTCACTGTCGAATACTGTACCTTCCAAGGTATATCAAAAAAAGAAAAAACCTCCGTACTGTCTCCCTGACGGTATATTGGAACTCTCGTCAACGGACCCTCTTTGACTAAACCCAGCCTTTGCATATAGATTCCTGTAGAACCTTTCATAGGACTGTTCATTTATTTTTTCACATAGGTCAATATGATATAACTGCTGCATGCCCTGATGGGATTACCTGAGCGGTGTAGACGCTTATGTGGCATAGAACAGAACCTCTTTCTTATGATCCTTAAGGCAATCACTCACATGTGATCACATTGAGTTGACCTGCCTAGGCACCATGACAAGGATGCTTGCTCCATGCTCACAAAGATATACACCGCAAACCTTGTTTGTCGGTCTTAAGACATAGGAGTATGAAAACTTGCTAGACAGTATGATCCCAGATATAACCAGTTTCTCCCAGAAACTCTGTCCAGATATCCCAGATATAACCAGTTTCTCCTAGAAACTTTGTCCACATATTCCAAATATAACTCATTTCTCCCAGAAACTTTGTCCAGATATCCCAAATATGACCACATTAACCCGTTTCTCCCAGAAACTCTGTCCGAATCAACCGGAAATGTCCAGTCTCTCCTAGAAGCCTGCATAAAAATCTGGAAACCCCTGTTATCCCTTGGTGATCATACTGGAAAGTAAAGTTGGCACACTCTGTATGGTTAGGACCTTATTTGCTTAACTGCTATCTGTTAGAAATAGGAGCATCATATAGATTAGGACTTACATCCGCATGCTTGTTTCATTTGCATGCACCAGTGCTATCGGTCTGCACGCACTGTCTCAGTCCATCTTACACAAGTTAGTCCAGGTCTGTTAACATCACTGTCATTGTCTATCTAAAGTCTTCACTATCAAAATCTGGTCTAGTCCTCTCAAAATCTGTCAGGGTCAGTATAGATTCCCGGAGTCAGCAGCTAGGATCCTCGTCTTGGGTCAGAAGTTCAGATAACCGTTTGGTCAGAATCAGTCCGACAGCTTACTTCAGCAGGAATCGAGAAGAGTTGGAGAACAAGGTTACCGAGTTGGGAGCAACCATAAGCCAGCAGTCTGACAGCCTAGCCCAAGTTCTGAAGTTCATGGAAGAATTGAAGCAGCAGCGGCCGCAACCTCCGCCTGGGTTTCCACCACCAGGGTTTGAACCACCCCCACATGAGAATAATGGGGAGGAAGACTGGTTTCAAGGGGTCCCACCGTTTGCGTATGAGAAGAAGCTCCAAGAGAAAATGGATAAGGTTGACAAGCTGGAAAGTGTACTGAGGAAAAGCAAGGGGGTCGATGATTACATGCTAGACCTGGAAGGCCTCTTTGAGCCTGTTAAGCTGAAACTGCCGGAGAACTTCAAGATGACTGCCATCGACCGTTTTGACGGAACGGGGAATCCGAAAAGTCATGTGAAGCTATGTATGAGTATTTTCCAGTCCATGGGTTGTACCCACGAGCACATTGCGATGTTGTTCCCGCAAACTCTTGCAAAGTCTGCACTATCATGGTTCCTAACCTTGGAAGCCTCCAAAACCCGGGCATGGGAAGACATTGTTCGAGTTCATCGATCATTACTCTTACAATCAAGAGCTGGATGTCACTATCAGGGATTTGGAAACAACCCGACAGAACAACAATGAATCCTTCGCTGCATTTCTGAACAGATGGAGGAACAAGGTAGCCCAAATGACCCACCAGCCAATTGAGAAGGAACAAGTGAGAATGTTAATCCGAAATCTGCAACCGCTCTACCATGAGAAATTGTTCTACCAGTTCATCTCCACCTTTGAGAAGTTGTTTGAAGTTGGAACTCGAATTGAAGACGCTATCAGAGAAGGAAAGATCAAAAAGGAAGAGCCTCCGAGTCAGTCAAGAAGGCCCAACTACTCCCGGAATCCCCCGGATGTCAATGCCCTTAGCAGCCAACCCATGGCGTACCCTCCTAGGCCATACCAACCCTCCGACCAGGCAAATTCCTCCAATTGCCCTTTCCAGAAATAGCCCCCTCGCAACTTCGCCAAGTTAGAAATCTTTATCTCCTCAGCCTTAGACCGCCTTCTAAAAAAGGGCCATCTCCAACTACTCCAGCCTCGAAATACCCCGCCCCGCCTAACTGCGATATGTCCGATGTACCTACCACCAAGCCCCTGGCCACAACACCGATGATTGCATGTGCCTCCGCCATGATATCCAGGACCTCATTGACCAAAATATCATTAAGCTTCCTCCGAAGCAGCCCCATATCACTCAAAATCCTCTTCCAAACCACCAAAATGTCAGCCTCATCGAATCCAACCCTATATCCTTCATCCCCGTTACCTATATCACCCCCTAGGACAACCCTTCCCCCTCATTGACATCCCTGACTCTGTGGGAATTCATCTGATTGAAGGGGAGAATGACGAGTGGCAGCAACAACTGGTTGATGAACAAAACCTATTCTTCCTGGAAGAACATGATCTAGGGGTAGTGGACCTCAAATGGTACGATCCCAACAACGAGAGCGATGCTTCTATCTGGAGCGAGCCGAAAAAGCCATTTGTGGGAACGGATTGTGACTGGTTCAAAGAAGATGGGACTGTAGAAGGGTCTACCCCCGTCGAGATTGATCACTTGACTAGGTCTGGCCGTCATTATCAGCCTCTGCAGCCTACCACCGAAGCAACCGAAAAAAGTCCAGTCAAAGACAAGGGAAAGGGAAAAATGGACGAGGTTATCGAGGAAGACAACGAGTTGATAAAGCAATTGAATAAAACCCAAGCACATCTCTCGATGTGGGACATCATGGTAACATCCTAAAAGCATCGGCAAGCTGTGCTGAATGCCTTGGCTGGAATAGAGGTCCCCATTGACGCCACACCGGAGGATATGGTGGCTTTCTTGGGCGCACTTACCCCTGACCCGATCATTACATTTCTGATGAAGACCTGCCACCCGAAGGATCTGCACATAACAAAGCATTGTACATCACTGTTGGATGTAAGGGACAACAGGTGCCATTTTGTCTGGTCGATACAGGTTCTGCCTTAAATGTTTGTGCCCTAAGGACTGCCACTGCCTTGGGGGTCGATGTCCTTGACATCACACCATCTGTGCAATCCGTGAGGGCCTACGATAACACCAAGAGGAATGTGATGGGAACTGTTTCTCTACAAATTCGGGTAGGATCTTTGGTAAGCACTGAAATCTTTCAAGTCATGGACATACC
Organism: Hydrangea macrophylla; assembly: GCA_033977485.1. Classification (NCBI taxonomy): domain Eukaryota; kingdom Viridiplantae; phylum Streptophyta; class Magnoliopsida; order Cornales; family Hydrangeaceae; genus Hydrangea; species Hydrangea macrophylla. The sequence continues at coordinate 67,735,161 of CM066982.1, forward strand.
TGCTTCGTTCAACTTGTTGATCAGAAGGCCTTGGCTGCATGTCAACAAAGCCGTATCATCCACCGTGCATCAAATGATCAAGTACATTCATGAGAAGGAAGTAAAAATCATCCTCGGTAATAGTTGGGGTAATGAAGCTTTCCCGAACGCTCCCATTTTCGAAATCCAAATACATAAGCTAGAAGAAGGAGAAATCGGAGGATTCTTCATGGAAGAAGTCCACATGATCAATGATGAAGATAGGTTCCCCGAGATCCACTCCGCAATTGTCAACATTGTCTGCACAATGAACTACTTCCCCGGAATGGGATTGGGCCGACGCCAGCAAGGGATTCACGAGTTCCCTCAAATCAAAGGGCAACAAGGCACTTTTGGGTTAGGGTACAAGCCCACTGAAGAAGACGTCGAGCTACAGAGGCCATGGAAGAAAAGGGTAAAGGGTCTCCCATCATACCGCAAGACCTTGAATGGACAATTCATCAAAGAAGGGGATGATTTCCTTTACTTCGGATTTCCCGAACCCTGGATCCATCAAACCACTGGAAAAAGGCACCCCAGGCTTGAAATCTTCGCTGACTGCGAAAGGCCCCCATATCAAGATCCGTTCTATCCCGAAGAAGTTGGGAAGACCCCGGAAGAAGATTGGTTGAAATACCTGGACAGTGAAGCCATCGAGAAAATGTGGGAGGAATCCGCTGAGAAGAAGGAAGAAAAGAGGACCAAGAGCCAAGATGATCAGATCAAGCTAACTGAGAAGGGTCTGAGCAACCAGGCTGTAGAGTCATCTGTTTGTGTCTCCCTATCCCCTGTTCCCCCAGAGTCTGTACTGCCGATTATCGAGTCTGTACCAGAGTCGGCTGCTGTAAGCCCACCACTGTCCAATGTAATCACCTCACCTGTCATGAATGAAATGGAAGACAATTCTGCTTACTCCTCTATGTCTAATACTTGTGAATGCACAGATCCCTCCGAGGATCTCCCAATTGAACTTAAGCAACTAATTGAAAAATCACATGCTTATGAAATAATCGAAGATACTTTATCAGTTAACCTGGGTGAAACAGATAATCCACAAATTGTGCAAATTGGCTCAACCCTTAATAAAAAAGAAAAAGAAGAATTAACTCTCTTGCTAAAAGAATTCAAAGATATTTTTGCTTGGTCTTACGAGGACATGCCCGGGGTCGATCTCGACATTGTCCAACATCATATTCCTCTCCTCCCCAATTCTAAACATGTCAAGCAGAAACTGAGGCGCATGAGGCCGGAATGGGCACTCAAGGTTAAAGAAGAAGTGGAGAAGCAATTCAAAGCAGGGTTCATTATTGTCACCGAATATCCGGAATGGGTTGCCAATATCGTGCCGGTCCCGAAGAAGGATGGAAAAGTTCGTGTGTGCGTTGACTTCCGTGATCTAAACAAAGCCAGTCCCAAGGATGACTTCCCGCTTCCCCACATTGATGTTTTGGTAGATAACACCGTAGGACATGAGCTACTTTCATTCATGGATGGCTTCTCAGGGTACAACCAGATTCTAATGACACCCGAAGATCGGGAAAAGACGACATTCACCACCCCTTGGGGAACCTACTGTTATAGAGTAATGCCTTTCGGACTCAAGAATGCTGGGGCAACCTACCAAAGAGCTGTCACCACTCTGCTGCATGACATGATTCACAAGGAAGTAGAAGTGTATGTAGATGACATGATCGTGAAGTCCAGGGACAGAGAAGGACACCTGGTAGCGCTGGAAAAGTTTTTTGAAAGGTTGCGCAAATACAAGATGAGGTTGAATCCAAAGAAATGCACTTTCGGTGTAACCTCCGGTAAACTCCTGGGTTTTCTCATCACACAAAGGGGGATAGAGGTGGATCCCTCTAAGATGAAGGCAATCTTAGAAATGACACCACCGCGGAGTGAAAAAGAAGTGAGGGGGTTCCTCAGAAGAATCCAATTTATCTTCCGCTTCATTTCCAAGCTCACAACTATATGCGATCCCTTGTTTCGATTGCTGAGAAAAGGGGAAAAATTCCAATGGGATGACCAATGCCAAGCCGCTTTCGACAAAATAAAAGCCTACCTTCAAAATCCGCCTGTCCTCTCACCACCCACTCCTCATAAGCCCTTATTCATTTACCTATCTGTCTCCGAAAATGCTATGGGTTGCATACTAGCCCAAGAAGGAGAAGAAAGCCACTCCGAAAAAGCCATATACTACCTCAGCAAGAGGATGACTGGGTATGAGCTCAACTACTCTACCCTCGTAAAAACATGTTGGGCCTTGGTTTGGTGCACTCGCTGACTGAGGCACTACATGCTGGCCTTTCCGGTTGTGCTCATATCTCGCATGAATCCTCTAAAATACCTTCTCGAAAAATCCGCCCTGACCGGTCGTATATCCCGTTGGTTTCTCCTACTATCCGAATTCGATATCAAGTATGTTACAAGCAAATCGGTAAAAGGGAGAACCGTAGCTGAGCATCTCGCGGAACATGCCGTTGACTCCGAAGAAAGTGGGGACTTTCCATTTTCGGACGAGAATATCATGAAAATCAAGGAAGAACAGTGGAAGTTGTACTTTGATGGAGCAGCCAACATGAAAGGATACGGAGTAGGAATAATTCTAGTATCACCAAATGGAGACCACACTCCGCTGACAGTCAAACTCAATTGTAACTCCACCAACAACACTGCTGAATACGAAGCATGCATTCTGGGAATGGAAGCAGTCATAGAGCTAAAAGTTCGGAAGTTGGATGTATTCGGGGATTCAAACCTCATCATATCACAAGCTAGGGGAGAATGGAAAGTAAAAGAAGAAAGGTTGAAACCCTATCATGATCATCTCGACCGACTCAAGAGGCAGTTCGAAAACATCACATTCCTCTACTTGCCCATTGAAGAGAATCAGCTAGCAGATCATTGGCTACCTTAGCCTCCATGATCAAGATTCCTGTGGGAGTCAAGATGATGCCTTTGGTAATTGAGCAAAAATACGAGCCTTCGTTCAACTTAGTCGCCGCAATCGAAGAAAAAGAGAATGAAACACCGTGGTATCAGGATGTCTGGGACTTCATAGAAAAGGGGACGTACCCCCAAGAGTCTACCGAGAAAGACAATAGGGCCATCCGAAGATTCGCAGCGCAATTCATCATTTGCGGTGGGAAATTGTTGAAGAAAGGGTACAACGGTCACAACCTGACTTGCTTGTTTGGAAAAAAACTCTAGAAAAATGATGGAGGAAATACACGAAGGGGTATGCAGCCCGCACATGAACGGTCACATGCTGGCCAAGAAAATTATAAGACAAGGGTACTACTGGACAACATTGGAGAAAGATTGTTGCGAATACGAAGAAGGTGTCACAAGTGCCAGATCCATGCAAACATGATGCATGTACCACCATCCCTTCTATACAGCATGACCTCACCTTGGCCATTCTCAACCTGGGGAATCGATATCATCGGTGAAGTCGTTCCAAAAGCCTCAAATGGAAATCGGTACATTTTGGTGGCCATCGACTACTTCACGAAATGGGTAGAAGCCGCATCCTACAGCAAGTTGGGAGCCAAGGAAGTGGCCAAGTTCATCAAGAGAAATCTCATCTGCCGTTATGGAGTCCCTCATGAGATTATTTCGGACAACGGGAGTCATTTCAAAGCGGAAGTCAGGGATCTGGTTGAGGAATACAAAATCACTTATCACAAGTCATCACCATACAGACCACAGACTAATGGGGCAGTCGAAGTTGCAAATAAGAATGTCAAGGCCATACTGCAGAAATCAGCCGATACCTACAAAGACTGGTATGAAAAGCTACCATTCGCACTTTGGGGATACAGAACATCTATAAGGACGTCCACAGGAGCAACTCCTTACTCACTAGTGTATGGGATGGAAGCGGTACTTCCAGTCGAGATAGAACTACCGTCCCTGCGCGTGATGGCAGAATGTGAAATTTCGGAGTTAGATTGGTTGAGGGAAAGATACGAAGAATTGACTCTCATAGATGAAAAGCGCCTAGCGGCAGTCGACCATGTCCGAATCTACAAAAGAGGATAGCCTGTGCTTTCAACAAAAGGGTTCGTCCGAGGAAGATTGTCAAGGGTGACCTTTTCCTTAAGGAATTGCGAGTTCCGATCTTTGATCCCCGTGGGAAGTTTAAACCTAATTGGGTCGGCCCTTACATCGTCACGACCATTCTTTTCGGCGGAGCAACTTATCTCATGGACCTTGATGGTGTCGAATTCAAAGAACCAATCAACATGGACCGCCTCAAAAAGTACTATGCTTGACCATTCCCCAAAACCGATTTCTTTCCAAACCTTGCCCTGAACTACGCTCGACCTGATTCCCACTCGGGGATACGTAGGCAACCATATCGGTTCGGTCGCTCCACTCACAAAAATAGCCCGATTTCTTTCAAGCTTTGGCCCGAACTACATTGGACCTGATCCCCGTTCGGGGTTACGTAGGCAGACTTTCAAAAAAAAAAAAAAAGGATGGCTCGTTAGGTCGAAAATCCGAAAGGACACCTAGGCAAAAGTTAGAGTTAAATCCAAGTGAGCAATAACAAAAGAGAGAAAAGAGCCCGCTAGGTCACCTAACGGGTGTCTAGGCAAAATTATGAGCGTGTGAGAAAAATAAAGTCGTGGTCCTTACAATAACCCAGAAATCACCCTCCACACTAGGGGCAAACTTCGGCCACTCGCCTCGTTTGCCTGAACCTCTTCTAAACTAGGGGCAAACGTTGGTCAACTACCTCGTTTGCCTCATAACCATACATATCCCAAACTAGGGGCAAACTTCGGCCACCCGCCTCGTTTGCCTCTAATCGTCCTAGCATATCCAAATAAGTACTAAAAGCAACATCTAATTGAAATCTCGGTTACAAAATATTTTTTAGAAAGCTAAAATGCATAAAATGAGATTCCCAAAGTAACTAAGGTTCACCGATAAACAAACTTTGAATATTACATAAGCGGGTATGATCAAAGAAATAAAAGTCTTTCAAAAAGCAATCACACATGTTCAAAGACACTTGGAGGAATGAGCAGAATCAGTCAGGTCTAGTTTTATTTTTGTGTCTTTTATTTCTTCAAAGGTCTTTAGAAGTAGGCCTTTACTCGGTCAGTCCAACCATCAATGAAAAGCGGCAGCCCTGATCCTGGAAGCAAAGACCCTCTTAGTAAACCCCCGGGGAACCTCCTGAACCTGCCCATACTGTCTGGCCAAACGGCGAGGATGATAGATAGAAGTCTCTCTCAGATCCATCAACCACACTCTCTGGTGACCCTGAGGCTTATGGTAACAGCATGAAGGTCCCAATGCCCCACACTCCAGCAAATGTCTACTTCAGATAAAGCACCCATCATGTTAACCCAATCAGCAAAAGTGTAGTGAGGGTGAAGCACGGCTCGAAAAAAGTAAACCGGTGGTATGCGGCCCGTCCACAGTTACAGGCGCTCGTATAACCAGGCCTGTAACACCAAAGGCGCCCCAGAAAGAAGACGAGTCCCTTGGTTGAAGGCATCATCCAAGCCATTCAAGGTTTCAGCTAGAACCATAGCCATGGGGTTCTTACCTACCTTCAGTCCGAGACATACATGCACTAAGTCGCTAGAAGTACTCGAGAACAAGAAGTGCGAAGTCATGCACAGAATCAGAGCAGCCCCACGAGTAGTATCATACACGCTGGGATTCCCAGGACTGGCATATCGGGCAATGATGGAAGCAATGTCAAGAACCTCACCTTGAATCAGCCGGCGGGAAATAGTGATGGAACAATTCAGATATTCAGCAAAGCCTCGCGTAGGACTGAGGGTATCAGTAGAAGGGAGAATCAGGTCAGAGTCAGAATCATAGCCAAGAATAGCACAGAACTCCTCAAACAGGGGGCATATCTCCAGGCCATTGAAATTGAAGACATGGTTCACCGGGTCCCAGTGGACAATAGCAGCACGCAAGAACTCAGTGTTCAGGGTCATCTGGCGAAGAGAGAATAGCTCGGTCAAGCCGTAGCTAAAGAGGTTGATCCGTTCCACACCATCCGTGATGTTTAGCCAAGCTGTGAGTTGAGCGGGATCATACAAAGCCATATCTTCTGTCGCGGCTCTAGCAAAATTTGAAATTCGGCAGCACCTCCCCGTTTCACGGACTATCCCACTTGCAAGGCAAAAATACCCACTATCACAAAACTGCCCATCGCAGTAACACCCAACAATCACAGTGCACATGTATCATCACACGATCATCAACTAAAACAAGCACACAACTGCGCCTTCAAACCGGAAGCTATCCGGCCTAAAAGGCAAAACATCATAATGCTCTGTCAAAGGTCACAAACCGTTCCACACATCATCTTGCACTATCCAAATAGTTAAATCACCAGTATAACCCAATCGAAAACATAAAAAGAAGATAAAACAAAATTCCCGTTTAGGAGGCCTCAGTCCTCCTCTTCTTCGTCCTCTGTCGGACCACCCGGAGTGTATGTCGGCGACGGCCTCCTCCTACCACCTCTACACCTCGGATCAGTCCTCGATGAGCCAGCCCCGCCTCCACGGTACTGCACACACAAATAAAATGAAAGCAATCAGTAGGGAAACAACAAAAAGTACAAAAACAGAGTCGAGTCAGAAACCACCAAGGACGCCATCTGATTAGCGGCAAATTGCCGCATACCGTCCATCTATCAAGGGCAAAATCAGAATTAGAACCTCATAACCTTAAGGAGCGCAAAATTAGAGACATACCCGATGGTCTTGTGTGAGGACCAAGGACCGTAAGCTAGCCGCTAAGGCGTGACCCTCCTCAGTGTAACTCCAAGGAACGTTGAGGACGCCCGCTGGCTGAGTAGGGTACCCGCATGTGACTCGTGGCACCTCCATCACTTGGGGAGTGCCATCAGCGCCTAGAACATTGACGGTCCAATCACAAGGAGGGATAGGATCGAAAGACGGAGGAGCCTGTCTCCTGTACATCTCGCGAAGCTGTAGGCACAAAACAAGTTAAGAAAAAGATGAGTAAAAAACATAGGCAACGGATAGAGACAAAAACGTAAAGGAAACTCACCTCCAGGAGTGGGAAGTTGGGCATCAGAAAGCGGCCACGGTAAGCCTCATAGCCGGTCTTAGAGAGGAAATGATCCCAAACGTCGGTGCCAGCTAAGGCCGCTAGCAAAGCATCACCAGAAAGGTCACTAGCATCCATCGCAGGGGGATTATGAGGGACGTGATACCTGGAACCGCCAACCACCTGCCGGGACACTCGCTCGCCAAGGAACCATTGCCTGCACTCGGTACTCTCCATCATAAGTCGGCAAGAGGAAAGAGGTTTGACTGCTTGTATCTCTTCTGGGGCAGCATAGGCGACGCGCTCCCAAGGCGTCCAATCAACACTAGCAGCCGTCAGCTCGGTTAAGAAGTTTCTGAGCAAAACAATCCGGTGGGCTCCGCTCTTTACTCCGACAACATCCCTCCGCCATCTCAAGCCTCGTGGGAACAGAGGCACATGAGCCATGCCATCCTCGTCTTCACCTGATTCATCCGCAGGGGAGTGAGCTAACATCTTCAAGTGCTCAAAACTCCAAAACTGCACAGACAAAGGAGAAAATCAGAAAGAGTACAGAAATTAAAAAGCCAAAAGATAAAAGAAGATGTAGTACATACCTCCCAAACTTGCCAAATTCCCCTTGTCGATTTAATATCGCCCCGGGAAACCTCACCCATGTGCTTGTAAAGATGGGCCAGGGCAGCACCGCCCCAGTCGTAGGAGGGGATCTCATCAATGGTCGCCAGGCAAGAAAAGGAGTCTCAAGCTCACCCGGTCGTTCCGTGTCGCAAAGATCGAGCAACCAAGGACATACAGAAGATATACCCTAAAAAGCTGAGAATTGTTCAGATTATGATTCCCTCTGCCGTAGGCCCGGTAAAGCCAGCCACAAGGAAACCAGTGCCTCTCCAGATTAGGGGGAACAACCCCGATCAACATCTCGACGGCCTCAGGGTCGTTCTCATAGAAATAATCCAGAATCAGGCGTTTTCCGCCAACCGTCAAGCCAGTAATCATAGAGAAATCAAAGGCGTCATCGTCATCTCCCCAAACGGCAGGTGGAAAGTATTGGTGGTGTCCCACCATCTCTCAGCCAGAGCATAAAAGTGTGCCAGATCGTTACTGCTCTTTGAAACCAGACGGACAAAGCCGCCAAACCCGGCATCATCTACCATCCTTTTGACGGTAGGCGAGAGTTGAGTATACCACAGAAAAGCATGAGCGAGGCTATCGTGGCCCTTCAATGTCACCTCTGGCACCTGCACAAAACAAAGGCAACAAAAATGATGCACAAAATCACTATTCACGACCCGAGGTCCAAATTCACAAAATCAACATTTGAGCACAAATCGGACTTCTAACAATCTCTAGGTGCACACTACGGCTCACAAAACTAGAACAATATATGAAAATAGTCCTAAATTGTTGAAAGTTTCACATACCAAGCTCGCTAGAGCCGCGGCCGAAAAAGATGACGTTGAGGGTCCCGTAAAATCAAGTCGGGGGTTTTCATCTCGGCTTTCATTCGTTCATTGGCCTTCTTAGACGGTCTCCTCGAAGCCATGGATCTACAAAGAAAATGGAAGTCAAAGTTAAACTTTCTTTTTGAAAATTTGAGCAAACCAAAGCACCAATCAAAATTCCAACCACGGGGAAAGATTACTCACCTGAGCGCGCATAAGCTGCGTTTTGACGGATTTTGGCTCCAAAAACACCCCAAAATGGCATAGAATGAGCTTGAAAAGCTCAAAAAACCGAGTTATACACAAATGGAGTCCGGTCACCCAGTACCGCCGCAGCACTGCTCCCCGCGGGCCCCGCTTCGCTCCATTTTGCTCCGTTTCGCCCCGTTTTGGCCTTTTCAGCCTATTTTTGGCCCCGATCAACCCCGGTGGCCCATTTCGATCAAGATTTATGGGATTTTACCCCCAACAGTCCAAAAGTTGTCAGGGCTACCTCCAGTAGGCAGAAACTGAGAAAAATCAACTTCCGAAGATCCGAATCGGCCGCTTCGGGACAACCGTCACAAACTTTGATCTAGCACGAGAGTTTTGATAACGAATTCTGGATTTTGGCCAATGCACCAAAGAAATAGGAAAAGAGATTCTCCGAGAACCCTACGTCATCCCCTGAGGACAAAAACCGAAAGATACTAGCTTCCGGAGGCCCCGACCGGCCCTCTTGGATTGAGTGTCGAAAGATTTGATCAACCGTGAGAGATTCAGAGATGGGTCCTGGTTCCCGATCAAAGAAAAAAGATTCCCCGAGAACCCTACATCATCCCCTGAGGACAAAAATCGAAAGATACCAGCTCCTGGAGGCCCCGACCGACCCTCTTGGATTGAGCGCCGAAAGATTTGATCAACCGTGAGAGATTCATAGATGAGTCCTGGTTCCCGATCAAAGAAAAGAGATTCTCCGAGAACCTTACATCATCCCCTGAGGACAAAAAATCGAAAGATACCAGCTCCCGGAGGCCCCGACCGGCCCTCTTGGATTGAGCGCCGAAAGATTTGATCAACCGTGAGAGATTCAGAGATGGGTCCTGGTTCCCGATCAAAGAAAAGAGATTCCCCGAGAACCCTACATCATCCCCCGAGGACAGAAGTAGACAGATACCACCTCCCGGAGGCCCCGACCAGCCCTCTTGGATTGAGCGCCGAAAGATTTGATCAACCGTGAGAGATTCAGAAATGGGTCCTAGTTCCCGATCAAGAAAAAGAGATTCCCCGAGAACCCTACATCATCCCCTAAGGACCAAAAACCGAAAGATACCAGCTCCCGGAGGCCCCGACCGGCCCTCTTGGATTGAGCGCTGAAAGATTTGATCAACCGTGAGAGATTCAGAAATGGTTCCTGGTTCCCGATCAAGAAAAAGAGATTCCCCGAGAACCCTATGTCATTCCCCAAGTACAGATACGGAAAGATACTAGTTCCCACTACCCTCAGCAGAAAGTAACAAAAGAGGAACCGACTCCCGAAAATCGGCCGTCAGGAACGATCAAAACATCGCCCGCATCCAAATCTCCTGATTATCAAGAATTTTCTCATCTGTCCCTTTTTATCACAAGATCCCTCGGTCACTTTTGGCTGTCGTCTTCTAAACAAAGCACATCTGATCTATCTCACTCGTTTGCAAAGCACACTTCCCAAGTTTTAGAAGTTTGCCCCTATACCAAGAGTCTTCTAAATCTTGGTGTCCTCATCTGAGTCATCCACATCGCAGTCAGCCTACTCGGAGTGGCACACCCCACAGCACCTGCTCACACTAGGGTCGTAATACTAGACACGATAGGACTCATGACACAATTCATATCACATCCATGTATGGAATATCACTCATATAGCATAGCATCCGCCTGATTGTTGTGTACATGCATGTGGGATTTATTCCGTTGTGCCCTGAACTACGTCCTGATCTGATTCCCTTTGGGATACGTAGGCAGCTCACGCAGAGCATGACCAGCACTAGACCTCAGCATCATTGCATATTTTGCAACGCTTTTATCCTAAATCTATAGCCTCCAAAAAGTCCTGTCTCTTCAAAGCTTTGGCATTCGCTTGCGACATGCGTTGCCTCGCAAGTTCATGCCAAAGAGGGGCAAACTGTGGACACCCATTTTGTCGGCTATCAGATTTAGGAGACCCATAGCTTGGTGGTTCATAATGATCGTAAAAGACTCATAAAGACTCCTGGAAGCTAGTCCTATTTCTCAGAATGCTCAAAATGACCAAAATACCCCTGAAAGCCCAAAAGCTCCCAGATTTGGACTAAAAGTTCTGGATACATGCTACGTGATAAAATGAGTTTTTAAGTAAAATCGGATGAAATCGTCAGCTCCCAGAGACCCCCGGAAGTCCTGGAAATTCACGGAAAGTCCCCGTTGACCGGTTTGACCAAGTTTGACCAAAATCGTCCGAATTCGCCGGAATCATTCTAGATCATGTGAAAAGGATTAAAATAAGTTTTAAAAGAAAATCGAGCGAAAACGTCAGCTCCTCGGAGCTCCTAGAGGTTTCCAGAACTTCTCGGGAATCCCAAGTTTGACCAGTTTGACTAAAATTTGACTTTAAAATTGGAACACCGTAACAATTTTCAAATATTTTTCATGGATACTAGAGGTCTATAGCTTTCCAACGGTATATCGCACATAATTTTCGGATTTAAAACGAGTTTATTATGAATTTCCGAAGGCGAAAAAGGCGATCAAATCGGCTTTTATCACAAATACCGCAAAACTTTTCAAAGTGACCTATCCCCGATTTAATTTTTTTTTTATATGTAAAATAGACTCCATTTCCTTTCCAACAGTATATCACAACCTCAATTTGGAGTTCGTATGCATTTTCTGTGAATTTCGGACGAAATAAGGCCTCTTTGCGAATACCGGAACCTCCGGGGGACTAAACAGTATTATCCAGATGATTGAGAAGCAGTGCAGCCGCGACACAGGCCTAGTGCCGCTGCGGCACTCTCCTCCAGAACAGTGTATTTTTGTAATTTTTCTTGGGGGTTCATTTTGATTAATTAAAAACCAAAACGACGTAGTTCTATGTTTTCAGATGTTTGGAGCCAATGGGAATACTTCTAAAACCCCAAGACAACCCCAAGTTGGCCTATATGAACCCCCCTTGACTTATCATTTTGGGTGTGTCAAATGTAAGTTTTGAAAAGTTTTGGGAGAGAAAGTTGTAGAGATAAGGTTATAATAGAGAGAAAAGAAGCTTTCTTCTTTGATTTTCAAAACAAAAGTGAGTTCTAAGCTTTGTTTTTACTTCATTACTCCTATTTACTTCAACATTCAATACACCCAACCACCATTTTAGTGAGCATTTAAGAGAGAGGAAGCTTCTTCCATGTCCAATGTCATCATATATGAGTGAAACACCAAACTACAAGTTCAATACATCATGAATATCATGTATTGATCATTATTTACTTGCTTGTTTATACAATGTTCATCTCTTCTTACCTCATTTCTTTTTTATTTTTCTTTATTTACTTACTAGTTCATCATCATCTAGATGATGACATAAAGTTTGAGGTGAGTGAATCCTTATGGATAGTAGCTCTTGACCTCTAAAATATGTTTGATAGATGATGATCATAACTTCAATACCTCCAAGGTATCTTTGAAGTTATGTTCAAATGAAAATAAATCTCTCCAAAAAATAATGGATGCATATGGCGGCTTTGAACTTCAAAAAATAAGAACGGATATTTTCAGATTACCAAATACAATGGTAATCACCACTGTGTACCCGCACACTAGCCAGTATCACGTTAATATGATATGAATCTTATAGCAAAGATAATCATTGGTTACGTGAAACATGTCCCTGTAGACACCCCATTTTGTTAGGTATCAGATTTAGGAGACCCATAGCTTGGTGGTTCACAATGATCGTAAAAGACTCAAAAAGACTCCTGGAAGCCAGTCCTATCTCTCAGAATGCTCAGAATGACCAAAATGCCCCTGAAAGCCCAAAAGCTCCCAAATTTGGACCAAAAGTTCTTGAAACATGCTACGTGATAAAATGAGTTTTTAAGTAAAATCGGATGAAATCCTCAGCTCCCAGAGACCCCCGGAAGTCCCGGAAAGTCCCCGTTGACCGGTTTGACCAAGGTTTGACCAAGTTTGACCAAAATCGTCCGAATTCGCTGGAATCATTCTAGATCATGTGGAAAGTATTAAAATGAGTTTTAAAAGAAAATCGAGCGAAAACGTCAGCTCTTGGGAGCTTCCAGAGATTTCCAGAACTTCCCGAGAATCCCAGGTTTCACTAGTTTGACCAAAATTTGACTTTAAAACCGGAACACTGTAACAATTTTAAAATTTTTTCATGGATACTAGAGGTCAATTGCTTTTCAACGGTATATCACATATAATTTTCAGATTTAAAACGAGTTTATTATGAATTTTCGAAGGCGAAAAAGGCGATCAAATCGGCTTTTATCGCAAATACCGCAAAACTTTTCAAAGTGACCTATCCTCGATTTATTTTTTTTTATTATGTAAAATAGACTCCATTACCTTTTCAATAGTATATCACAACCTCAATTTTAAGTTCGTATGCACAACCTCCATTACCTTGCCCACTGCCGCCGCGGCACAGGCCCAGTGCCGCCGCGACTCTCTCCTCCAGAACAGTGTATTTTTGTAATTTTTCTTGGGGGTTCATTTTGTTTAATTAAAAATCAAAACGACGTAGTTCTATGTTTTCAGATGTTTGGAGCCAATGAGAATACTTTTAAAACCCCAAGACCACCCCAAGTTGGCCTATATAAACCCCCCTTGACTTCTCATTTTGAGTGTGTCAAATGTAAGCTTTGAAAAGTTTTGGGAGAGAAAGTTGTAGAGATAAGGTTAGAATAGAGAGAAAAGAAACTTTCTTCTTTGATTTTCAAAACAAAAGTGAGTTCTAAAACTTTGTTTTTACTTCATTACTCCTATTTACTTCAACATTCAATACACCCAACCACCATTTTAGTGAGCATTTAAGAGAGAGGAAGCTTCTTCCATGTCCAATGTCATCATATATGAGTGAAACACCAAGCTACAAGTTCAATACATCATGAATATCATGTATTGATCATTATTTACTTGCTTGTGTATACAATGTTCATCTCTTCTTACCTCATTTCTTTTTTATTTTTCTTTATTTACTTACTAGTTCATCATCATCTAGATGATGACATGAAGTTTGAGGTGAGTGAATCCTTATGGATAGTAGCTCTTGACCTCAAAAACATGTTTGATAGATGATGATCATAACTTCAATACCTCCAAGGTATCTTTAAAGTTATGTTTAAATGAAAATAAATCTCTCCAACAATCTTGGAGGCTCTTGATGATGAGTTTGATGTTGGCATTTTAAGTGGTTATAATCTTTATTGAGTATTGAAAATACATTTTCAAAACCTCTATTTCAAAACCCCTCTCATTTTGATCTCAAGAAAGAAAACTTTGTTTTCCCCAAAATCCTCAAAACAGTGAGTCAAAACAGTGAGTGAGCTGAGTTCAAAGATTTCTCTAGAACTCAATACTCAATATATGGATTAAAGGCCACTTGAAAAGTCTTCCTAACTCATTAGAGAACACCCATGATTTTTTGTTTGACTTGGAAATACTTGAAAATGGCCCATTTGGACCCAAACATTCCTTCCAGACATTCTGCCTCTGCTGTTACAGCAGCTTGGTTGACTTCCAACTTCTTTTTCAGAAACCTTTTCCAAAAGAGGAGGTTCCAAATTATTTTTTCCTTAAACTTCAATGTCTTAGGGAATTTTCTGTATAAAATGGGCCCCTAGATCATTTGTTTTCATTTTCTAAGATTTTTCAACATTTCAGTCGACAGTACAGACTCTGTTTCTGAGTAACCTTCATTGTTTATACGATTTCTCTCAATCTGTGATAGTTATTAAAGATTGGCCTTTTGGATTGTGTTCTAGACAAATAAGGAATATCTACATAAAAAATTATGCATTGAAAACACTCTTAACCCCTCTTTTCAATTTCCAAAAGATCATGTTACTGTTCTGTCAACTATTCATAGCAATCACATTTTAACTTTTATTCTTTGATTTGATGCTTATATGCACTTCAAATTAGTTCATATCTTAGGAAGTGGTTCATACTACATTTGTACATATTTCATGATGATTTCATTCATCCATTCATGCATATTTTAGACTTCTAAGTCATTCTAGGAGTCCATGAACACAAAGCACACTACAACCTTGGCACATTCTAGATACATACATTGCATTCATGCAAAGATTTGGGGCTTTTGTGACTCCTAATCTAAGAAGATTATAAGGAATTATCATGATCACACGTTCATGCTTTCCCTCGATCTAATCCTCCTTTCTCATCCGTCCCGGGGATTGAGAGATCTTCTTTTTCTCAAAGATTAACATGCATCATACTAGCTTGCTAAGCATATTTTGATCTCTTTGATTATTTGTTTCAAGAACAATTCATGTCCCCTTAGATTATGAAAATTTAATTACTTGATACGTGATTAGACAATTTTTCCTAGGTTTATTTGTGTGATCTTTCACTTTGCATTGTGTGATATTTGTCTTAGATCTTATGAATGATATCTTATCTTTAGATCTTCCATTTCAAATTTTCTTATGTGATGTAATATACTATCATAGTATTAATTGTCGAACCATACATAGTATAAGATGATTATTTGGATGCTAATTGAGGCCCGTTGAAAGATGGGGCGAGTTGAGGGTGTTTTAGTCGCGACAAAGGCTCCTTCCTCTCTCGTACCAAAACCCCAAGCTAAGTTCTTTGGTTATGAAGGGCCGGTGCCCTTTATCCATTTGGGTGAGTCAAAAACAGGTTTCTTGGTTCCTTAAAGACCAAGTGGCGACTCTGTATTTGTTTTCAACAGACCTTTCCTTTTCTTTGATCCAAATCAGTTTCAAAACAATCACAAAAGAGGTGGAATGCCGCGTGTCCACAGTCCCTGATATGGCAATCAATTTTGTGATTGAGAATCTCAAAGATAGTCAAAATTTCACTATATCATACAAGAAGGCATGGCGTGTAAGAAAAAAAGCCATCAAGATGCTGTTTGGAGACTAAGACGAGTCTTACAGAAGATTGCCTAGATTGGCTGCTTTACAAGAATATAATCTCGGTACAGTGGTGGAGTGGCTTAACTCTCGTACGGGCATCCAAAATACCTACAACTTTCAATACTTACTTGGTCCTTCAAACCTTGAATTGACGGGTTTACTCATTGTCGACTAGTACTATGTGTCGATGGGATACATCTTAATGGCAAATACAGAGGGAAGATCCTTATAGTTATTGGAATGACATCGAAAAATCAGGTTTTTCCCCTTGCATTTGCAATTATAGATAAGGAGACCATTGCCAGTTGGTCATGGTTCCTAAGTAAACTAAGTACACATGTTGTGCGAGGTCGGCAGGGGATATGCTTGATAGCTGACCGACATATCGGTATACTTGGTGCAGTTGAAAGATTACCGGAGTGGCGCGAGCCATATGCATGTCATCGCTTTTGTATAAGGCACATTATGAGCAACTTCAACAAGAAATTCAAGAATACCCATTTGAAGGGCCTTGTTTGGGAAGCTGGGAAAGCCCATCAACTTAGAAAGTTCAACAATGCAATAGAATCCATTGAGGCCTTAGATCGAAATGCACGGCGATGGTTAGAAAATATTCCCGTAGAAAAGTGGTCCCTTGCGAACGATGGTGGTCGTCGGTGGGGTATCCTAACCAGTAACCACGCCAAATTGTTTAATTCGGTACTCAAGAGTGCGTGTTCCCTCCCAATAAGTGCATGTATACAACTAAAATTTTATCGAGTAATAGGGTATTTTGACGATGGAAGAGTAAAAGCAAATAAGAGCTTAAGCGATGGCTTTCAGTGCACAAAAAAAGTGCTAGGGATACTTGATAAACGACAAAAGAAAGCAAATGTCCACAAGTTACATGCATATGACAGGTTATATTCATTTACTATAAAGTTCATTCGTTAACTTTTCTGTATATGTATAAACTTATTCCACTTACTGATTTTAATTTGGCAATTTTCAACTTAGTAGGGCTATAGGGGAGTACCAAGTTCGCACAAGAAGGCGACAGACAAATGGCGGTAACGTGTAATTGGTGCGACTTAGTAAAGGTTTATGTTCGTGCGGGAAGACTGATATATACAAATGTCCATGTTCCTATATCCTAGTTGTAACAACGAGGCGGGGTTTAGACCGTTTCCGTTTTGTAGCAAAAGAGTATACCATGGATTCTTATGTGCGTACATGGGAAGGAAAATTCCACCCATTGGCCCACGAAGACTATTGGCCATAACGTAACTTTCTTGTGTTGCTACCAAATAATGCTACTTGCCGTGTGGTAAGGCCTGGTCGTCACGTATCCATAATGAGATGAACTGACCTAGAGATCGTGTACCCAAACAATGTAGTATATGTAAGGTGACTGGTCACGATCGATGTCAGCATACAGCCCAACCACGTGTTTTTACAGATGCGAGCCTTTAAATGTAATTTAGTGTTGTTCTTTGTGTAATATCTTGTAGAACTCTCTATATCTATCTATATTATGCCTTTATGTGCGTGTATTAATTGATGGTCGTTCTGCGTTCTATTATTGTTATATTTTCAGTGCTCTATTATTGTGATATTATTGTAATATATTGCTTCAATAAAATTGTACTTACAGATTTGTTGGGACAAGTATAGAATTGGCAATTGGGGTTGTTCTTCTTACATCTCCATTAAACTAGCATTAGGATATATATAAAGGATTACATCATAATATTTACGAAAAGTTATCTTTATTCATTAAAAATGGATTACACATCGTTACTACATTGCAGAAATAAAAAAGCACTACATAGATTGAATTCAACTAAGGAAGAAAAACAGAGAAGTTAACAACATAAGGACGAAAGACGTCTCCAAAAAACAATGGCCACTGAAAATTCGTTCTTCATCCAATCCTATGACAGTCTGAAGATTGTTGAGAGTTATATCCAATTTTCCATTGCAGGAAGGTGAACGCCACACGACTACACTAGTTAGGATCAATGTGACACCTGGATCGATCTTTCCTTGCCATTTTTCATCCTCAAATATCTGGCGCTCCATCTTACCACAGATCTTTTCTGTGTGATCCTTAATAACACAGAGGTAAGTGCCGTTAACAAAATCATTACGATTTATCTTGGTCAAGCTTTCCAAAACCCCCACGACACGATTTGCCAGCCAAGGGCCATTCTGGGGTACTAATGTCTCAATGGGACACCAGTCTCCTATGTCTAAATACCCACAGTTGATGACTTTCAACCAAGGGTTCTTCCGAAATGTATAGTCCTCGGTGGGCTATTATTGTAATGCCTTTCGGAGAAAACTAGTCTGGCCGGGGATGTGCCTCATGGGAGCTCGTGATGAATTACCTCGAGATGAACCACCTCTTTCCATCTGCTAGGGAGTTTTTGCAATAATATATTAGATTGGTTATATACGTCCTTAGAGTTAAAGAATCCATTATATATAGGGAATACACTGCAAGTCTGAATCTACATTAATAGTGTCCAAACAACTTTTGTGATTTCATCAGAGTTGTCAACTTATCTATCCAATGCCAGACACGAACACTATTGAGTCGTCAAAGGTCATTGATTTATCAAGTCAGTGAGTTATGAAATGATATGTCCAACGTCAGACGCTGCGAGTTGTCATGTCAGGTGTCAGAAGTCAGTGAGTTGTCAAGTCAGGCGTCAGAAGTCAGTGAGTTGTCAAGTCATGCATCAGAAGTCAATGAGTTATCAAATTAGGCGTTAGAAGTCTGTGAGTTGTCAAATCATTTGTGCGACATCAGACGCAGTGAGTGTTCTGAAGTCATCTGTCTTACACCAGCGAGTTGTTAAATCATCTGGACCGTTAATTCAATATTGCTATTTTACTTTGACTTGTCACATCTTTGTGTTGTACTAAATAATTGCATCTTTTTTCATTAACCAATCGATAATCATATCTTTGTACTACACTGTTGTTGTGACTGATTTTGTTTAAACATGCATATAATCAATTCAATTGTAATAGAAGTACCCAACAAAATGGAATAGTTCTGTTTGATCTATAGATATGTACTAGAAATTACCCATTCCCGAGGGCACCAAAAATTGATCTATTACTAAAATCCAACTTCAATAATAATAAAAAATTATTGCATTTTATTATTATTATTATTATTAAAATGTGAAGCGTGGCTGAATGGAGATAGCTTATATTTAATTGATTATCTTTATTGCCTATTTTCCATCTTGTGGACATCCAACCTTGGTTATCACATCCTTAAATTTGAGAATTATATCATTATTCAGATTTACCATTTCTATTTTCGTTTGTATAGAAAATTCTCAGCAAGAAATTAAAAAAAAAAAAAAAGAACGGACACACAAATTAAGCAACTAAATGAAGAAAGTATCTCATAACCACATGGATACATATGTTATGTGTACATATGCAAAACATCAGTCCCAAAAAATAAATGTAGATAAAACCAGCCCATAGTCCAAATGTATGTAACACCTTGTGTAATATCCAATGTTCTAAAAATCGCTAGGCGCTAGTCGGGCGGCGAAGGGGGGCCTAGCGCCTAGGGGCCTAGGCGGACGCCTAGGCGGGGCCTAGGCGGATTTGTTTTATAAATAAAATTAATTATATAATAGATATATACACCAGTTATGTGGTGTTGATTAAAATAAATTATAGATTTGTGGTTCAAATAATAGATACATATATATATATATAAAGGTTATTTGGTGTTTTTTTTTAAATAAGTAAAGATTATTAGAAGGTTTTAGTATTTAAAAAACTATTAGGGATCTCTCCATAATTAACTTAAACCTTAAGTGTATATATATACTAATGTTAGGGTTTTTTTTTCAAAGAATTGGACCCAAATAAGACTCTCTAGCATTCTCACCCTAGCCCGCCTAGCACCACCTAGGCCCCGCCTAGAGGCCGACTAATCCACTGGCCGATTTTCTCAAACGCCTAGCGAAAATCTCGGCGGTCGCCGGTCGGGCACCGCCTAGCGCCTAGGCGGCCGCCTAGGCCGATTATTAGAACACTGGTAATATCCCAACATTTTGACATGTGATAATATTATCTTAATGTGCATTATACGGTAAAGACATGAATATTATATATATATATGTGATTTCCATACCTAATCTTATTATTAAGTGATGGAAGGAATTTAAGAGTTGATAAACTCTTGTTATGTGTTATACATGGCAATCTATTTGGCATTTGCATATTTTGAAAGACATGGAATTATTTAATGCCTTGTATTGGATATATATTTGATGTAAAAGATTGAATTGCTAGACAAGGGCATAAATGATAGGAGTAAAAAGAATACATTTTCCTAACTAGTAGGTGAATTAGCAATTCACAAGAATTCACGAGAACTAGGGGAGTTATTGTGTAATTAGTAAGAAATATGGTAGGTGAAAGTGTTATTTTAGAAATTTGGTAGAATTTTCCTAATCAAGATTAATTAGTCTAATTGAGATTAATTAGCTTAATGATGATTAGTTAGCCTAATCAAGGTGCTAGCTTACATTACCTAAGCTAGTAGGTGGCCTAGTAGGTGGAAGTAGGAGGTGTTGGGCTATATTTGGCTAAGCCCATATGTATTCAAGTGGGCAAGAGAGAGACATGGAAAAGTAACTAGTTAAATAAGATGTACATCTTTTTGAGGTGCTTGTCTCTATACAAGCAAGTAGCTGAAAAGAAGAAAGGGAAAAACAAGAGAGAAAAGAAGGAAACCAAAGGGAAAAGGGTGCTAGGGAGATTTCTATCTCAAATTGAAGCTAGACTTGAGAAGCTAAGGGTAAGAGTATTCTTTGTATGTGATTTAATTTCATTTCCATAGAGTTTTGATGGATGAATTAGAGGAATTCATATTGATTTGCTATCAAATCTTATATGACTTGTAGGAGTTTGGAAGTGAGCATTACATCTTGTCAATTCTATATCTAGAGTAAAGTGAGTAACCTCTATCTTTGAGGAAACTTTTCAAGTAATGAAATTGTGGCATATAAATTATTTACTTTCAATTCATGGATTATGAGCATGCATGTATATCATGATTGTCTATATGTGCAAGAGATAGAAAGGATTATGTGTTGAAAACATGTTCATGTGATTATGTGGTTGAAGAAGCAATTGTTCTATCACTACAAAGAGAAAGCTCCAAAAGGGAGTGTAGAAAAGCCTTCTAAGGCTTGAGTGTTCAGTACGCCTTGTACATGGTATTGGATAGCTCAGAACAAGGATAAAGGGTGCCATTACGGGCATGGGGTAGTGAGAAGAACATGAAGCTTTGGAGATAAATACTTACTTGGTTGTAATTCATTATGCTACATTGAATTGCATATCACATGTTTGAATGATATACACAAACTTATGTCAAAGAGCATGTTATTCACAGAGCTTCAGCTCATGTGGTTATTGAATAACCATTTCAAGTGAAAGGAAAGAGAAGGAGAAAGAGAAGTAGTTGATGAAAGAGGAGAACAAGTGTTTAATGTGCATATTGTATATGGCGTAGTTGTTGTAGTTTGGAACTAAAGGACTTGTAAATTATGTTGTTAGGTGCGCATGTGTAGAACTTCATGTATAAGACTCCTATATTCAACTATGAAAGGTTTTGGCAAGTGCTTTTGCTATTTAAGCATGTTTGATTGCTTAGATGCTCATGGCTAGAATTGTGGATAGAAGTTGTTTCGATCGATCGAAATACACACAGTATTAATTGGTTCAAAACGACGACTTTTACGAAAACAGACATAACTTTTTTTGAAATTTTGAAACCTTGCACCGTTTTCAACGTTGGAACCTAGACTCAAACGGCTACCTTTGGTACAAAATCTAACTCAAATTTTCAAATCCTATTATACCCTTGGGGCTAATCACTTGCAAATGTGGTTTAAATGGGAGTCTGAAACTCGTTTTGTACGTTATTAACATAGGGTCAGGCCTCGGTGGCATGTCACGTACCATCGTGCCATACTTAGTGGATTTGGGTCGTGACAGAGTTGGTATCAGAGCTAAAGGGTTAAACTTGCATATATTGCATGATTAAGGTGCGTTGAATGAATATGTGCACGTATTCGTGATACTTGATATGTTATGTGATATGATTTATGTGACATGATTAGTAGAGAATGATTATCATATGATACATGACAAGGCATGAATTACACGATGTTGATTATCTGAATTGATCCTATTTATGTTTATAAGATGGCACAAGGGCAAGGTTCTCCATGTAAGAGGATGGACATAATCGAGGAACTAATTGAAAGATTTGCACAAATTGTGGAGCAACGATTTCAGGATAATAAAACAGGAGCACAGAATCAGGAAAATCGCAAAGCAAGAACTACTCAAGCTGCTATAGAAGGTTTCAAAAAGTTAAAACCTTTGGCCTATGATGGGCGTCCTGATCCACATGTTGCAGAGACATGGGTAGCGGAGATGGAAAAGACTTTTACTGTGTTCCAATGTACTGAAGAGGAAAAAGTTACCTGTGCTGCTTTTATGTTACGAGGTGAAGCTGATAAATGATGACGTATGGTGAAAAAGGTGGAACATAACATGAATTGGCGACGATTTTTGGAAGTGTTCTATGGTACATATTTTCCTAAGTCTGCTCAAGAGCAAAAAGCTAGAGACTTTTCCAATTTGACTCAGGGAAACATGACTGTATTACAATATGCTGCCAAATTTTCAGAGTTGTCCAGCTTTGCTCCATTCGAAGTGGCTACCGATGCTATGAAAGCAAGGAAGTTTGAAAATGGTTTATGTTGGGGTATTCGTAGTCGGGTGGATGTCTTTCGATTCCAAATATATTTGGAGGTATTGGACACAACACTCATAGTGGAGCGAGATGGGGAAGAATTCCAAAAGAATAGAGATCAACAAACAAAGAGGCAAGGAGAAGAGCCAACAAGAGGACAAGGTTATTTTAAGAAGCCAAGAGTTTCTAGTATGGGATTTGGATAATCACGTTATGGAAGCAATTTCCAAGGGGAGAGTAAACCCATTTGTCCAACTTGTGGAAAACAACATAATGGGCCTTGCTATTGGAACAAAGGTTTATGTATAGATGCAAACAACCTGGGCATGTTTCTAAGGATTGTCCTCAATCCTATTCACGGGGTTCCGGTTCGGGAAGTGTTTGCTTTGAATGTGGAGAAAGGGGACATTTTGCTAAAGAATGCCCACAGCGACTTTCAAGGGGTCCAAGCTCATCTATACCAAGCATAGCTACTCATAAATCAGTCCAGAAGTCTGAAGGAGAAAAGAAAGAACAAAGGCAAGGTCAGATGTTTGAACTTATACGGGGAGATACGTTTACAGCTGATACAGTTGTGACAGGTATATTCCTTATTTGCGCGTACCCTGCACATGTACTTATTGATTCTGAATCCACACATTCATATGTAAGAATCTGGATGAATCTTTCGAATCTTTGGGATATGTTTTATCTATTGCTATTCCTTCGGGAGTATCTTTGAATAGTGCTTCTGTCTATAAAGCTTGTGGAATAGAAGTGGATGGCAGAATGCTAATGGTAGACTTGATACCTTTGAACATCCAATACTTTGATGTTATTTTGGGGATGGATTGGTTATCTACTTATCATGCTTCGATTGACTGTCAAAAGAAGAGAGTTTTATTTCGAATTCCTGAGCAAATTGAATTATATTTTCAAGGGACAGGGGTAGTGTCGCCACCATATGTTGTTTTGGTAAATGAAAGTGTGTCGTTTGTTAAAGAAGGGATGTCAGGGTTTCTTATGTAGTGTTGTAGACACTAAAACCTCAAATCTTGCTTTAGAAGATATTTCAATCGTACGGGAATTTCCTGATGTGTTTCCAAATGATCTATCTGACACTCTAATAGATAGAGAGATTGAATTTTCAATTGATGTAATACCAGAGACTCAACCGATATCCAAAACTCCTTATAGAATGGAACCGGTTGAATTGAAAGAACTGAAAACACAATTACAGGAATTGTTGGATAAAGGATTTATACGTCCTAGTGTGTCGCCTTGGGGTGCACCAGTATTATTTGTAAAGAAGAAAGATGGTACTATGCGGTTATGTATTGATTATCGAGAACTCAATAAGGTGACTATTAAGAATAAATATCCTTTGCCGCGAATCAATGACTTATTCGATCAATTACAAGGTGCTCAAGTGTTTTCAAAAATTGACTTAAGGTCGGGATATCATCAGTTAAAAGTAAAAGCAGAAGTTGTAGAAAAGACTGCATTTAGAACTAGATACGGACATTATGAATTTCTTGTGATGCCATTTGGTGTGACTAATGCTCCTGCTACTTTTATGGATTTAATGAATCGAGTGTTCAAGGCATATTTGGATGATTTTGTTATTGTTTTTATTGATGATATTTTGGTTTATTCAAAGAGTTCTGAAGAACATGAAAATCACTTGAGAATGGTATTACAAACTTTGAGGAAGAACAAGCTTTATGCTAAATTAAAGAAATGTGAGTTTTGGTTACCTAGCATTACTTTCTTGGGGCATGTGATATCTGAAAAAGGTGTTTCAGTTGACCCTCAGAAGATAGATGCTTTTGATTCTTGGCCTACACCCACGAATGTTTAAGAAGTTCATAGTTTTCTTGGTTTGGCCGGGTATTATCGTAGATTTGTTAAAGACTTTTCTCGTATTGCCATTCCGATGACTCAGTTGTTGCATAAGAATATACCGTTTGTATGGACTAACGAATGTGAACAGAGGTTTCAAGAACTGAAGAACAAATTGGTTATAGCTCCTATATTAACGATTCCAACGGGAAATGGAGGATATATGATTTACAGTGATGCCTCCCACTAAGGGGTAGGGTGTGTACTAATGCAAAATGGTAAGGTTATCGCTTATGCTTCTAGACAATTGAGGCCACATGAAAGTAATTACCCCACACATGATTTAGAACTTGCAGCAGTAATCTTTGCTTTAAAGATTTGGCGACATTACCTTTATGGTGAAATTTGTGAAGTTTTGACAGAACATAAAAGTTTGAAGTACTTGTTCACTCAAAAGGGGCTAAACATGAGGCAAAGAAGATGGCTTGAGTTAATAAAGGATTATGATTTGACAATACAGTACCATCCATGAAAAGCTAATGTGGTGGCGGATGCTTTGAGTAGGAAGTCTTCAGGTAATTATGTTTATTATCTTACTACTCAGAATTAATTGTTGATGGACTTGAAAAGAATAGAAGTGGAAGTAATTCCTTTCGATAAAAGTGGAGTTCTTGCAACAATGGTAGTGCAACCTACGTTGCTTGAAGAAATAAAAGGGGCATAAATGAATGATGCATTTCTTAAGAAGATTTGTGATGAAATACATGAAAGTAAGTGAGCTGATTTTTCTATTCAAGATAATGTTTTGAAGTTTAAGAATTGAATATGTGTTCTTAACATTGATGAAATCAGAAAGAAGGTTTCGATAGAAGCTCATAATACCAAGTATTCCATTCATCTTTGGAGTACCAAGATGTATCGAGATTTGAGAGAAATTTATTGGTGGCCAAGAATGAAGAATGAAATTGTAGAATTTGTATCACATTGTCTGATATGCCAACAAGTAAAGGTGGAGCATCAGAAACCAGCAGGGTTACTCCAACCACTCCGTATACCCGAATGGAAATGGGAGCACATTATGATGGATTTTGTGGTGGGATTTTCGAGATCATCCCGAGGTAACAATGCTATTTGGGTAATTGTTGACAGGGTAACTAAATCTGCGCATTTCTTAGCTATGAAAACCACTTATTCGAAAGAGAAATTGGCAGAGTTATACATTGGAGAAATTATTAGATTACATGGTGCACCTGTCTCTATTACTTCTGATCGAGATCCTAATTTTGTAAGTCGATTTTGGGAGAGTTTGCAGCGGGCAATGGGTACAACTTTGAACTTTAGCACGACCTTCCATCTACAAACCGATGGACAATCAGAAAGAGTAATCCAAAATTTAGAAGATATGTTGAGGGGATGTGTTCTGGATTTTAAAGGCCCGTGGGAAGAACATTTGCCACTTATTGAGTTTGCATACAATAATAGTTTTCAATCTAGCATTGGTATGGCGCCTTATGAAGCGCTATATAGAAGGAAATGTCGTTCACCAATTTGTTGGACTGAGGTGGGAGAAGAAAGTTATTGGGACCGGAGATTATACAATTGACTACTGATAAAATTAAATTGATCCAATAGAGGCTTCGAACAGCACAAAGTTGACAGAAAAGTTATGCGGATACTAGAAGAAGGGACCTTGAATTCCAAGTAGGTGACTATGTCTTTTTGAAGGTGTCTTCGTCGAAAGGTATAATTCGGTTTGGAAAGAGGGGAAAAATTAATCCTCGATACATCAGACCATTTCAAATCTTGGAAAGGATTGGACCTGTATCTTATAGTTTAGCTTTACCTTCGGAATTGAGTAATGTACATAATGTTTTCATGTCTCCACGTTACTGCGGTATCTTTTTGATCCAACACATGTTTTGGCACATGAACCCTTGGAGGTTCGGGAGGATTTAACGTATATAGAGCATCCGGTTGCAATTCTAGCTCAACGAGATCAAGTGTTAAGGACCAAAGTGATTCCCTTGGTAAAAGTTTTATGGCGGAACCATTCCATGGAAGAAGCTACGTGGGAAAGGGAGGATGAAATGCTTGAGAAGTATCCTTCTTTATTTGGAATTATAAGCTAAGACAAGTTTGGAGGACCAAACTTTTATAAGGTGGGGAGGATGTAATATCCCAACATTTTGACATGTGATAATATTATCTTAATGTGCTTTATACGGTAATGACATGAATGTATATGTGATTTGCATACCTAATCTTATTATTCAGTGATGGAAGGAATTTAAGAGTTGATAAACTCTTGTTATGTGTTATACATGGCAATCTATTTAGCATTTGCATATTTTGAAAGACATGAAATTATTTAATGCCTTGTATTGGATATATATTTGATGTAAAATGTTGAATTGCTAGACAAGGGCATAAATGATTGGAGTAAAAAGAATACATTTTCCTAACTAGTAGGTAAATTAGCAATTCACGAGAACTAGAGGATCTATTGTGTAATTAGTAAGAAATATGGTAGAATTTTCTTAATCAAGATTAATTAGTTTAATTGAGATTAATTAGCTTAATGATGATTAGTTAGCCTAATCAAGGTGCTAGCTTACATTACCTAAGCTAGTAGTTGGCCTAGTAGGTGAGCAAGTAGGAGGTGTTGGGCTATATTTGGCTAAGTCCATGTGTATTCAAGTGGGCAAGAGAGAGAAATGGAAGAATAACTAGTTAAATAAGATGTACATCTTTTTGAGGTGCTTGTATCTATACAAGTAAGTAGGTGCAAAGAAGAAAGGGAAAAACAAGAGAGAAAAGAAGGAAAACCAAAGGGAAAAGGGTGCTAGGGAGATTTCTATCTAGGGAGATTTCTATCTCAAATTGAAGCTAGACTTGAGAAGCTAAGGGTAAGAGTATTCTTTGTATGTGATTTAATTTCATTTCCATAGAGTTTTGATGGATAAATTAGAGGAATTCATATTGATTTGCTATCAAATCTTTTATGACTTGTAGGAGTTTGAAAGTAAGCATTACATCTTGTCAATTCTATATCTAGAGCAAGGTGAGTAACCTCTATCTTTGAGGAAACTTTTCAAGTAATGAATTTGTGGCATATAAATTATTTACTTTCAATTCATGGATTATGAGCATGCATGTATATCATGATTGTCTATATGTGCAAGAGATAGAAATGATTATGTGTTGAAAACATGTTCATGTGATTATGTGGTTGAAGAAGCAATTGTTCTATCACTATAAAGAGAAAGCTCCAAAAGGGAGTGTAGAAAAGCCTTCTAAGGCTTGAGTGTTCAATACGCCTTGTACATGGTATTGGATAGCTCGGAACAAAGATAAAGGGTGCCATTACGGGCATGGGGTAGTGAGAAGAACAAGAAGCTTTAGAGATAAATACTTAATTGGTTGTAATTCATTATGTTACATTGAATTGCATATCATATGTTTGAATGATATACACGAATTTATGTCAAAGAGCATGTTATTCACTGAGCTTCGGCTCATGTGGTTATTGAATAACCATTTTAGGTGAAAGGAAAGAGAAGGAGAAAGAGAAGTAGTGGACGAAAGAGGAGAGCAAGTGTTTAATGTGCATATTGTATATGGCGTAGTTGTTGTAGTTTGGAACTAAAGGACTTGTAAATTATGTTGTTAGGTGAGCATGTGTAAAACTTCATGTATAAGACTCCTATATTCATGTACGAAAGGTTTTGGCAAGTGCTTTTGCTATTCAAGCATGTTTGATTGCTTAGATGCTCATGGCTAGAATTGTGGATAGAAGTTGTTTCGATCTATCGAAATACACAATATTAATTGGTTCAAAACGACGACTTTTACGAAAATAGACATAGCTTTTTTTGAAATTTTGAAACCGTGCACCGTTTTCAACGTTGGAACCTAGACTTAAACGGTTATCTTTTGGTACAAAATCTAACTCAAATTTTCAAATCCAATTATACCCTTGGGGCTAATCACTTGAAAATGTGGTTTAAATGGGAGTCTAAAACCCGTTTTATACGTTATTAACATAGGGTCAGGCCTCAGTGGCATGTCACGTACCCTCATGCAGTACTTAGTGGATTTGGGTCGTGACACCTTGCCTAAAAGAAAAATATATGTCTGCCTAGGTCCAACACAGAGGTGCAACTATGCGACTCTTAGGTCTGCCTCTCTGATTTCCCTCCTCCTCGTGATCTTGTGGCAGCTGCACCGGCCCCTCCTCATTTCGTGGCAGCTTTAAGGGCCCCTTGTGAAGCTGTGTCAGCTGCGATAACCCCTCGTCAAGCTGTGTCAACTGTGTTGGCCCCTCCTCTGAGTGACCTTTCCCACGACCTCTCCCGCGTCCTCTATCACGAGCAACACCTCGACCTCCATCGCCAATTATATCAGTCTGTGTCAATGACTCACCCATATATGTATCGGCTGGTAGGTAGACTGCTTGGGTGGGTGGTAAGATAGGTGATTGGATAGGAGGGGTGGTTGTCTGGGTGGGTGGTAAGCTAGACGACTGGATATGAGGGGTGACTATCTAGGTGGGTGCTAAGGTAGACGACTGGATAAGAGGAATTGTTGTCTGGGTGTTTGGTAAGGTAAGCGTCTGGATAGGAGGGGTGGCTGTCTGGGTGGGTGCTAAATTAGGCTATTGGATAGGAGGGGTGGCTGTCTGGATGGGTGCTGTTTGGTTGAGTACTAAGGTAGGCGACTGGATATGAGGGGTGACTGTCTGGGTTGGTGGTAAGGTAGGCGACTGGATAGGAGGGGTGGTTGTCTAGGTGGGTGCTAAGGTAGGCGACTAGATAGGAGGAGTGGTTGTGTGGGTGGGTGCTAAGTTAGGCAACTGGATATGAGGGGTGGCTGTCTGGGTGGATGCTAAGGTAGGCGACTAGATAGGAGGGGTGGCTGTCTGGGTGGGTGCTGTCTAGGTGGGTGCTATGCTAGGCGACTGGATAGGAGGAGTGACTGTCTGGGCGGGTGCTGTGCTGGTAGGGGTTAGAGGAATGGAACATAATGATAGAATCTCCGCGAATGATGAATCATCAAATATATGTGCTAGCATAGATTCGTCTGGAGACTGGGTAGAGGTAGGTCCATAATGGGAAGTCATGGGTGTAAAAGGTGTGGCTGGGTAGACGTGCGTGAAAGGTGCGCGGGTAAAGGATGGACGGTCAACCTGTGGTGGGTTGGTACGATATATGGGCTTGGTACGATGTGTGGGTCTGGTATGGTAGGTCTGCTGCTGGTGCTGCGCATGTCCGCTAATGGATCGACTGTCAAAGCATGTGAGGAATGGATCCTAGTAAGGACATCAGTACACTCTGACATCACCAACTTCAACATACCTGATGAATACGTGATTGATCGACATCTAGCTGTAAACTAGTACGCGCTCGATGGTACATATGGCTGAGAAACAGCACCTAAAATATAAAAAAAAATTATTAGACATTGATATATAAGAAACTGTACTACAACATATAATAAATGAATGTAAGATTAAGTAATTTACCAGGAGCTGAGACATCGATCCAGTACCATAGCAACCAACATCGGGTGGCGGACATGTCGGATCACCAACATACGGCACTGTGATCCACCTATACCATGCCATATAAGGATCACTAGCCAACATCGGCTGATCAATAGGATCACCATGCACAACTGATAGTCTCCGTGAACCCCACGTGTCGACATAAACACGACGAACCCTCGGCCAGTTCGCTGATGCACGTCCCTGTCATGTAGTACGATGGAGCGCTTGCACCGTATCACATGGCTAAGGTAAGTCATGTCGTAGTCCAAACTGCCGTAACACACAGTCCGATAAGTGCATCTCCACGACATCCATGCATATCAACGGGGCACAGGTCCTTCATAACTCTTGACTCACTAGGTACATCTCTGGTAGCTCGGCGTGCTAATAGGGCTGCCACACAAACTGCCCCTCCCTAAGCAGGTTTAGTTGATCTCTAGCAAGGCGTACAACATGAGTGGTGATCTCACCCGTCCGTAGCGGTACAGTCCACCTACAAATAAGATGCATCATATATATTAAAAATATGTAAATAGTAATGAAGAGAAATGAATAGTATATAGTAAAACCTGCATCCCCGCAGGCCAACTGGTAGATCAGATTGCCCAACCACGGGGGCAAATTCTCTTAGAACAATACTGACCAATAAATTAGGCCTCAATGATGGTAACCTTTCCCATGCCCATATCTGCAATGAATAGATAAGTCAATAAGATGACACATATCATATAGCTCCATGATGGTATCCTCAATGATGTGATCATGTATGTGTCATCTTATTAACTTATCTATTCATTGTAGATATGTGCATGGGAAAGAATACCATCATTGAGGCCTAATTTATTGGTCGGCGCTGTTCCGAGAGGATTTGCCCTCGTGGTTGGGCAACCCGATCTACCAATTGGCCCGCGGGGATGCAAACTTTACTATATACTATTCAATTTTCTTCATTACTATTTATATGTTTTTAATATATATGATGCATCTTATTTGTAGTTGGACAGTTCCGCTATGGACGGGTGAGATCACCACTCATGCTGTTCACCCTGTTAGAGATCAACTAAACCTGCTCAGGGAGGGGTAGTTCGTGTGGCAGCCATATCAACACGCTGAGCTACCAGAGATGTACCTGGTGGGCCAAGAGTTATCGAGGACCTGTGCCTCGTTGATATGCATGGATGTCGTGGAGATGCACTTACCAGACCGTGTATTACGGCAGTTTGGACAACGACAGGACATACCGGTCCTCCACCCGATGTTGGTTACGATGGTACTGGATCGATGTCTCAGCTCCTAGTAAATTACTTAATCTTACATTCATTTATATGTTGTTGTATAGTTTTTTAAGTGTCGATGTCTAATAATTTTTTTATATTTTAGGTGCTATTTCTCAGCTGTATCTACCATCGAGTGCGTACTAGTTTATAGCTAGATGTCAATCAGTCATGTATTCATCGGGGTGCGTTGCAGTTGGTGATGTCAGAGTGTACTGATGTCCTTACAAGGATCCATTCCTCATATGCTTTGACAGTCGATCCATTAGCGAACATGTGCAGCACCAGCAGCAGACCTACCGTACCAGACCCACACACCGTACTAGGCCCACAGATTGTACCAAACCCACCACACATTGACCGTTCGTCCTTTACCCGTGCACCTTTCACGCTCGTCTACCCAGAGCCACACCTTTCACGCCCATGACTTCCCATTATGGATCTACCTCTACCCAGTCTCCAGGCGAATCTATGCTAGCACATGTATTTGATGATTCATCCTATCATTATGTTCCATTCCTCTAACCCCTACGAGTATAGCACCCGCCCAGACAGTCACCTCTCCTATCCAGTCGCCTACCATAGCACCCACCCAGACAGTCACCCCTCCTATCCAGTCGCCTACCTTTGCATCTACCCAGACAGCCATCCCTCCTATCCAGTTGTCTACCTTAGCACCTACCCAGACAACCACTCCTCCTATCCAGTCGCCTACCTTAGCACCCACCTAGACAGCCATCCCTCCTATCCAATCGCCTAGCTTACCACCCACCTAGACAGTCACCCCTCCTATCCAGTCGCCAGCCTTAGCATTCACCCAGATAGCACCTACATGTAGACACCCCATTTTATCGGCTAACAGATTTAAGAAATCACAAGCATGTCAAATCTCGATGATTAGAAAGATCGAATTTTTAGAGATTGACTCTAACTCTCAAGAAGTCAGAGAATTGGCAAAAATGACCAAAATACCCCTAAAATCCCAAACACTCCCAGATTTGGACCAAAAGTTCTAGAAACATATTACGTCATAATCAAAGTAATAAAATAAGTTTTAAAGTAAAATCAGATAAAATCGTCAGCTCGCAGAGACCCTCGGAAGTTCTCGGAAGTCCCCGTTGACCGGTTTGACCCAGATTTGACCAGGTTTTACTAGGGTTTAATCGAAATCATCCAAATTCGCCGGAAAGTTTCGAGATCACTCTAGATCATGTGAAAAGTACTAAAACGAGTTTTAAAAGAAAATCAGACAAAAACGTCAACTCTTGGGAGCTCCTAGAGGTTCCCACTTCCTAGAGATCTTAGATTTGACCGATTTGACCTAAAAGTTGACTTTAAAATCGGAGCATCGTATCATTTTTCAAACATTTTTTTATGGATACTAGAGGTCAATAGCTTTCCGACAGTATATCGCAAATAATATATGGATTTAAAATGTTTTGTTATGAATTTCCGAATGTGAAAAAGGCGATCAAATCGACTTTTATCGCGAATACCGCAAAACTTTTCAAAGTGTCCTATCTCCGAATTATTTTTTAATTTAATTAATTAATTAATTTTTTTTATTTATGAAAAGTAGACTCCATTACCTTTCCAACGGTATATCATAACCTTGTTTTGGAGTTCGTATGCATTTTCTGTGAATTTTGGACGAAATATGACCTTTTTGCGAATACCGAAACCTCTGGGGGCCTAAATACAATTATCTGGGCTTCTGAAGAGCAGTGTCACTACAGCACTGGCCCACTGCCACCGCGGTACTGGCCTAGTGCCGCCGCGACCCTCTCCCCCAGAAAGTCCATTATTGTAATTTTATTTTGGGGAGTTTTTCATAAATATTAGAAATCAAAACGACGTAGTTCTAGTTCCCAGCTTATTTTGGGCCAATGGGAGACCATTTTGAACTTTCTAAAATCCCATTTATGCCCCCATCTTGGCCTATAAAAGAGACCCTTTGGCTTCCATTTTAAAGGGGAGAAAAAAAGAAGGGAAGCTCCATAAGAGAGAGAGAGAGAGAGAGAGAGAGAGAGAGAGAGAGAGAGAGAGAGAGAGAGAGAGAGTTAGGGAGAAATAATGAGAGGATTAGTAGTTTTCTTTTCCAAAATCCAATCAAATGTGAGTTCAACTAGTTTTCTAAAAATTAAACTTTTGCTTTCAAGCTTTCAATCCATCTTCTTCATCTTCTTTGAGTTTCCAATGAGTTAAAGAGTGATGTACTCACCCACATACACATATATTCCACCATTGAAAGATCATTGAATATATACTTGTTCTTCTCTCCTAACCTCATTTCTATTTTCATTTTTCTTTTTATCATACTTGTATTTCCCTTCTCAATCCCATATTTATTTAGATTTCTTTACAATCTAACATAATCTCTTCTCAACCTCCATATCTATTTTGATTTCTTCATCATTTGCATCATCTCTCCTTCAACCTCATTCTATTTTGATTTCTTTTTTCTTCCAAGTTCTTGTGGTTTCAAGTGTTAAAAGGATGTTCTAAGTGGTCACATAGTCATATCTAGTGTTTAAGTTTATGCTTTGAACATCTATTTCAAAACCCCCAATCAAGAGCTCAAACTCTATTCCAAAACCCAAATCCATTTTCTTCAAGAGTGATCCAAAATAGTGAGCTGTTCAGGTTCAAAGATTTGTTTTGAATTACATACTTGAGCTATGATGCAAAAACCATTTGGAAAATCTCCCTAATACGTCATAGTTTGCCTCTAATTTTTCTCATTAATTATAGAGATGTGAAAGTACTATTTTCGAATTTTTTAAGTTCATTTAAAGAATCTGTTTTTCTCTCACATATTGTAGTCTGACTTCTTTCATTTGTTTTCAGATGTTTTCAGCACATAATATGGATTTTTCTATTTTTTTATTTGAACTTCAACGTGTTGGGAAACTCTCTGTATTTTTTGAGCATCATAAGAGTTGATTTGCTATTTATTAAAAATCATACAAAATTAGTCAACAGTGCAGCTTTTGTTTCTGAGTCATGTGTACATTCTGATTTATTTCTTTTAATCTGTGATATCTATTGAAGTTTGGTCTTTTTCTGTGTATTCTAGACACACTAAGGAGACTCTCTAATTTTTCCCACGTTTTCTTAAGCATGCTTGACCTCTTATTATGATTTTGTAAAGTGATGCACACAGTTTGGACACTATTCACAGCATGCCACTTTTTGACTTTCACACTTTGATGCAACACTCTCTTGTATCTAGATGAACCCACATCCCATGAAAATATTCTTTACCATTCTTAGCATATTATAACATACCATGTATCATCCATCCTCTCATGTATCATACTTCCATGGATTTTGAGTTTGGTTTCCAAATAAAATCATATTTTGCTAACTACTTGGGAAGTTTTTGGAATGAGTTTGGTGTTGATATTCCAAGTAGTTGTAATCTCCATTTAGTTCTGGAAGTATACTCCCAAAATTCCCATTTGAAAACTCCTCTCCAAACCCTCATTTTTATTTCAAGAAATAAAATACTTGTTTTCCTCAAAATCTTCAAATTAGTGTGTAGTTCAACTTTAAAATATTGTTCTGAGTTCAATACTCAATGGATGATTGCAAGGCCACTTGGAAAGTCTTCTTAAATCATTAAAGAACACCCATGATTTTTGGTTTGATCTATAAACAATTGGAAGGGGTCCATTTTGACCTAAATTCTATTTTTCTGTCACAGCAACTCTGGTTGAGTTCCAACTTGTTTTTTAGAAAACTTTTACAAAGAGAGTGGTCCCAACTTATTTTTCCCTTGAACTTCAGCGTCTTAAGGAACTTTATGTATAATATGGGCCTCCAAATGTTTTGTTTTCATTTTCTAAGATTTTTCTACATTTCAGTTAACAATACGAACTCTATTTCTGAGTAACCTCTATTGTTCACATGATTTCTTTTAATCTGTAACTTCAATAGTGATTTGGCCTTTTGATATGTGTTCTAGACACAATAAGGATGACCTCCATAAAAAATAATGAATTAAAAACATTCCTAACCCCACTTTTCCATTTTTACAAGATCAGATCAATGTTCTGTCCACTATTCATAGTAAGCTTGTTTTAACTTTGACCCTTTGATTAGATGTTTACATGCATCCCAAATTAGCTCATATTTTAGGAAGTAGCTCATACTACATTTTTACACATCCTATGATAATATTCTTCATCCGTTCATGCATATTTTAGACCTCTAAGTCACTTTAGAAAGTCTATGTACACAAACACACTACAACCTTTGTACACTCTAGGATCATACATTGCATCCATGCAAGATTTGGAGTTTTAGTGACTCCTAATCTAAGAAGATTATAAGGAATGAAGTGATCACATGTTCATGCTTCCCCTCGATCACATCTTCCTTTCTCATACATCCCGAGGATTGAGAGGTCTCCTTTTCTAAAAGATTAACATGCATACCTTCTAGCTTGCTAAGCATATTTTTGATTTCTTCGATTATTTGTTTCAAGAACAATTCATGCCCCCCTTTAGATTAGGAAAACTTAATTACTTGATATGTGATTAGAAAAATTTTCCTAGGTTTGTTTGTGTGATCTTTCACCTTTGCATTGTGTGATATTTGGCTTAGATCTTATGAATGATATCTTATCTTTAGATCTTCCATTTCAAGTTTCTTGTGAGATGTAATTTACTATCATAGTATTAACTGTCGAACCA
Source organism: Hydrangea macrophylla (assembly GCA_033977485.1). Classification (NCBI taxonomy): domain Eukaryota; kingdom Viridiplantae; phylum Streptophyta; class Magnoliopsida; order Cornales; family Hydrangeaceae; genus Hydrangea; species Hydrangea macrophylla. The sequence goes on from CM066982.1 coordinate 67,770,937, forward strand.
AAATAGTATAAGATGATTATTTGGATGCTAATTAAGGCCTGTCGAGAGACGGGGCGAGTTGAGGGTGTTTTAGATGTGACAAAGACTCCCTCTCTCGTACCAAAACCCCGAGCTAAGTTCTTTGGTTATGAAAGGCCGGTGCCCTTTATCTATTTGGTTGAGTCAAATTGGGTCTCTTGGTTCCCTAAAGACCAAGTGGTGACTCTGTTTCTATTTTCAACAGACCTTTTTCAAATCAATTTTCAAAACAAGGAAAATCAATTCTGAAACCCCGGGAATAGAACGCGGGGGTGGGTTCCCGGATGCCGCGTGTCCACACCACCCAGACAGCCACCCTTCTTATCCAGTCGCCTACCTTAGTACCCACCCAGACAACACCCACCCAAATAGCTACCCCTCCTATCCAGTCGCCTACCTTACCACATACCTAGACAACCACTCCTCTTATCCAGTTGCCTACCTTAGCACCCCCCCATACAACACCCACCCAGATAGTCACCCCTCATATCCAATCGTCTCCCTTACCACCCACCCAAATAACCATCCCTCATTTCCGATTACCTATCTTACCACACACCCAGGCAGGCCACCTACTAGCTGATACAGATATGGGTGAGGCGTTGACACAGACTGATATTATTGGCGATGGAGGCCGAGGTGTTGCTCGTGGTAGAGGGCGTGGGAGAGTTCGTGGGAATGGTCAGAGAGGTAGGCGTGGAAAAGGTCGTGGGAGAGGTGATGGCGACTCCCATGCTGTCCCTACCCTAGGCACCAGTGCACACTCAGAGGAGGGGCCGTCGCAGCTGACACAACTTGACGAGGGGTTATCACAGCTGATACAGCTTCACGAGGGGCCCTTGTAGCTGCCACGAGTTGAGGAGGGGTCGACGCAGCTGCCACAGGTTCATGAGGAGGAGGGAGATCAGAGAGGCAGACCTAAGAGACGCATAGTTGCACCTCTGTGTGGGACCTAGGCAGACATACATTTGTCTTTTGGGCAAGGTGTTACATACATTTTGATTATGGGCCTGGTTTATCTACATTTATTTTTTGGGATTGATGTTTTGCATACGTACATATAACATATGTATATATATATATATCCATGTAGTTATGAGATACTTTTTTCATTTAGTTGCTAAATTTTGTGTTCGTCCATTTTTTTTTAAGTTCATGCTGAGAATTTTCAATACAAACTAGAAAAGTAATGGTAAATCTGAATAATGATATAATTCTCAAATTTAAGGATGTGGTACCAAGGTTGGATGTCGGCAAGATTGAAAAATAGGCAATGAAGGTAATCAATTAAATATAAGCTATCTCCATTCAACCACACTTACATTTTAATAATAATAATAATAATAATAATAATAAAATGCAACAAATTTTTTTTATTATTGAAGTTGGATTTTAGTTATAGATTAATTTTTGGTGTCCTCGGGAACGGGTAATTTCTAGTACATATCTGTAGATCGAACATAACTACTCCATTTGTTGGGTACTTCTATAACAATTGAATTGATTATATGCATGTTTAAACAAAATCAGTCACAACAACAGTGTACTACAACAAAAAGATATAATTATCGATTGGTTAATGAAAAAAGATGCAATTATTTAGTACACACAAAGATGTGACAAGTCGTAGTAAAATAGCAATATCGAATTAACGGTCCAGATGATTTGACAACTCGCTGGCATAAGACAGATGACTTCAGAACACTCACTGCGTCTGACGTCGCATAGATGATTTGATAACTCACTGACTTCTGACGCCTGATTTGACATCTCACTGACTTCTGACACCTGATTTGACAACTCATTGACTTCTGACGCCTGACTTGACAACTCACTGAATTCTGATGCTTGACTTGACAACTCATTGACTTTTGATACCTGACTTGACAACTCGCAGTGTCTGACGTCGGATATTTCATTTCATAACTCACTGACTTGGTAAATCAATGACCTTTGATGACTCAATTGTGTTTGTGTCTGGCGTTGGATAGATAAGTTGACAACTCTGATGAAATCACAAAAGTTGTTTGGATACTATTAATGTAGATTCAGACTTGCAGTGTATGCCCTATATATAATGGATTCTTTAACTCTAAGGACGTATCTAACCAATCAAATATATTATTCCAAACTCCCTAGTAGATGGAAAGAGGTGGTTCATCTCGAGGTAATTCATCACGAGCTCCCATGAGGCACATCCGCCCGACCAGTTTTCTTCGAAGGGCATTACAACAACAGCCCACCGTGGATGATACATTCCGGAAGAACCCTTGATTGAAAGTCATCAACTGTGGGTATTTAGACATAGGAGACTGGTGTCCCATTGAGACATTAGTACCCCAGAATGGCCCTTGACTGGCAGATCATCTCGTGGGGGTTTTGGAAAGCTTGACCAAGATAAATCGTAATGATTTTGTTAACGACACTTACCTCTGTGTTATTAGGATCACACAGGAAAGATCTGTGGTAAGATGGAGCGCCAGATATTTGAGGATGAAAAATGGCAAGGAAAGATCGTTCCAGGTATTGCATTGATCCTAACTAGTGTAGTCGTGTGGCGTTTACCTCCCTGTAATGGAAAATTGGATACAACTCTCAACAATCTTCAGAATGTCATAGGATTGGATGAGGAATGAATTTTCAGCGGCCATTGTTTTTTGGATACATCTTTCGTCCTTATGTTGTTAACTTGCATGTTTTTCTTCCTTAGTTGAATTCAATCTATGTAGTGCTTTTTTATTTTTGCAATGTAGTAATGATGTGTAATCCATTTTTAATGAATAAAGACATCTTTTCGTAAAAAATATGAGGTAATCCTTTATATATATATCCTAATACTTGTCTAAAGGAAATGTAAGAAGAAGAACCCCAATTGCCAATTCTATACTTGTCCCAGCAAATCTGTAAGTACAATTTTATTGAAGCAATATTATACAATAATATCACAATAGTAGAACACTGAAAATATAACAATAATAGAACGCAGGACGACCATCAATTAATACACGCACATAAATGCATAATATAGATAGATATAGTGAGTTCTATAAGATATTACACAAAGAACAACACTAAATTACATTTGAAGGCTCACATCTGCAACAACACGTGGTCGGGCTAGACACCAACGTCGATTGTGACCAGTCACCCTACATATACTACATTGTTTGGGTACACGATCTCTAGGTTGGTCCATCTCATTGTGGATACGTGCTGACTTGGGACGACCAGGCCTTACTACAGGCGAGTAGCATTATTTGGTAGCAATATGGGAAAGTTACGTTGTGGCCAATAGTCTTTGTGGGCCAATGGGTGGAATTTGCCTTCCCATGTGCGAACATAAGAATCCATGGTATACTCTTTTGCTACAAAACGGAAATGGTCTAAACCCCACTTTGTTGTTACAACTAGCATATGGGAACATGGATATTTGTATACATCACTCTTCCCTCACGAACATAAACCTTCACTAAGTTACACCACTTGCACGTTACCGCCACTTGTCTGTCACCTTCTTGTGCGAACTTGGTACTCTCGTATTGCCCTATTGAGTTGAAAATTGCCAAATTAAAATCAGTAAGTGGAATAAGTTTATACATATACAGAAAAGTTAATGAATGAACTTTGTAATATATGAATATACCCTGTCATATGCCTATAACTCGTGAACATTTGCTTTCTATTGCCGTTTATCAAGTTTTCCTAGCACTATTTTTGTGTACTGAAAGCCATCGCTTAAGCTCTTATTTGCTTTTACTCTTCCATCGTCAAAATACCCTACTACTCGATAAAATATTAGTTGTACACACGCAGTTATTGGGAGGGAACGCACACTCTTGAGTACCGAATTAAACACTTCGGTGTGGTTACTGGTTCGGATATCCCACCGGCGACCACCATCATTCGCAAGGGACCATTTTTCTACGGGAATATTTTCTAACCATTGTCGTGCATTTCGATCTAAGGCCTCAATGGATTTCATTGCATTGTTGAACTTTCTAAGTTGATGGGCTTTCCCAGCTTCCCAAACAAGGTCCTTCAAATGGGTATTCTTGAATTTTTTGTTGAAGTTGCTCATAATGTGCCTTATACAAAAGCGGTGACATGTATATGGCTTTCGCCACTCTGGTACTCTTTCAACTGCACCAAGTATAACGACTTGTTGGTCTGATATGAAGCATATCCCTTGCCGACCTCGCACAAAATGTGTACTTAGTTTGCTTAGGAACCATGACCAACTGGCAATGGTCTTCTCATCTACAATTGTAAATGCAAGGGGAAAAACATGATTTTTCAATGTCATCCCAATAGCTATAAGGAACTTCCCTTTGTATTTTCCATTAAAATGTTTTCCATCGACACATTTTACTGGTCGACAATGAGTAAACCTGCCAATTGAAGGTTTGAAGGATCAAAATAAGTACTGAAAGTTGTAGGTATTTTGGATGCCTGTACGAGAGTTAAGCCATTCCACCACTATATCGGGATTATATTCTTACAAAGCAGCCATAAATCTAGGCAATCTTCTATAAGACTCGTCCCAGTCTCCAAACACCATTTCGATGGCTTTTTTTCTTGCAGGCCATGCCTTCTTGTACGATATGGTGAAATTTTGACTATCTTTGAGATTCTCAATCACCAAACTGATTGCCATATCAGGGACATGTTTCACGTAACCAATGATTATCTTTGCTATAAGATTCATATCAAGATTAACGTGATCCTGGCTAGTGTGTGGGTACACACAGTGGTGATCGCCATTGTATTTGGTAATATGAAAATATCCGTGCTTATTTTTTAAAGCCCGAAGCCATCATATGTATCCATTCTTGCACTGAAGTACCCAATGTTTGGGATTTGTTTTAACTACCATATATTCTCGATCATGCTTTGTGTGACAAAACTTTACGACTTCCTGGAGTTGTTGCTTGTCCTTGGATACCATTTGGAGCTCTAACTCATCTCTATTAGCTTGCCACATTCGAGATGTCTGGTAGTTGTCGCAATTTGTTACATAGCAACTCCCATCCGCTTCAAGATTAGTGAAGAAGGGGACTAGAATGTGAGGCTCTTGTACATGAGAAGGAAATGGAATTTTGACACCTTGTTGACCCAATTGTTCGCTTTCATCCTCAGAATTTGGATCATCCATCCTCACATCTTCCTCCAAAGGATCTTTTTCATCATGGTCTTCTAGACCGGCGTTGTCTGCAATAATATCCTCTTCCACCCATGTATTGGCCTCCGATCTTACCAAGTGCTCGACGACATTCATATCGTCATTTCTTTCATCAGGTGAGAACGTTTCATGCATCATGCCACTACTGAAGTCATGATAAGTGCCAAAGTTTTGAGTTCTTGAGCTAGGACCTCCACTCTCAAAGTTTTGAGTGCTAGAGCTAGGACCTATATTTGTATGATTTATTGATTGTGTGTTGAATAATACTCCGTAGTGCTCCGAGTAATTATAGTGGTTCGGTGTATTACTCTCTTCGTTTCTATAACTAGAGCTTTGGTATTCATCACAATTGCGGGAGTAATCCTCATTTAAATTCATCGAAGATAGACACGGGGACTGAACATCTAAATTTTTAGCCCCTTGTGTGAGCATTCGAGTATACGGTCCAGGTAGGCTTAATCCAGCATCTGTAGGCATCTTTTCAATGTATACCTCGACACATCTTATTGTTGGAAAAAATGTTGGAATATCAAATACAGTCTCTAGTGTAGAATCATCAACTATGGAAAGGGCCACGTAATTGAAAACGACACCATCTTGACTTACTGGAAATCTACATGTGAATTTCAAGCCAACAATTTCACCTTCATGAGCTACCTTATGATATACCAAATGGACCAACTCAAATAAGTTGTTCCATGATTCACTCGTTTAATATGCTTCGCTGGAATGTTGTACTTAACACCTCCTTCATTGTGGTCCATTAGCATTATACCCCCCTCCCCCCCAGTGAAAAGCGATCCATGTCGACATTGAAGTAGATCTCCAAGTTGTTTAAGAAGAAGAAGAAGAAGAAGGAGGAGGAGGAAGAAGAACTCTAAGAAAAGAAGCAGAAGAAGAAAGAGGGAAGAAACATAAATTTGACGTTAAAGTGATCAATATCTGATGACTATAAAGTTACTTTTTCTAATGGCGTTATTACTAAAAACGTCATTAGTACAGTCTGAAAAATCACTAGCACGCAGTATGCTGTGCAGTGCAGTTCAGTTCAGTGTAGTGCACAGACTGATTCAAACTTTTATCAATATCGTGGTTAGTAAAGACGACATTTAATGGTATTTTACTAAAAACAACATTCAATGGTGTTTTTAGTAAAAATAACATTTAATGTCATTTTTTGTAAGCACAACATTCAATTAAAATATTTTTTCCAGAAATATAAAATAAAAGACTAATGTCGTTTTTAGAAAAAAAAAACAACATTTAATGTCGTTTTTTGTAAGCACGACACTGGAAAAAATATAAAATAAAAGGACTCATGTCATTTTTCGCAAAAATGATATTTAATGTCGTTTTTTGTAAGCACGACATTTAATTAAAACATTTTCCAGAAATATAAGATAAAAAGACTAATGTCGTTTTTAGCAAAGAAGACATTTAATGTCATTTTTTTGTAAGCACGACATTCAATTAATTCTACAAATATAAATAAAGACTAATGTCGTATTTGCTAAAAATGACACTAAAATGAGTGGTATTTTTCTTAATAACGACAATGTAATGTCGTTTTTCCTAATAACGATTTACCATACTTTTGTCATTAAGTTCAAACTAGCATTGGTTTAATAATTATTTTTTTTTCCATTTATTATGGAAACAACTATTTATTATATATGTACCCAATTAATATAACACATCTTGAATCAACAGACAAAGTTCATAACAGTAATTGAACATTATATTTGTCAAAACATCACAAATATCCTACTACCTACATGGTCATCTTTCATCCGCATGTCTTTTTCTTAATCTTGAATGGCACTTGCACCCTCCAAGTCCCAAACAGTCCCTATTGATTATGTTTAACTTAGAGTTTATGGTATCTTGCTACATTTATGTTTTAAGTCTTACGCTAAGTACTTTTTGTTTAGAAGTCATGGTTCTTAATCAAAGTATGATTTTCTTAAGTATATTATGGTCTTTTGTAGAGTAGTGGGCAAGTTCATGCTAGAGTGAAGTGTATCGCTTGGATGATGGGTATAGCCACAGTATGTACTCATACATGCATATGTAATTGGTTTTTTGTCATTGCAGCCACAATCACAATGTTTCATTCCTTCAATGAGAGCCCCAACTTTACCCATTCCTATTGTCTCCAATTTTATACTTTGTGTTTATACCTTAACTTTCCCATCTCCTGCACTATAGCTCCACAAGATGTTGATTATATCATTTTAATTCAAGAAATCCATATGAGTTGCTTCAGAAATGGTTGAAATTTTGTTAAGTATTTGTTGTAAACTGCAAAGACCTCATCAAACAGCCCTTTCTTTGGAAATAAACACATCCTCTGTTATTCTAGAAATAAGAGAGGAAAAAATCTAAAAAAGAAAGAGAGTTATTGATATATATAAAGCCATGCAGCCAAGCTGTGAGTGAAGCCATGCATACGGGATTGTGAAGATTGTGAAGATTCAGTCCTTTATTACATGTCCATTTATTTAGCATGTTTTCTTAGTTAGTGCATTATTAGTTAGTTTTGGCACTTGTCCATCTTTCCCTAGTTAGTGGTGTATTTCATGAGTAGTGCATGAGTTGTTCTCTTTCTTCCTTATGAATAGGCTGATATGATTAATTCCTGAGCAATATATATTAGAAGAGATTGAGGAGAGGGAAAGGACCGAAGTAGAGAGAGAGAGAGGTAGTATTTGGATGAAAGTTGATGATATTCTTATTGATGACTTAGGCTATATATATAGCCATACAACTCTCAAACATGTAGGAAATAAAATGCATGGGGAATTAATTACGTACATGCCTCATTATTAGGTAGCTACTAATATATATGTTGACTTGCTGGAATGATGGGCTGGAATGATGGTTTTATTTATGTGATTGCATGACATAAGACTAGGTGATTGAATGTGGCGTGATGATGGTATGCATAAGACTAGGTGATTGAGTGCAGCTGGTGTGGCGTGATGATGGCACGCATGGTGTGGGGGTAGTGGCATGTATCAATCCCCACCGCTTGAAATGTTCTTGTCCGCAAGATTGAAATCTGGATAAGACTTGGAGAAACGCCATTGATTCTCCCAGGTCGCATCTTCTCGAGGTGCACCTTGCCATTGAATTAAGATCTCTTCCTTGGGATGATACTTGACTTTGCAGATTATGCGACGGTCAAGGATCTTCTCAGGTTGTGGCAGAGTGGGGAACGTGCTTGTCACTGGAGGTAGCAATGTGGACGGAAGTGGAGACGAATTATGGATGGTCTGTGTTTGAGCTTGAGGAGACTCACGTAGAAGACGTCATGGATTTGTGAACCAGTAGGTAGCTCGAGGCGATAGGCAATCGAACCAACCCGAGCTAGAATCTTGAAAGGTCCAAAGTACCGTGGTGGTAGTTTGAGGGAACCTCAGAACGCGACCGTAGACTGGTTGTAAGGTTGTAATTTCAAGAAGACGTAATCCCCCACGTTAAACTCAACTTCGTGACCATAGTGATCGGCCTTTCTTTTCATACGAGACTGCGCGCTTTCCAAATTATGATGAAGGTCACGGAGAATGGTCTCCCGATCACAAAGGTAGTCATCAACCTCTTGAACTTTGGTGGTGACTGGGACGTGTGACAAAAGATTAGGTGGCGGAACTCCATACATAGCTTCAAAGGGAGAGATTTTGGTTGATGAGTGAACGAAAGTGTTGTAACTGTATTCGGCCCACGCGAGCCACTTGGTCTACTTCTTGGGTTAATCTTAAGTAAAGCAACGAAGGTATTGTTCCAAGAGGCGGTTGACTACTTTCGTTTGGCCGTCGGACTAAGGATGGTAGCTGGAACTCATACAGAGTTGTATACCTTGCAATTGAAACAGAGTGCGCCAGAATGAACTAATGAAGACTTTATCTCGATCACTGACGATAGACGTAGGAATGTCGTGGAGCTTTACAATGTTGTGAACAAATGCATGGGCGACGGAAGTGGCTGTACACGGATGGCTCAAAGGAATAAAGTGGCTATACTTGGTTAATCGGTCTATGACCACCATGATAACAGTCTTACCACCCTATAAGGGTAGCCCTTTGATGAAGTCTATGGAGATGTCATCCCAAATATGATCAGGAATGGGGAGAGGTTGCAGTAGTCCGGCGGGGCTAAGATAGTCAATTTTGCAACGTTGGCATGTATCGCATTGCTTGATGTGATTTTTGACAATGGAACGCATGTTAGGCCAAGAGAAGCATGCCTTGACTCAACCGAGGGTTTTGTGATACCCAAAGTGACCGCCAGGGGAAGATGAGTGATTGTCCATCATGATGTCTCCCAAGAGGGACGACGTGGGGCTCAAAAAGATCTTTCCCTTTTTAAACCAAACCCCGTCTTGTTTGGTATAGGCGTGTGGTCCTGGGCCCATTATCGAGTCCTCTAATTTGTTGTAGAATGGGTTGGCCAGGACTTCTTGTTGGAGACGTGCCCACCAGTTTAGCGTGGGTAATGAAATTGCCGATAACTCAAGTTCAACGATTCGGGAGAGAGCATTGGCACCTTGGTTATCTCGTCCCTTTTTGTATTAGATGACATAGTCGTAGCACAAGAGTTTAGGTAACCAGCAAGTTTGGGTTAGGGTTATGATGCATTGCTCGGGAAGAAACTTTAAACTCTTATGGTCAGTTCAGACAATAAATGGCTTGCCCAAGAGATACGGTCGCCATTTACGGATGGCTTTTACCATGGCTAACATTTTCTTGTCATATGTGGAGAGACAGAGAGAGCGGATCCCTTGAGAGCTTGACTAAAGTACGTGATTGGATGATCTTGTTGTATTAAGATGGCGCCAATTCTGACTCTGCAAGCATCACACTCAATAATAAAGGGTTGAGTAAAGTCCGGTAATCGTAGGACTGGTGGAGAGGTGAGAGCCCGTTTCAGGTGGAGAAAGGCAATGTTTGCCTCAGGTGTCCAATGAAATCCTTCTTTGGTGAGGAGGCGGTTGAGTGGCGTGGCAATACTTTCGAATCTGCGAATAAATTTGCAATAATGCCCCGCTAATATGAGGAAGCCGCGGACTTCCTTGACTGTAGTAGGTGTTGTCTAGGTTAATATGGATTGGATTTTGGATGGTTCAACGACGACACCCTCGTGTGAAATTAAATGACCAAGGTAATCCACTTGTAAACTCCGAAACGACATTTGGATTTCTTGGCAAATAAATTATTAGCCTATAAAATTTTCAGTGCACTGGTGAGATGGTTCAAGTGGTCAGCCCAAGTGTGGCTATATATCAAAATATCATTGAAAAATACTACGACAAATTTGCGGAGTTGGGGATGGAATAAATCATTCATAAGACTTTGAAAGGTGGCGGGGAGCATTGGACAATCCAAATGGCATGACAAGGAACTCGTAGTGGCCCTCATGAGTGCGGAAGGCGGTCTTGTGGGTGTCATCTGAATGTACTCGAATTTGATGGTACCCTGAACGGAGATCCAATTTTAAAAAGTACTTGACACCATGTAATTTGTCAAGGAGTTCATCAATCACGGGAATGGGATACTTATCCTTGATGGTGATGTTGTTCAAGGCGCGATAATCCACACAGAATCGCCATCCGCCATCCGCCTTTCGGACGAGCAACACCAGAGAAGAAAAAGGACTGATGCTTGGGCAGATCAACGCAGAGGTAAGGATCTCTTGAACCATTTTCTCAATCTCAATTTTTTGATAGTATGGGTAGTAGTATGGTTGAACACTGACCGGTCTGTGATGGGGTTGGAGTGGAATCTGGTGATCATGGTTGCGGTTAGGGGGAAGAGTAGTCGGTTCTACAAACACTTGGTTGAATTGGTTGAGGATACAGTCGAGTTTGGGTTGGTGGGCGGTGGGTGGGTTTGGTTCTTGATAAGGGATGATTTGCAAAAATAGGCCGGTTCTACCCAAGTGTTGCAACTGCTTATTATTGACCGCTTCAAGCTCAGAATCACGTAACCCAATAAATTGGTGAGTCTCTACATCTTTTTGGAACCGCATGGTCAGGGTATGGTAGTGGGTCTCAATTGGTCCAAGTGTTCTAACCATTGGACCCCCAATATAGCTTGACAAGCTGATATTGGTAACACGTAGAAATCGGCCGTGACAGGGTGGTTTTGAATTACCAAGTGAGAGCTAGACACTGCCCGACACAATGGATGGTTTCTCAGTTAGCCACCATGACTTGGAAGGTTTTATCTTGCACAACATGTAGTCCAAATTTGAACACCACATTTTGATCGATGAAATTGTGCGTACTCCCACCATCGATAAGCACAGTAACATCTTTGTGATTCATCTTCCCAATCATTCGAATGGTTTGGGGATGGGTGGTGCCATTCATAGCATGGTAAGAGATTTCTGGTACTGGGTAGGTTTGTGGGCTTTCGGTTCGGGTTTGTATGTGAGATGGGTTGTCGGGAAGGGTCTCAGTTTCGAGGTAGGGTTTGGTTATATTTGGTTCGTATGGGTGATTGTTCGGAAGCAAGAGATCTTCGATCATGAAGAGTTGGGGTTTACTACAACGGTGACCTAGAACATACTTTTCATCACAGTAGTAGCAGAGACCTTTCTCTCTACGGACCCATGCCTCCTGACCGGTGATTTATTTAAAGCGTGTGGTTAGAATTGGTTGTGGAGGGTTTGATTCAGAGTTAGGTGGTGGGCCAAGGAGTCTGGCGGTTGGGTTACTGGTGGTGTGGCGGATTGGTGGTGGTGTCAGGTTTGGTGTTGAATTTTGAATGAAAATGCAGTTGTAAGGATTGGATTTCCTTTATGAGTTATTACGTTCTTCAATGAGATGTGCTACACCAATCGCGTTAGATAAGGTGCGTGGTTTCTTGAGTTTGACATCAAGGCGGACCTCATCCTTGAGACTGGCTATAAAACATCCAATCAAGTAGGTGTCGGGTAAGTCATCGATCAGTTAGGAGAGTCACTCAAACTCCTCCTAGTAGCTTACCACAGTGATGGTTTGCTTAAGGTGAGTGAAGGCCTCGGAGGGCTCTTCGAATTCAGTAGGCCCGAATCGACGGAGCAAGACGGTTGTGAATTCTATCCAACCTTTTGGATTTAGTGAACCAACGATGCCACTGTAGTACAATCCCTTCCAGATGAAAGGAGGCTAACTAAACTTGTTGGTGGGAAGCAACCTGTTGGAACTGGAAGTATTGCTCTGCGCAGTATATCTACCCGGTAGGATCATCTCCGGTAAACCTTGGAAATTGGAGTTTAAGGGTAGAAGGAGGGTGGTCTGTAGTGTAAGGGTGGTGGCTTGAGCTAGTGGCGAAGGGATTGATGTTATGTATGTCGGGGCGGTTTTCGGTAGTGGGATTGGTGGATAAGGCATCTAGCTTGGTAAGGATGGTTTGGAGGGTGTTTTGAACTTGGTCAATGGTCGACTCATGATGAGCCAAGACCTCACTGACGTCGTTCCAAAACTCAGTGTTTGATTTCCTACGGGTATACATAGAATGGTGCTCTGATACCAATGATATGATTAATTTCTGAGCAATCTATACTAGAAGAGATTGAGGAGAGGGAAAGGACCGAAGTAGAGACAGAGATGTAGTATTTGGATGAACGTTGATGATCTTCTTATTGATGACTTAGGCTATATATATAGCCATACAACTCTTATACATGTAGGAAATAAAATGCATGGGGAATTAATTACGTTCATGCCTCATTATAAGGTAGCTACTAATTATATGTTGACTTGCTGGAATGATGGGCTGGAATGATGGTTTTATTTATGTGATTGCATGGCATAAGACTAGGTGATTGAATGTGGCGTGATGATGGTATGCATAAGACTATGTGATTGAGTGCAGCTGGTGTGGCGTGATGATGGCACGCATGGTGTGGGGGTAGTGGCACGTATCATAGGCATGATAGGCATAGTGGTAGTTGCATGATAAGACGTATTTCCATTTACATGCATGGTAGCTTGTAGTCCTATATATATGGGTACAGAATCATGAATGAAGGGAAATGAATTTTGCCCAACTCTTCTAGCTTTGGCTCTCACTCTCTCTACGACTCTCGCCTCTATTTCTCTCTATCTTCTCCCACAAATGTTATCATTTGGATTTAAACCTTATCAGTTATTCAGTTGATTCTGAGTCCTAGTTACTGTTTCGTTTGCTATAAATTTATTTTGATCTTCTGGCTTGAGATTACTTGCTTCAGTCAAAGTGTTTGGGTTATGATGCATAAAATAGGATCAAGTTATAATCTCATTCAAAGGCCCAAAAGGGAGTTCTAAGTTTTGTTTCTTCATTTTGACTGCGCTACTCTTCAAAGTTTCGTTTCTTCATATAAAGCTCACAACTAGGGAAATTTTCAAGTTGAATGCGTGTATTGTGTATGTGTGTTTTTGTTCTCCTCGGAGTACGCAGCAGTAAAATGGACACAAATCCCAAGCAACTTGAAAGTTTTTTATTAGTAATTTTTCCCTATGGTCTTAATCCTTTGCTTTTGTAAGATCTGCTCATTTTGAAACTACCGATTATTTTATGTTCTCTCTCTACTTGTATTTTTCTATCTTTTGCGTTATAGGTTTTTAGTGGCATGGTTTTGTTGTCATTTAAAGCTGCTAGGGCTCCCAAGGACAAAGAATAACCTTATGGTCTCTTTTGATTTGTACCTACACACTGCTCGTTTAGTCTTAGTAGTTTGCATTTGCACCTAACTTCACTCGCACTTGAGACTATTTTTCTTTGTAAAATGTATCCTGACATGACATACCATGAGAATAACTTAGTAGCCATACAATCCTTTCATGATTCATCTTTAATGGACAGTGCATTTATCTTTCTGAATTGAATGAAAATTCACTTTGTTTGGTCTGAGACTATTTATAGCTTTGCTTAGTTGGATGTGTAGATTTTTACGTATTTGAGAAAATTGATATTTTTTTCCCGGGTAAACAGTCCAAGAAGGCTAAAAGTTAAATTTTGACTATTTCACTTCATTTGATCTTAAGTGTTCTAAAAAATCAAATGAGAAAAAAGACACCAAAAGTGAGAACGCAAACAAATTTGTCTGAAGGACCCAAAACTTTTTTTTGAGTATTACTAAAATGGGAACCTTAATTTTTGAGATGTTTCATGTTTCTTAGTAGTTGGCAATGAATTTTTTTAGAAGGCTTTTCTGCATTGCAGATCATGAAAATGGATTCAACTTGGTTGATTAGGCAATAGCAATATAAATAAGATGAATCCGTCAAAAAATAGTGGAAGGTTTCTTAGGTTGCTTTTAAATTGGTTCTTCAATTTGTCTGATTGTTCATAAGAGTATAAAATGTTTTAATTAGAATAAATCAATGATTTTCAAATTTTATGTCAAATGTCCCCTTGATGCTTTGATAGTTGGATCACATGTGTGCCATGTCATATGGTATAAATATTAAAGCATTTGAAAGCAAAATTTGGGATTCAAGTTTGGAAAGCATAGCATTACTCTTCTAATTAACTCCGCTTTTAGGACCACGATTCTACCCTGGTGGTAAAAGCCTACCATCCCCATCCAAGTGGTGAGTGTTCAAATTCTCCATCCCCTATGTATCAAAAAAGAAATAATAATAATAATTATTATTAATAATAATAATAATAATAACAACAACTCGTCTTTTCAATCATCTCCCTAATCTCCACTTGAGGTTATACTAGGCACTCGTTGCGGTTGAACCACCACTGAAACCATAGCCCTTTTTCTAATCCGTGCCCACGGATACGAGCAATTACTAGTATATATATATTAGATGTGTAGTACTGATCTTACTTTCTGCGGATCATGACATGTACAAGTTGTAGAAGGTCACACCACATCTCACGGTCACCCTAGATATTTTTTTGAGAGCATTTTTGCTCACCTATTTTTGGTCTACCATTGCTCACCCAGGCTTTACTGGGTGACACGTGTCTTATTCATTCCCATTTTGTCCTTGTACTATCAACATAATTACTGAAATGGGACACGTGCTACCCAGTGAAGGTCTAGGTGAACAATGATGGACAAAAAATGGGTGAAAAAAAATACTCTCATATTTTCTAGCCTTATATGCAGTTTATGTTCTTAAAATTTAGAAAATTATATTCAATTGGATATTTAGATAAAAGAAAGTTAAGAGAATTCTATGATACGAACCGACTGATTTGGTAGCAAGATCCCATTTGGGTTAAGCCTTTTTGGGCCAATGGTCAATGTGAGTCTGTGACCGACTTTTTAGAGGGATTTGATTCCTTTTTAGAACTAAAATACTTATTTTTAAAAGTTCTCCAATTGGTAGTTTCTCAAAACTCTCTCATTCAAAAAGTGATTATTTTAAAAGTTAGCCTCTATGAATTGGTTTTATTTTTTGAAATTAAAACTTGGGGTACATTTTGCATTAGTATTTATGTTGAAGGCAAAGAGTGTAACTTTATTAGTAAGAAATATAACAAAGGAAAAGTGATTTTTAGTAAACCATACTGAATACATTATCTCAAAATATTTTCATTAATGTGAATAAATAGCTCCAGAATCTTAATCTAAACCAATACAAAATTATCTCTTGCCAACTTGCTGAAGCACTCTAAATTTGGTTCAATTTTAGTGTAATTAGCATGTATCCCACACAATACTTGGGTACATTTTTTGTCTAATTGAGCATAGAATAGTGGTATTAAATATTCATATCATGAGATATCAACAAAAAATCACACTACATACTCATGGTTTAACCTCCTATAGTTTGGGTTTGGGTTGATTGTTCTTTCACAATTATCATAAATACAGCCACTTGAACGTAAATGATAAACGATTGTTGAGCTTAAGGACAAAATTGTGTGAAAATCATGACAAAATACGATAAACGATTATTGAGCTTAGGACAAAATTGTGAGAAAATCATGACATATGAAATTACTACGTGTTTTCAAAATTTTGTTGACTTGCTTGATTAGCAGTTCTTAGAAGATAAGATAAAAATCCTTGCTCGTGGAGAAATTTTAAGGTGCTCCCTGCTATCACGTCGGGCATTGTACCCCGCAAGGCTGGAACCAATTAATAATAATGTATTATTTGTGTAATACTCACATCTTGAAACCTATAATGAGACCTACTGTATGTATGCATGGGTGGAAGATAGTGAGTGCATAAGGGGCTATGGCCCCCAAAATTTTTGTAAAATTTGACTTTTATTTTGATATAAAAATTTCATATTTGTCCTCCCCCCCCCCCCCCAAACTTGGGAATAGATTCTCACCCAAAAATGAAAATTACACATTGGCCCTTCTAAATTTTTAATCTTTTATAAAATGGTCCATAGCTGTATACAATTAGAACAGTCATTCACAATCATAAACTATAAACCAAAGAATTACAATCAACTATTACAAACAACAAACCTCAAATAGTATATTTTACTATTTCAAATACAAAAAAAAATTATACTTGAAAACATGTATAGATAAATCTAAAAAAATTCACCTCGGAGGCGCGGCCCCGAGCCCTAATATGACCCCCTTGGGTAGCCTAACTAATTAATCGTCCCCTACCCCCAAATACAAATTCTTTGTTCTACCCCTATATGTATGGATGTGATCCCACCTAATAACCAACTCCCATTGGTCACAAAATTCCACATTAGCACGCCCCGGTTTAATTACCTCGAGTTACCTAAAAATTTCTGTCAGACCCGTCCTGGAAAATCTTGTTATGTTAAAGGCATAAATGTCTTAAATGGAATTTTTAACATGGTTTAATAATTATGGATGAGGTTGCCCATGGGTCAACGAAAAGTGTCAAGAGAGGACATGAGAACATGGAAAATCATGTTGCATTGGCATAGCTAAATGACATTTATGTGATTTAAATGTTATTTGACTTATCTGGTATTTTTCATGAATAGTAATTATACCTGTGTAGTATAATTTCTGATAGTTTCAATCTAGTTTTAGATTGTTTGAACACTGTGGTGAGAACGTGAGTGATATGTTGCTTAAAAGGTAGGTTGTCTAGAGATTTCACAGAATCTAGTTTTCGGACGTGATTTTGGACCCAAACAAGACTTAGTCGAAAACTTTTTTATAATTTATAGCTTTCACTCGTGAAGTAATGAATTAGACGTGTAAGACGTTTCGAGGGATAATTGCAAGTTTTGAAAACTCGTGGGGAGGTAAACGTAATTTCTGAGAATTTTGTCTATATATAGAAGTTCCAAGATATTTCTTCATTACAACTTTTCTAATTTCAAAATCAAAAGGGAGATTTGGGGGTTTTGGGAGCTTAGAGCTTGTAGACGCAAATCGATGGACTTCTGCCTGTTTGTTTTCAACCAAAATTCGTATTTGAACTCCCCAAGGTAAGGGCTACATTTTGATAGTCTTTAGGCCATGTTTGGCTAAGTTTTTATAAATTTCTAAATCTAGGAATTTGGAGAAAACGCGTGTAAACTCGTAGGTTTAGCGTAGGATCGGAGATTTGGCGTTTAATCGGGCTTCTAGTCGTTCCCTCAAAGTTATACGACAATAGCTCGAGGTATGAATTTCCAGCCTATGTTATATAGGTGAAATACATGTTTTATATTTCGACGACAAAATTGAGATCCGGGCAAAATCCATGTGTTAATCTTAGGCCCGTTAATTATGCACGCGCTTGAATATAGAAAGCATGTCAAATTTTGTGCGAGCACGTATATGTGATGATTTGCTAGTTGAGCATGTTTATGTGCCTATGTGGGTTAAAGGGGGATTTGTGTTAATTCACCGTGAGACGTCCTCTCGAGAATGGGGAGGATTAGTAGTGATGTCGATCACTTGCCGAGAAAGGCATTAACGTGACATGTTGAAGGGGCATAGGTAATGGTTAAGTCTTAAGACTTTGGATCGGTGAATGTGCACTTATTCCCTAGAGACCAATAGTTATGTGTTATGATAAGATTAAAGCATGATTTTCTATATATGCATATGTTAGAAATTGTACACTCAGCATATAGCTGAGCAATGGAGATTTACTCCATTGCAGGTTTGAAGAAAGAAAGGAGAAGCATGAAGGGTGAGGCTGGGGGAATGCCGGGGATCGCCTTTTGTTTATGTTTTGGTTTCCTTCCCAATGTTGGAAGAATGGAATTGGAGGCAGGATCATGTTTTGTTTGAATTGAGTACCTTGGAAGGATTTTGGGAAATGTTGTATTATGTAAGAAAACTTCTTATAGTTAGTTTTGAATTTGTCCGAACTCTTAAGTTCGTGTTTTGTAAACTTAAATTGTCAAATTCGGATTTTGAAGGAATGTGGTTAGAGTTTTGTGAATCGAGCCAAACAAGCCTTAGCTTGTTCTGCTATTGTTTATTTTCATGGATTGGTGAGATTAAACTTGGTTTTTGAAAGCTTGTTACAGCTTGTGACATTTGGATTAATGTAAGTGTGTTTGGAATATTGGTGGTGGTTGTTTGATGCCTTAAGCAAATTCTGCAACTTTGGGCAGGATTCTGCCAAAGGGTCATTCGACCGGTCGAAGGGGGTCGTTCGACCGGTCGAAATACCCCCTACCAGAAATCTTTCACTACCCCTTCTGGAAATTTTAAAAGGGTTTTGATTGGTTCTTAGGGTGCCTTTGGGACCCCTTTCAACATAAAATCATTTGTTTTGAAAAATAATTACGTTATCAATTTTGTACGGATTTTACAACTCGGAGGGTAATGTTTTCAAAGTTTTATATACTCAAGATTGTTTTAAAGTTCTTTTCCGCTGCGTATAGTTATTGTTAAGCCTTGGTGGCGTGCCACGTGTCCTGTTTCCGCACATTAGCGGGATGGGTCGTGACAATTTCTCTTGCTCATGACCTCACCAACAAAACTTGAAAGTGTAAATAATCTTATTTACTTTTTTTTTAATCACGATAAGCTTATTTACTGTAAAATAAAAAATCAAAAAATAAACGCCTCAAGCCTATGGAGAGACAGAGAAAGAGAGAGAAGAGAAATACAAAAAAGTAAATGAGCGCCTCAAGTCTTTTCGGTTCCTATCGGCGCAACCATTTGAGTTATGATAGATATGTATCAGCTCTATGTGGATATATAAAATTATATAAATATATATCATCAGTGCAATGATGTGTACATATATAGGTATATAAATACTCCCTAAAAAAAAAGGTACATAAATACTGCCACGTGTCAGTCTCACATTTTTCTATGCTTGAACTCTTCACTATTATATATAGTAGTAATAGATAGATAAATAGATAGATATATCAGCTCTATGTGGATATATAAATTATTTAAATATATATCATCAGTGCAATGATGTGTACATATATAGGTACATAAATACTTCCTAAAAAAATATAAGTACACAAATACTGCCACGTATCACTCTTGTATTTTTCTATGCTTGAACTCTCCACTATTATATATAGTAATAGATAGTTTTATGAACTTAAACTAACAACTCGTTGGAGTTTATATTGAAGGAGAGACTAATAAGTCACCTTGGGGTCCAATTCTCTACTAGTTCTTTGTAAAGTAATTGCCTACCATAAATTCAGATAACCCATACAAGAGGTGGTCTCCCATTGTAAAAATCAATGGTATCATTAAAAAGAAAAAGAAAACAAGAAAAAGAGTTGAAAAGATGGTTCTCATTAAATTTATACTATTATCTATATCTATACCCTATATAAAAGAGGTTAAGTGTAATTTTCAATTTCAATTTTGTCATTATTTGTCATTTTTTGAATTGTTCATTTTTGCCATTTCCCCTTTGAAATCTTATACAATTTCATACATCCCCGCTCTTTTTTGGTCATTTATTTATTTGTGTAAGGGTATTTCTGTCTATTCAACAAGATTCAACAAGATAATTAGCTTCAAGCCAATTTTCTAAATTTTATTTAATATCAAAATGAGGATTCAATCAACTTTTGATATACCTTATATAACTAAATGTGATTTTCGATTTCAATTTTGTCCTTATTTGTTATATTTTGAATTGATCATTTTTATCATTTCCCCTTTGAAATCCTATACAATTCCATACATCTCCACACATTTTTTTGGTCATTTATTCATTTATGTAAGGGCATTTCTGTCCATTCAACAAGATTCAACAAGATAATTAGCTTTAGGCCAATTTTCAAAATTTTATTTAATATCAAAATGAGGATTCAATCAACTTTTGAAACAACATTTACCATAAAATTAGGATTGAATCAACTATTACAAAAATAATTACCTATTGCTTCAAACGAAAAAAGAAAGTCAACAATTGTGACTGCCTTGTTTGGCAAGCAGGTTGTAGGCTTTGTTTTTTCTTTTTTTTTTTTTTTTTCACTCATTTCCAAACGAGGTACTAATGTGGATCAAATATGCCACACTGGTTGTGTCATGTTTGGCAACCGGTTGTGGGCTTTAATTTTCTTGTTTTTTTTTCACTCTTTCCAAAACAAGACACTACTGCCTTGGATCAAATTTGCCACACCAGTTGTGTCATGTTTGAAAAACCGATTTTGGCCTTTGTTTTTTTGTTTTTATGTTTTTTGTTTCCCAAACAAGCACCACCAATTTCGGCGCCCTTTCTTTGTTTTGTTGATTTTTTTGTTTGTATTTTTTTTCACGAATTGAATCTCAAACGATTTTGATATTTTTTTTCCTATTGAAAAAGTGATATGTGCCTATAAATTTAATTTACACACTTGCTTAGGCATTTAATTTTATTACACACATGCCTAAAAAAACAAAATATCTCCATATCCAGTAGTTTTTTTTTTAAAGATGACAATTTTTTTCAATTTATCATATGTTATGATTTTTAAACAACATTCTCATGTTTTGGGAACCGGTTATGGGCTTTATTTTTCTTATTTTTCTTTTTTTCTTTTTTTTTCACTCTTTCCCAAACAAGGCACTAATGCCTTGGATCAAATTGCCACACCAGTTGTGCCATGTTTGGCAAACCGATTTTAGCCTTTGTTTTTTGTTTTTATGTTTTTTGTTTCCCAAACAAGCTCCACCAATTTTTATTTTCTTTGTATTTTTTTCACAAACAATTTTGTTTTTTGTTTTTACTTGAAAAAGTGAGGTGTGCCTATAAATTTAATTTACATACATGCTTAGACATTTAATTTTATTACACACACATGCCTAAAAAAATGACATTTTTTTGTAGATTGTGGGTAATATCCAAATATAAAATGAAATTTATAGGCATTGTGTGATTAAAATATTTTGGGACAACCAGTTATAGGTTTTTTGTTTTTTATTTTTTAGGCATGTATGTGTAATAAAATTAAATGTCTAAGCATATGTGTAAGTTAAATTTATAGGCCCACCTCATTTTTCCAACAAAAAAATGAAAATTTTAAAAAAAAAATCAGTTGTGAAACTAGTTGTGCCATGTTTGGCAAACAGATTTGGGCATTTGTTTTTAGTTTCTATGTTTTTTTGTTTCCCAAACAAGCACTACCAATTTGGGAATAAAATTAATTTTATATTTCTACATTATACACGCACTCATAGCAATGTTAAAACACAAATTGTAATTTATAATTACAAATACGTCTATAATCATATGTTGCATACAAAATACACATTTTCATTTTCTTTTAACTTAACTTTCTTTCTTCTTCTTCTTCTTCTTCTTCTTCTTCTTATCCTTTTTTTTGCAATAGAGCTATAAATATAAATGGAATTTCATATTTTATTACACACAGAGACTTATAAATTGAATTCATACACACACACACACATGGTTAGAAATTTGCCTTTTTACGTGCATAAAATAAACTTGAGAAAATTAATATTGGAGATTGTGGATAGCATCAAAATAGAAAATTCAATTTATAGGCATGTGTGTGTAATACATATATATATATATGTATATATAACCATTCCCTTGATTTTAACAAAATAAATGTAGTGACCCGGAAAATTTTAAAGCGTATATTAAAATTTATTAATTATTTTCATCAGAGAAAAATACAAGTTTTGGAAATTTTAGCAGTATAATTATTACCTGTGAAAGTGCGTGGTGGTGTGAGCTCAAAGCATAGGATGAACCCTCATGTGAAACTTGGAGCCAAAGAATGTTGGTGCACAGTGTGTGCGTGTACCAGTGTGTACATTTGTAAGTTGGAAGCTTATGCTTCACTGATCTTGGGGACCAAGATTGTCAAAGTTATATATACACTACACCCCCAAACAATTCTCATAACTCTCAACTCCCCACTGTCTCTCTCTCACTCGGCCACACACACACATTATTGTATACATACCCACATAGTCATATAGTTAGATACATATATTCCAGAGATCAATTCATTCAAAGCTTGGGTATCAAATTAGTATTGGAATTCTTTATAACTCTCTGAAATTCGACTTTTGGGTAAGCTTCAAATCAATTCCATGTATTAGCTTCAGTTTATTTTAGAGCTGCTGATATAGATATGTATATATATAGAATTTCATATATATATATATATAGTGAGAGAAATTAGTAAATTTTAATCCAAAAGTTTGGATTGTCAATTGATATCTCTGTATATCTCAGTAATAATAGAATTGGGTAAGTTTATACTTGTAAATTGTAATTTCAGTTTATACAATTGTTAATTTAGATATGTATATAGATCTCATATATGTATCGTTAAGGGTCCAAAATTAGCGGGCAGAAAAACAGTCACAGAAATTTGATTTCTTTATATCAATTGAAAGGTCTCGATCCCACGAGGCTCCCTTTTGAATTTCAAAAGCTAATTCGCAACGGTTGCGACGAACGAGCAAATTAAAGATTTGTCACCATTCGATTTTTCGATAAAATCAGGAGCTGTGTTTTGATTCTTGAAAAACTGATTTCATATTTGAAATCTACGCGGAAAAAGGAAGAGATTCATATATTGGAACTCCTGTTTTGGTTAAGTTTTCAAACTGGGTAAAATTTAGCCTTTAATTTCAAAACAGGGGAAGAAAAGAGGAAGAAGACGACTCTGTGACATCTCGCGCGCGCGACCCGCGCGAGCGAGAGGTCGCGCGAGTGGCCCGTGCGCACGACCAGGCATAATTTTGAAATTTGTTTTAAAATAACCCCGTGACCTTACTGAGCATAACTCGCCCGAGCGGTCCGCGCGAGCGAGGCCTCGCGCGAGCGGCCCGCGCGAGCGAGGTCCCGCGCAAGCGGCCAGCGCACGAGACCTCGGGCAGTTTGTTGAAAGCTCCTATTTTCTTATACTTGAGCCAGTTTTGAGCTAAGGGACCTTGTACCCTAAACTTTAAGAGTTGTACTTTACTGTAATAGTAGTTGTACTTATGCTTAGAGGTGATGTACCTCATTGAAATACGTGCATTATTGTTTATTGAGATTTGTAACAGATTGAGCAGTTCCGGTTTCTATTCTGATTAATTATTCAGTCAATCCTCGGTGAACGGTAGTTCCGTATAACCCTCAATAAAGTTGTATAACATGTTAATAGTGTATTTACATGTTTACTTGAGCTGCTGTGCCTTAAATGATTAATTGAGTTGCTATGCTTACGTGTTTACCTGGGTGATTTCAGCATGTCTATTGTGTTGCTTTAATCGATAGCATGTCTTGATATGTAAATTATGAAATGTTGAATATGTCTGGATGCTTAGAGCTCGCATATGTCATATCATTTCATAAGCATGAGCATGAACACGAAAATCACGAAAATGATTTTGGGATGAAAGACCTTAGAGGCTTTCAATTTTTGAAAAGGGAAGATCTTAGAGGCTTCCAGGTTTTAAAAAGGGAAGACCTTAGAGGCTTCCATGCATAAAACCCTCTAGGAGGGATTTTGTTTTGAAAGATAGAAATCCCGGATTTGTGGGTAGGCGTGTGAGATGGGTACCACTAGGAACTCGAATTGCGGGATGTGCTGCAAGAAACCCCCGTAACGGTAAAGGCTAAGCCTCCGTGTAATTCGTAAGGCCCAAAGTCCCGCACGTTTGAGGCTAGGCCTACGTGGACGGGAAGCCCATGGTCCGGGTAATGATACTGACGATCGAGGGTGAGTGTTTGAAAATGCACGAAAAGTGGTTTTCATACATGACATTGGCATTCATTGCACTCACGCATGTTATATAACAGATGTTATTGTGTGGTTATATGACTATACGAGCCTTTTTGTCTTATGGACTATTAAATCTTTCTTTCAGGTGATATAGATAAGGGTAAGGCTCTCGAGATTTGATGAACTTCCGCTTTGTTTGAAGGTCGAGTTTATGGGATTTTAATTTACATGGTGGTTCAAAGAGCATGTTATGATTTAATTAGACAAGTATTAGTCCATCAGCTTTTAAATAGCATGATAGTTTAACTCTAATTTTTCGTTGCTTATCTTGAAAACGATTTGTTTCAAGAAAGGACAGTTTCCAAATGAAAACCCGATTTTTGTTTTATTAATGTTTTCCAAGTGATGAATATATTTTTCAAGCCTGGAGTAGAGTTTACTTGTGAAGATCCCGTTTAGGGAAGAAATTGTGAGATCGTGATACTTTGTATTCTTAAAGACCTTGGGTTTTTATTTTAAGAGTTTCTAAAGCTTGAGAAAAAGATCATTGTATTATTTTTGATATGTGAAGCCAAGTTCGAGTTTCTACTTAAAAGTTGTTTTATAAAATTTGAGAAGGAGCATGATAAATGTTTATCAGATCGGTATGTTTTCCACTGCACTGTTGTTCATTTGATGAACTGATAGAGATTTTCTGTTAATGTCTTTTAAATTGACAAGCAAAGCTTTTCAAAAGACTAGTTGAATGCTTTCGCTATAGTTTTACTCAGATCCGTGAATCTTTAAAGATTTTGATTTTTTTCATCAAATTTTTTTTTTCAAAAAGGCTTTTCTATGCTTCCGCAGTAACCCTCGATGTCTAGGACTCGGGGCGTGGTAAAATGGTATCAAAGTTTTGAGGTTCAAAGTTTCAATGTTTCAGAGCTTCGGAGTTTAAATGATTTTAAAAGTTTAAACGTTTGTTTTTCTAAAGAGAGTTTTCAGGTAAGCTTCGGGTCTAGTACTCGGAGCATTAAAAATACGTGTAGTCCTTCCGCTCTTGGTTATTATATTATTATTTTATTTTACATTAGAATCCCCTCGCCTGCGGGACCCGTGCGGGACGGCGGGGCGGGGCGCTACAATAAATCATATTTGTATAAAGTTTATATGTAGTTAAACAAAAAAGGAAAAGAAAAAAAATGATTATAGGGTTTTTGAATATATCACGTGTTATGATGTTAAAAAAAAAGGTTATAACTTTAAACAAAAAAATGAACAAAAGAAAAGAAAAAAATGATTTTAAAAAAAAGATGAAAAAAAGAAAAGAAAAGAAAAGAAAAAAAAATGATTGGTCGAAAAGTAACTATTTTCTGTTCACAATCGATTGTAACTTGGTTCGCGGATAACCAATCCATACCCAAAATCACATCAAAATAATTAATGGCCAACGGAATTAAATTTACCGTCAAAACCCTATCATTTACCCTGATATCACACGCTTTAAATATTGATGAAGTCACCACAGCTTTACTTAAGGGTAATGATATTGACAAATCATACCCTAAAGGTTCTGACATGCTGTCTAAGTGTCTAACAAATTCATTTGCAACAAAAGAGTGTGTTGACCCTGAATCTATTAAAACATGCACCGGGTGTGAGCAAATGAGTAATGTACCTGATACCACGTAATCAGTAGCTACAGCATCCCCTGGTGTTAGACAGAAATACCTTGCTCATCTTTGCTCTAGCCCTTTTCCCTTATCCACACTTATTCTTGGTTTTGCCCCAGCTGATGCCACAGAACCTGTCCCTCGCTGTTGTCTTGTTGGGAATTCTTTGGCTTGATGTCCTGGTTGTCCACATTCAAAATATTTTCCCCTCATGTCTGGATTTATGCTCCCTGTACTCTGGGTTCGAGCTTGTGGGCAATTCCTCGCTATATGGCCCTTCTGCCTGCAGATATTACACACTAGTGTCAAGTGGCATACTCCCCCATGCTGACGATTACAGGTTGGATATAATGGGCGACTTTCCCCAGAAAAAGAATTTCCCCTTTGAACTCCTGAGCTAGAACCAGAACCCCGAGAGAACGGCTTCTTAAAGAAAGCTTGTCCTTTACCTTTTCCTTCAGCTGGCCGCTTATTCTGTTGGCTCTGTTTGTACTTCTCAATATTCCTTTCGGCTATCAAGGCAACATCTTGTACATCGGCAACTTTTTGAAGTTGATGTGTATCCACTCGGCTTCTAATATTATCCCGTAGGCCTTCTTCAAATTTTCGTGCCCTATCCACTTCCCTTGGTACTGTTCAATGTGCAAACTGAAGTAGGCTATTATATTTTGCTGCATATTCATTTACTGTCATATCCCCTTGTTGAAGATTTGCAAACTCACGGCCCATCTGAGTCTTGACGAATGTTGGAAAGTACCGCTTATAGAAAACTTTCACAAATCTGTTCCAGATCTCTGGTGCTCCTTGCTCAATCACATTTACCCACCAATTCTGGGCTTCACCTTTCAAAGAATCAGTAGCACACATTATCTTCTCCCTATCTGTACACTCCACCGCCCGAAAAATACGTTCCATATCCATTACCCAATGATCAGCTTGTGATGGATCTGGGCCTCCATCAAATTGACTCGGTTTTCTTTTATAAAATTGCTCAATGACTCCCCATTCGGCCTGTGGATGTGGGTTTACAGGTCTATCACCACCCATTCGATCACTTACTGCCCTTACGAAATTGCTTACCACTTCTTCTAGATAGTCCATCCTCGAATGAGGTGAA
Organism: Hydrangea macrophylla; assembly: GCA_033977485.1. NCBI lineage: Eukaryota > Viridiplantae > Streptophyta > Magnoliopsida > Cornales > Hydrangeaceae > Hydrangea > Hydrangea macrophylla. The sequence goes on from CM066982.1 coordinate 67,797,939, forward strand.
CGTTCCCGATTATGATCCATTTTCTTACCTGTCAGGCAATTGACATAAATAGATTGCATGCTATGCCAACATGTTAAATAACAACATAGCAACAATTATTCATATGCATTCATGAAATGCATCTACAATGTCATTATCTACACGTACTCTCAATCGTCATCTCTCGTACCCAAGATTCTAAGCCTAAACCTCGCTATGATACTAGTAAATGTCACGCCCCGGAACCACTCAGATGATCCTAGGAGACGTGGCACGCCACCAAGGCTTAACCCCAGTCATTAAAGTTCCAAAATAAGTTTAAACTAACTTAAATCAAAGAAGCTCAACAATAATAAATAAAAAAAAAACAAAATCCTGTCTTTGCAATTAGCCAAAAACCCTGTTTTAGCAAAAAGTAAATTCACAAATAATATTACCAAATCACAAGTTGAAATCAACATTAATACTTTAAACCATTTAGAATAAAATCAAAGTCACAAGCATGAGCTTCCAAGTACAAGCAAGAGTTTTTAAACAATTTAAGAAAAATACTAAATATAACCATTTACAACTAACCCAATAAATAAATCTCCAAGTTCAAACGTCCCAAACGGACGACACTAGTATTAAATACAACCAATTTATTCAATCCCAGAGATAACAACAACTCCTGAAAACAAGAGCTAAATCATACAAGCTGATTATTACATGATTTAAAGATCCAACTAAAATATAAATCTTAACTAGAAATATTACATAAGTCTTAAACCAACCAAAGTATGACTTGTACTACCATCCAGATTAAAATCATTTAATTACAAATATATTGCAAGCTTAAAACTAAAAAGCAAGTAACTATTAACAAGGTTACAACAACCCCCAAAACCCATAAGCCAGCCAAGCCACTTCCCAGCTCACTTCCCCGATTCCTCGCCACGATCACCTACAATGGTTATTCAATAACCATTACAATATATAAGCTATATGCTTGGTGAGTAATGCTAATTATGATTATGGATAATTGACATGCTCAATTCAACACATTACAAATAACTATAGTCTCTGGCAATTACTAGCTCACTCCTACCACTACAGGCTAGCCTGCGGCTCCACTCCCCAAGCCCACGTGACTAGTCATGACCCACGCCCTCACACGTGCGGTCCCATAGGCCTCTGGCGGCCGTGGTTATCACCACAAAGATTACCTCATCGTGGTATAGAACTAGCAATTTCCATTGACCTAAATAGACAACTCAACATGCTCATTTAATCATTACACCGTGCAATCACAATCAAATTGGGCCTAATTTAACCACATGGATTTTGCCCAATAATAAGCTAAATAAATTAAATTACGCTAATTAGGCATGCTTTGGCATCACAATTGAACCCGACATGAAAATCATCCAAATATCAAAATTAACATCACTCACCTCTTGGGTTTCGCTCCTAATTGTGAGATTAAAGCCTTACTAAGAACCAGGTACAAATCCTATACATAAATTACAAGTTATGAGCTTAAACCCCAAAAAGGGTTGCGGAAAAATTATCACAGAACTCAATAAAATTAGTACCAATAGATTAGACTCACTCCCAAGAGTCCGAATATATAGCATGTTTTAAAAATCGACGTCGCTCGGCTCGTCAACCGTTGTCGAGAACGTCACCGTCACTACGTATCAACTCTCGTATCCCTCTCTATAATCTTCAACCAAATGATGTATATAGAGATGATTAAATCATCTCTAGGTGTCATATATGTAAAAGTTTCCTATTCTATTATGAAACCCCCACTAGTTTGCTAGTTTTGCAAGTACGCCCCTACTAATTATGAAACTGTGTTAAAACTATCCCAAACCTAAATAGGTATTTGTCTATGTCTCGCATGGGTCCCATAAGTGGTCCCATATAATTATATGAAGTTACTAATTAGCCTACTAATTATACAACGTGTTCAACTCATGCTCACAAAGGTACCCCTAATTGACCCCAAAAGTGGTCATCATCTAACAACATGTTATTATTAGCAATAAAATAATAAATCATTTAAGTCTTAATAAACATATAGGCACATAAGGTGTTCCACATATTACTGTCACATCTCAACTAGGACCCATCAACACACATCCCAACTTGGGACTACCACATTGGCCAAAATTGGGTTCCCAATTGGACACCCATAATCAACTTAGTGGGTTAATCCCACCTCCAATAAGTGTCACATAACACATTAGCTAATATTAACTCATGATTATGCATGCTAAAGCAATATTAAATGATACGTCCAAAAATATTCTGCTAAAGCCAAACCGCCACGTCAGCGGCAAAGGACCCGGACTATCCGGAATGGGTGCTCGGGGTATAAGCTCCCGAGGTCTACAATAGTTACCGCTCGGGATGCTCATGTAGCCTGGGCATGAGGCGCAGTCCAGACTAAGCCTTTCAAGCAGTTTCCTTATCTGGTCATAACACTATTAAGGAAGAGCCCGTAGATTCCTAAACCATCTGTAAGACTGCAAGAAGGAATGTGGCAGTTTCCTAAATCCTTTAGGAAACTCTCCCCAAATCATGCAAATTAATTATAATCAGATTAGGCTTCCTAATCTAACTAGCTTACCATGTATGGGTGGACTCTTGCACCTATAAAAGAGGCCACCTACCCTGTCTATAGGGGACCCCGAAGAACTCTCTAGCTAACACGTATAGAACAGAGAATTCACCATAGTACGCATATACCCGACCGGTATTGCTGGTAGTGACGTCCCTCTTTGTTGGCTCACCAGGCCCGCCGGTGATCTGCTAGTGAACGCGCACAGACGCCACCGTGGACGTAAGTCACCTTGTTAACGGGACTGAACCACATACAACTTGCTTGTGTCTTTTTTCTCTTTAAAACCTTCTTACCAATTTCAGGCATCATCATTAAATATAAACCGCGGGAGCGGGTATCACAAAAGCCAAGTGAGCATAATGAGCATACAAGCAATGTATATAAAAGCACATTAACTGTCTTTACATTTAGTATTTTACAGCATTATTAGTTCATTATTCCAGTCGTCGCATATAAACAACTAATGAACCATTAAATCAATTATATAAGACCGTGCATGAACAATGTAACCATCTCATCTTACTAACTCTTTTATCTCGACCACAACCTCTCGACTCATTCGGTTCGCCAGAACCATCCAACACGAGGCCGTTGTTTTAGATCGGTCTACCGTATGTGAGTCAGCCTAGACACTCCTGATTGGCCTACCGTATCCAAATCGACCTGGGCTCAATCCTTCCTAATTAATTTACTGTATCTGAGTCGACCTGGAATAATTAAGGTGACACAAGACTCTGATTGGCTTACCGTATCCGAGTCGGCCTGGGCTCAACCCTTCCTAATTACTCTGCCGTATCCGAATCGGCCTAGAACAATTAAGGTGACACAACTCAAGACACTATTTCTTTACTTATTCATCACAAGATGTATATGTCGACCCAAACGACCCCTTCCCAACATGCCAACTCGACTATGCACGTGTTTGACTTATTTTATTTACGATTTTCTTTAACATGGGAGAGATTGTTTTTAACTCGTGATTATCAACAAGTAAACCAATTTATCTTAATTTGATTTTAGGAAACTGACGGCGTAATTTTCGGAGTCATAGAATTTTTATTTTAAATTTTAGAAGATAAAAATAGCATATAAATTTAACCATAAGGCCCTTCTCAATGACATAATTATATAAAAGTAGAGGGTACATGCTTTGACATTATTTTTAATAAAGACAAGACATCAAAATACAATTCTTCCATTTTTTCCTAATTTTGGAAATACCATAGGTATTTTAAAATAATTAAAATATTAGTTAAATAAACACTAATTAATTTATTTAACACTATCAACTTCTAGTTTTCTAATTTGATAAATTATAAAACTATGTAAAATGACCCCCCAACATGTTAACAATAATAATATAGAATTTAATAGGGTCAATAAGTATTTTTAATACTTATTTTATACATAGTAATTAATTTTATTTAATATTTATTTACAAATTTATATGTAACTAGCAAGTATTGAACTCCCAACTTTGGGGTCAAGGAACTAATCAATCAAAAAACTATTTCTAGGGGGACATACTGGGATCCTAATTTTTCATTGTCAATTTACGGAATGAGTTTTCGTTAACATTTTTGGTATCGCTAATTTTGGACCTCCATGACTACATATATATATATATACATACTCACTTATTTTCGAACCCCACGGATTGTGCGTAATGACTTCAAGTACATTAAGAGTAGGTTCAAAAGACTCACCAGTCGCTGGTTTAGCGTGAAGAGGCTGTCGAAGAATTCTGAGAAAAGCCGTAATAAAAGCTATGGCTTTGAGCTTTGGACTCCCCGTCTCTACTGTGATATTATCCTTTATGTATTTCTTTTCTTAAATCTCTAGAATATAAATGTGATTGTGTGTGTGTGATTGAGAGTAAATGAGAGAGAGTTCTAGAGAGTGTGTATATGTTTGCTACTGAAATGTGTTTATATATAGGGAAGGTAGTAAGTAAGGATTGTGGTTAAAATACCAACACATACCTCACGAATTTCATCCATAGGAAAGTGAATCAGTAAGAGTTTGTGGTTATAAAATCAAGAACACACTAGTCTAAATATAAGCCATGTAAAGATCTCAACCAGTAACTAACCTGTGGTTTAAACATCAAAGAGGTAAGTAAGGCATGTGGGTTGATACATAAACACGCAGCTCATAATTTACATCCACATGATTTTGAGGATTGAACGTCAATCAGTCAGTTGATTAGTTGTGATAGTTAATTCAGTCTAGTTAGTTCGGTTTGGTCAGTTAGCTAATTAAAATGTCCCAAATAAAATTATAAGGGATAAAAATGTAAGCAATGTGATATTACATTTTATTAATGGTTCTTATCCCAAATCATAGGGTAACTTAAGGGCGCAGTTTTAAGCAATAATAAAAAAAAATTAAAATTACTAAGGGTTATAAAAATTAAAGGCATTGTCTAAATGTTTACCCACATATTATTTATTCAGATAATATTCCTACTAATGCTAATACACAATAGTAAAATAAAATGGCATTGAGTTATCAAATTAATAATACTAGTACCAATAATTTATGAAAAGATTATCACAACTAAAATAATACACATTAATGAAATAAAATTGACATTTTATTTATTATTAGGGACGTGAAAATACAGGTTGCTACACCACAGCCGCCGCTGCTCGGGACGCCATCACTGAAAATCCGGAGTAAGGTGAGTTCATTAACTCACTCGAGGGATTATTTTTGGGATGTTTATGTGTGATTAATATCATGCATGAGAGAAGAAGGATCCCCCCATGTTTTTATATATAAACCATATTGTTTTGAGGAATAAGATAGAGTCCAATCGATTGTCACTGATGCCAATGGATTGGATATTTTCCCAATTTATTACCATGATTTCCAATCGATTGCTATGCCAATCGATTGCCATTTTGTCCAATCGATTGTCTTTCTAATGCAATCGATTGTATTGTTTGGCCAATCAATTAGGTAAGAACAGAATATTGTTTATATGTTGTTATATGTTATGAGTTAGTTATGATTGTAACACTGGCCATTTTTGTCTGTTTATCAATGTATTTCAGTATTTTTGTATTCGTATATGTTAGTTACGATCGTGTATGGATTGACCTTGATCATTGTTTATATGGATGTTTATTTCTTTAACCTTTGAACTCTTAGAAGGGTTGTTGAACCAGGAGGCGCTCGAGCTTAAAATGGTTGAAATGACTATTTTGCCCCTAGGTCTCATAAAGTTTATAAATACCAGTATTTCTTAGCATATTTGGGCGTGTAAACTCTGCATTTACAGAGAGCTCCTTTGAGAGAGAGAGAGAGAGAGAGAGAGAGAGAGAGAGAGAGAGAGAGAGAGAGAGTTTGTGAGTATATACACAAATACACACTTATATATGCTTGCATGTCTTCCATTTCTTAATCTACACACACAAACACTTGTATCATATCTTCTATGAGGTCTTGGAGTTGAAAGCTTGAGGATCACAGAAGGATCAAGGCTTTGATCATGCATTGAAGTGGTCTTGAAGCCCATATTTGGAGTTCTTGGAGGATCAAGCACATACAAACACACACACATACACATTTATTCATATTTCTTCATCTAGATCATCTAGATCTTGTGTGAGTATTCCTACTCACTCTTAAAACCTGCTTTTATAAGTTAATTTTACATTCTAGACTCATGCATGTGTTATATATAAAGATCAAAGCATGGATTGAAATACTTGGAAGTTTGATCTAGCATGTACATACATGTTTTCATCATCTAGTACTAGATGATCATCTAGATCCTTGTGAGTCTTAACATTCACTTATAAACATGTTCTATAGAGCTATAGTGATGATCTTAACATTCACTTATAAACATGTTCTATAGAGCTATAGTGATGATCTAAGATCGTGCATGTGTCATGCATTAAGATTTCTATGCTTATAATGTGCTGCTAAAGCTGTCACACGAGCACTCGGACTAAGTGCGAGCACTCGAGCCTACTGACGAGCCAGGCGCGAGCGCTCGGGCTAGGTAGTATTTGTAAGGATAGGTTGTTAATTATATATATATATATATAAAGAGTTATGTTAAGGCTGTTTGTACTATGAGCTGTGATAGTTATACCTTAGATTGTACTAGATATATAAATATGATTGTGTGTGCTGGCTATATGCTATACATTTTGTTACTAAAGTAGTACCTTGGTAATGTAAACCTTGTAAAAGGGTAAGGAGTTGATGTTTCCTTAACTTGATATTAGGACTAACTGACGGAACTTATACGGACGACGAATGAGAACTACTTGAACAATAATGTGATGTACTTAAGTACACAAATCTAAGAATAATGTGCTTTAACGATGGTACGACGCGATGTAGATGATAGCAAGATGTTCATATTTGTCGGTCTATTCCTTGTGTTTCGTCCGTTTGTTTGGTCAGCCCGAGAAAGAGTAAATATTTTGGGTTCAGTTATTGAGATGGTTAAAAGGCCGTAAAGCGACGATGTCAAGAGTAGGCCATAAGGCGACGATAACAATTTAACCAGAGTTTGGGTTCAATTGTTGAGATGGTTAAAAGTCTGTAAGGCGACGATGTCAAGAGTAGGCCGTATGGTGACGATGATAATTTAACAATGGATGAATGAATAAGATGGGTTACTATGAGACCGTAAGGCGATGATATCAAAATGAGGCCGTAAGGCGACGATGATAAAAGGTAACCTAACGGCCGCAAGGCGACGATATTCAAGCCAACAACACTTGAGCTGGATGTATGTAGAGAGTCGAGTTTTGTAAAAGATTGGACCAGAGGCCCAAAGATTGGGTCAATCATCCAAAGTAATCTGAGTTGTAGAGATTGAATCGGTGGTTCAAAGTAAAGCGTTGATTTGGTATAGATTGGACGGATTGTCCAAAGTGATCATTCGGTTGACGTCAGTTGTGTCTTCCCAAGTTCGATTCAGGCAGAGGTAAGTTTCCTAACACATGTTATGTGATGAGAATAAGATTAAGCAAGGCTTAACTAATGTTTTTTGAAAAGGCTAAAATGTAATATTTTGCTTTCTTAATGGATTAACAAGTGTTTTTCTGAGCCCGTTCAGTGTAGTAGGTCTATTCACTCAGCTTGCAATAAAGCTGATGACTTTTATGTCCTGGACAATCAAACGTCCAGACCTTGTAGAGACTGGTTACCCGAACGAGGAGTGTGCTGAGGAAGGCTACGGATTTGCAAGCTAGTCGAAAGTGAAGACTTTTGTTTATGTATCTTTTGTTTAGTTGAGGTACTGGATGCCAATCCTTTTATTATTATGTTGTAGGGCTTTAAGCCCAGGATATTATTATCTTCTCCTTTAGTTCTGTGGGTTGTAATAATGGACTTAAGATTCTGATGTTTAATATTATGTATGCCTAGAACCACCATGCTTATTATTATTACTGCTTTCGTTTATTGCTTTACTGCTTTTATCTTGGTTCTTTCTTGTATGGACAAGCACGCGATCCTTAAACCAGTCACGTATCTACGGACCCATAAAGGAAATTTTATTTTTTTTCCTATTTTAGCTTACTCTGGGGCGTGACAATGATGTACCTGGGTTGTTATTAGTTATAAAGATGCTGAAATAGTTGTACTATAATATCTGGATATAAGAATGGTCAGTATGATGTATGTCAGAATTAAACTTATATGATGTTAATGTTCATATTATAAGATGAATTGTTTATTGATTCACTATTACATGATGATATTGCTAAACTGTATAGTAGACGGAACACGATAGCATGTTAATAACCAGATAAAGAATAGATACGATGAATACAGAGCATGTGGTAATTTCTCTGCCTAGTGTATGAGCATTTCACGACATATGGTCAGCATGCATGTGATATTGATATGAAGAGATAAGAGAATATGATGACAACTGGGAACTGTGCCTCAATGTGGGATATAAGATATGTGTACTTTGGATCTGTGGGATCAACGGTTGACGAGCCGGGTGGACGTGGGAAGGTTAGAGTTCCTAATGCACCTCTTGCTGTTGAAGATGTCCAGTGATGCGTATGCACTATTGAAGATGTCCAGTGTACTATTGATGATTACGTCCGGCTAGTGCCCTAATGTATTCTCACCATGTAGATGACCAATGAGGGTATACACATCGTAGAAGACGTCCGATGTGCCACTTCCATCGTTTACAGATAGGATGTACCGTGTAGTCGACCGGTAACCTATCAAGGGATCGTGTAAAGTAGGACACCACTGGGTAAGCGACCGGTGTGGCCTACTGGCTCAGTTATGTGGTATCGACTTATGGATATCAGATTGGTATTATTGTATTGACGTATGGATATGGATGAGAATAAGAATATGGATATGAGTATAATTATGGATATGGGTATGGATAGAATAGATGATGATTCAGTCATAGATTCAACGTCCCGATATAAAAATAAATACATGGGATGGATGCATGGATTTGGTGAATAGCTTGATGAGATGTTATACCATGATCTTTATTATTTTCTTCATTTAATATGCTTCCTATGATTCCTGTTATCATTGATTTCATGTACAGTTTACTGAGACCTTTGCTATGTCCGTGAGTGACGTCGTTGATAAGAGATTAACTGCATTTTATGATGCTAAACAGTAACGGGTGAGGAGTGTATTTGATGTACTCATTCAGCTTTGTATTCAAAGCTGATGGCGTTTATGCCCTGCACATACCAATGACTAAAGTTTTGTAGGTCTTAAGGACGTAAGACTGATGTTCCGCCGGACTTGGAGTTGAAGGCTTAAAGACGAAGACGTGCTGCTTTGTAATAGTTAGTTTATATATCTTTTATACTGCTGTTATTATTGTTATAGGCTTCAGTCTATAAGCCAGTTGTTGTAATAGTTTTTAGTAGACTGTGGCCTGTGAGTTTCCGCTGTAGCCTCTGATTATGTTAATAAGATATGTTCTATGAATAGCATCCTCCCCATCGTTGTATTTGTTGGTTTGAATAGATGACAGTGCGGATATTCATCAGTCACGGACCTACAGAACCAAAAAGGAATTTATTTTCTCTATTTTTTGCTTCTTCGAGACGTGACAGTTTTCACATTATATTCTATTCCCTAAACGTCTTTCTTAGGTTTCATTTTAAACCACTAACAAAAATGGTTTCCTTTGTTCAGTTATAAAAAAAAAACAGTGAGGAAAATAGGGGGAGAAAGATAATATAGTGCGAAATGCATTAAAATTTAAAATCCATTAACATGGAGGAAAACACAAAACCTAAGTCTCAACTTCCTATGATATATACAAGAGTAATGCTATACTTCCCAAATTTTTATCCAAAAAATACTTCCCAAATGTTGTGGCAGTGGGGCCGGGTAAACAACTTCCAATCAAAATTCAACTAGTTCCACTATATTAAACCTGGCCCCACTGCCACATCATTTGGAAAGCAGTTTTGGGATAGAAATTTGGTAAGCATAGCATTACTCTGTATACAATAGCTCTCAGTGTTTACTTATCACTATTCATGTAAAAAAGACCAAAAGCAGAAAAAAGAAAAAGAAAAGAAAGGATACAAAGTATGTGATTTAATGGGGAGAGGCTCTTAAGTGAACTGGGCTTTTAAACCTAAAAAATTCGTGCCCAGTGAACGGGGCAACCTGCGGGTTTTTTAGGCGTAAAGGCCTAGTTCATTGGGTTATTTCACTTACCCAATTCACTTAAGAGCCTCTCTCGTAATTTATGTATCTGTCAATCTTGCATGATAAGTTGTTGCAAGTCATTATTGCTTGTTTAGTTAGGTAATGCATACCTTAAATTTTAAGTAATAATGATCATCTATAAAACAGCAAAATCTATGATAACTAGCCCACAACATACACATGTTTATTATTAAACCTTACCAAAAATCTGAATGAATCATGTATGTGTAATAAATTAAAATGATCTGACCAACCTTTGAAAATAGAGGTTCACCAGTTTTTTTCCAAATCAACTCACTTTAATGGTTTTAGACATGTTCCAGTGAAAAATAGTTTGAATGCTTGAAATGGAATAGTTAGAGTTCAAATTGACCAATTAATTCATGGTTTACTCTTCAATGATGTCTAATGTGATTGTTCATAATTAAAAAAAAAAAAAAATGTTAAATACATTTTATCTCCCTGGTTACCTCCGTTTTCACTTATGTCTATGTTTCAAAAATTGACACTTAACCGTCGCGGTTATGTGTTGAATGCAGATTTTAATGATGTTAACTTTAAGCATTGACTTTTGAACTATACGAAGGGTAAAGTTAAAACATGCCTAACTACAAATTGGTGAAATGTATTTAGGTCGTTAGGTTTGACGAAATATTTAATTGTTTCATCTCAATTACAACCGTAGGAGTTGGTGTAAAGTTTTGAACCATTAAGGGGTAAAGGAAAAACGGGCCTAACATGTAGAGCTAAAACATATTTAACCCAAAAAGAAAAAAATCGTAAGTATGGTGAATGAATCACTAAAATAATGAATTGGTTAGAGCAAAGCTTTCATCACCACTACCATTCCAAAGGTGTTCCCTTCTTTGTAACTCTTTAAATCATCCTACCCTTCTCCACCTCAAGCATCTCTCTCTCTCTCTCTCTCTCTCTCTCTCTCTCTCTCTCTCTCTCTCTCATGGAAGGCCTCATACCTCTAGTCTACAATGCCATAGTCCATTACAGGGCTAAAGGATCAACGTGGCCCTTAGAGTCACCAACAACAGCACCATACACCAGACTTCCAGGCAATTCAGGAAGATTTAATCAGCTTTCTGGAATCCAACTTTTCCAATCAAACAATTTTGTCTCTCCTTCATCACCTCTCTCTCTATCTTCTTCCTCTGCCTCCCAGCTACTTCACACTGCCAGTCTTCATCCCACACCCTGTCGCCATATTTCATAATCGAATTATGTGTGATTTTTATTTTGTCAATATTTCATTTCATAATCAAAGTAATTTGTGCTCTAATTTTTTTTTTTCCTTTTCCCTTTTGTTGTTGTTGTTGTTACTGTTCTTGGTTTAGTGTCTTTAGACAATAATAAGGGACCTGTTTGGCAAGCACTTGTGCGATTGCGATGGCAACCGCTAATAGTAGCAATTGGTGGAAGCTGCCCTTAGATTGCTTCTCTTCAACATCTAATTTTGTGAATACCATTGCAATTGCAATTTAGTCAGACGGTTAAAGATTGCCATTTGAGGGTTCAAATCATGTTTGGGGGCCGGAAATGCTATTCCCGAATAGGCTCAAAGTGTGTGGGCTGCCAAAGAAATCCCACTCTCTTGTGTGTTACTTTGATGTGATATGCAGAGATAACTGTATTGTCTTTTGGTCGATGAGTGATGGGCCCATCAATTAGCTCCCACCACCTCAAAATGTAGAGAAGAGCATTTAAATATGGGACCTCTTACATACTAATTCTTGGATCTTAACACTTGACCACTCCTCCGTTGTAAATAACTGGATTGTTAGAGGTCTATGAATGTGTATGGCTTTCAATTCTAAAATAAAGATGGTGAACTTTTTTAAAGTTATTTATAGATCACCTACTCACTAGCCATGGGAGTGCTACAATTATAAGGCATCCAATTATGATATCATTCATATGTTTGATGCAATTGGGAGGCACAAGTTTCAAGAATACAATCATCGTTAATCAATGTGGCATGGTTATCAAGATATTGTATTAGTAAAATTCTTTAAAATCATTTTGTACTGTTATCTATCAAGTCACATGAAAAACCAATCACACAACAAACAGTAAAAAAATAGAGCATCTCCAATTAATATGACTTAGATCTAAATTTCACATCCATCTATCTATACCATGACGTGGACCATTGAGGAGAGGAGAGAGATTATAAAGTGGTGAATTCTAGTGGACCCTATAGTTTCTGTGCTCTCCCCATTGATCCACATCAATGTATAGTTGAATGAGTGTAAAATTTGAGTGTGGATGTAGCATTACCCTTTGAGATATCAAATTTTTTTAAAGCACTATGTGATAATTTGACATCTTCCAATTTAACATCCCTACAAATAATAGTTGCACCCGATATGTTGAATATATTAGCATTTTACTATATTTGTTTCTAAAGTGGTATCCATTATTAAAAATTTTACCCAATAAAAACTCTATTTAGCTAGTGGGACCTATTAATAACATAGTCTAAACAAAATAAGATATGTGATTTTATAATGTCAAATTTGACATATGAGAATTGATGTCGAATGCCACCTAAATTTTTGGCATATCCAATAAAGATATATTTTTCACTTTAAAATTTATTGTTAAGCATATCAGGTAAGATTTCACATCTCAATTGTCAATGCGGTAAAGGAACTTTACTAAAGTTGTTTCCCTATTCAACATCTCCTGGACTTCTTACAATTCTTTGAATATCATCCTGACCCGAGAAGAAGAACAACTTACAAGAAGATTGAATTTTATTTTATGATAACAAAGACAACTAATGTACCACGGTCCACATTATTATACTATCGATTACTCTATTCAAATCAGTAAAACACAAAAACGAATTCATATCCTCTACAATAGCTGCTTTAATAACCAACTCGGCTTAGTCGATGTAGCAGGCCTGGCCTCTTTAAGGGGAGGTAAGGAGTTCGAAACTCCCAATAGTTAAAGTAAGTGAGTTAAAATAACGGATTTCAAGTGTTTGGATGAATCGTATACAAAACTTGGCGTGGGTTCGATTGTACCGCTCACTTACCTCTCTAACTTACATGCAGGCACATATTTGTGTCGGGACAAGGGGGCCTGCCCCCCTAAGTTTTGAAAATTTTCTTATATACCCTTAAAAGAAATTTACTATTAAGTTAAGCCCCTAAAAATTTCGTAAAGCTCATTGTTCTATGTGTCAGTGAATTTTTGTGCTAGTTTTTATAACATGAGCTTATATTTTCTTTTATAATTTTTTGTTCTTGGGAAGAAAAAAATTAAGTTTGTCATTCCAAACCCACCTCAATTCGAAAAAATGTATAATGGATTGGATTAGAATATACATATTGCATTAACATATTGTAATCTAATCCATCTTAAATCATGAGCCAAATCATAAATAAATGCAATTTAACTAATTTTGATGCAATTTTTGTCCAAGTCATCCTAAAAATTTGGTCTAATACATTTTCTTATCACTTCTTATCTGAATTCAACTCAATTGATTTAATACCATTCCAAGATTTAAAATAAATTCTACACTATGGATAACTAGACCCAAACCACCACCCCCCAAAACCAACATCAAATTCCTCCGCCCTTACTTACCTAGCTAGTGCAGTAGTGCGTGTGTTTTGGGACGGTGTTGAAAACTCTATCCGAAAAATGATGAAAGAATTTGAACACGGGTGGACATAGCTAACTTTAAATGCACAGTATCAATTGAAGGGGAGTCGATGACTATTCATAGCTATTACCTTGACACCAAAATAAAGTTCGATCCAATGTTTTATCTAAAGATTTTTTTTTTTTTTGGTTGTTAGGGGGTTTGGGAGAAGTTAATTTTCCATCTAGTAATAATTGCACGTGAGAAGCTTCTTGAAAAAGGTCAACTTGGCTTGGATCCTCTCTCAGTAGCTTATACTGTTCCACATAATAGGGTCACATAAGCCCAATTGTAAAATAGGCCCACAATAATAATTCTAAATCTGTATATTTTGTTCCATATTGATTCGGATTACATTTTTTCTCAAACTCAAATTGCTCACCCCTCTTCTATTGGTTAATATAGTGGGACTTAGGATTAAATGAGAATTAATTAATTGTATAAATTTTGGACCCTACTACATAAGTTAATGAGAGAGAAGAATGAGCAAAGGGTGAGCAATTTGAGAGTTAGCAAAATTGCACTCATTGATTGGGCTATGCAACATATGTGTTCATACAATCAATGATGAGGTATATATATATATACAGTCAGGCTATAAAGAGGGCGCCCTTTTTTTTTTATTAAAGAGAGGACCTCTGTTTTGACCGTCGGATCGTATTTTCATTAATGGCAGTTTTGTCATTTCACAGTTTTTAAACACAATCTAACGGCCAAAACAGAGGTCCTCTCTTTAATAAAGAGAGGTGGTCCTCTTTAGAGAATCTTTGTATATATATATATATATATATCAGTCAGGCTATAAAGAGGGCGCTCTTTCTTTATTAAAGAGAGGACCTCTGTTTTGGCCGTCGGATCGTGTTTTCATTAATGGCAGTTTTGTCATTTCACAGTTTTTAAACACAATCCAACGGCTAAAACAGAGGTCTTCTCTTTAATAAAGAGAGGTGACCTTCTTTAGAGAATCTTTGTATATATATATATATATATATACACACTTGGGGAGGGGTATTACCCAATAAGTCTAAGGTAGTTTAGGTGATGTAATGAGCATCATAGGTTATACTAGCTTGTAGTTGCATCACCAATTTCGTTGGTTTTTGTGATGGCAACAATCATCTCCATCTCCATCTTTTCATCCACTATGTGCAGTTAAACTTCTAGTCTAGGATTTCAATGAAACCCTATCAGTGTAAAGGGGATTTCTTTGCTTTTCTTACCAAATCGGCGCATTTCATACCTTATAGTATGTCGTATCCAGTCGAACGTTTGAGTCGGATGTACATACAACAAATCGTGCGACTACATGGTATTAGGTATATATATATATATATGCTCATGTATATAGTACATGTATATATAGAGAGAGACTTCTTAATTTGCTAATGCCGAAAATACCCATAATTATAAATAAATAACCCTCTCTCTCTCATATCTTCCTCTAGACAATGATAATCCGGTGAGGGGTGATGATCTGGTGAGGGTGATATAGGCTATTGAGCAAACATCGCCATACTTTCATTGCTTCGTAATGGACAACATGTGATGCAACCATTTGAATCAAAGTATGGCAAAAATTTGGTGGCCAACCACAAATTACACCTTATTTTCCAAGAGGCATGAATTTGACTTGTTTTCACAAATATTGTCCCTAAAATACTTAATTATTAAACTACGGTATTTTTTAACTTAAAGACATAACTGGAGTAAAATGTTCTTAGGCTTGGTTTGGCCCCCATGTGGCTTTTTAAAAGGAACTTATGAAATTTATTACTAAGTTGTTTGATGATTTTATAAAGTGACACACTACTCTTCAAAAAATATCATGAAACCAAAAAGTAATCTTGAGTTTTTAAAAGCTTCATTCTATAGCTTTTAAAAGTCCCCTCCAAAAAAGCCACAAGTTCAATTTTTACGAAGCTCATAAACTAGTTACCAAATGAATTAACATGAAATTGTACTTTAAAAAAGGAGAAGCACCAAATGGGGGCCAAACTAAGGGTGTGTTTGATAACCCAATTAAGTGGTGAAAATGAAAACTTTCAGCACTTATTTTGTTTCAGTGTGTTTGATAACCTATCACTTAATTGAAAAAGCAACCAAAAAATCACTGAAAACTTTAAGTGAAAATTTTCTACTGAAAATAATCACTGAATGCAATATATTTCAGTACTTGAAAAATTATTTTTAGTTCTGTAAATTCAATCGCTTAAAATTTTCAGTACTTAAAATTCAGCACTTAATTTTCAGTACTTAATTTTCAGTTTTATCAAACGCACCCAAGCCTTAGTAAAAACGCCATTACAATTGCATTTTTCCCCCCCAAAAACGTTAATAATACGAATAATGTCTTTACAAATAACGCTATAAAAATGACGGTTTTTTTTTTTAAAATCACGCCATTAGTAATTGAATTTTTTTTTCCATTTTCAAAAAATAAAAGCGTTTTATTCAAATGAAAAAATCAATTTTAGAAAATACGAGTGGCGGTTTTACAAAAAACGCCATTCACTTATTTTTATTTATTATTATTATTATTATTATTATTATTTTTTTTTTTTTGTGTTTCCAATTTTTTTTTTGTTTTAAAAAAAAAACGTATTCAGAAATTGAGAAAAATAAGAGTGGCGGTTTTAGTAAAAAAAAAACGCCATTCACTTTTGTTTAAAAAAAAAAAAAACATATGTGGTGTTATTAAAAAAACATATGCATTTGTGTGTATATATGTATATGTATATTCATGTAAATATATGTATTTATATGTATACATACCTGCATTTTCAGGTGGCGGTGGCGATGGACTACTCACGTTGGCGGCAGAAGGCAGTGGAGAGAAAAGAGCTGTGGTGGAGGCGGCGTCATGTGGCAGCGGTGGCAGCATGGCGTGGAGACGGCGAGATCGCACAGAGAGAGAGAGAGAGTGAAAAGAGAAGAAGCATTAGGGCTCAAAAACGTCATAGGCGTTTTGTTTTCTTCATTAAATATTGTATTTACAACCCACGCCATTAATGGCATTATGTCTAATAACGCCTAATAACGCCATTAATGGCGTTATTTCTAATAATGCCGTTATTAATTTTACTTTCATTTTTTTAGTATACATTTTATTTTTTAAAAATTGGAAACAAAATAATAATAATAATAATAATAATAATAATAATAATAATAATAATAATAAGGAATGACGTGATTTCAAATGACACCACTCGTATTTTCTAATATTTCTTTTTTTCATTTTCATAAAACGTTTTTTTTTTTTGAAAATGGAGAAATATGTAATTACTAATGGTGTGATTTGTAAAAAACGTCATTATTATAGCGTCATTTGAAAAGACGTTATTCGTATTATTTACGTTTTGGGTAGAAAAATAAACCGCCATTGTAATGACATTTTTACTCAGGACGTTTTATCCCAATTATATATTTTTAAGTTAAAACAAATCCTAATTTAATAATTAAGTTTTTCAGGGACAATATTTGTGGAAACAAGTCAATGAATTTTCTTGAAGAGTTAGGCTAAATGCATCAATTATTATATTTGCATTCATGTAGGAATATTTTTTGCTTTATATATCTATGGGCATAATATGACAAACTAAGAAGACTTTTTGATGCCTTCTAGATGAGAAGACATATTTGGTCAACTCTCACTTTATTTTGAATTCCAGGCATTTGATAAACAATCATTTTCTCATACAGGATTTTTAAGAAGAAAACCCTAACCCGTTTCAATTATTTTCTTTTGACCCGACCAACAACACATCATAAGGAAAAACAATGTTTTGATTTGGAATTTGGATAAGATAGGGGACCGTGAATGACTTGGAGATATATAGAAATCTCAAAATAGTTGTGGCATGCGATTAGGAATAAAGTATATTACACAATAACCCAAGTCTTTCATGGAGAATTACTTGCCAATTTCTTTAGGGGTATTAAGAACATGTATGCCTTCCTTAATTAAGGAATAGTGATAATGATGATTAGACTATCATTCAGATTGCTCAAGAGCGACTAGTTGAGATGGGCTTGTCGTAGGGGTGTGTTTCGGCCAGAACGGATCGGAATACTCTATTTTAAAAAAAAAAATTCAAAAATTTCGAAAATTAAATGGATGTTCCAATTTCCATTCCGATTTTTTCGGAACTTCATTTTCCTTCCGATTTCGGAATTTCGGAATTTTCGGAATCGGAATTCTTCGGAAATTTTCAGAATTTTTTTTCGGATTTTTCCGAATTGGAGTCGGAAATGTTCATAATTTTTAGAATTTTTAGAATACAAATACTATTGAAAGGATAAGTCGTGCTTTTATAGAGAGTCCCCTACTCTCACATTTCTCTTCTTATTCGATGTGGGTCAAACAAGTCCACATTCTTCCAAATTTTTGAAAATATTCGGATTTTTTCAGAAAATTTTCAAAAAACATATTTTCGGAATATTTTCGGAATTCTCAAAACAATTCCAATTCCGTTCCGATTTTTTTTTTTGAATTTTCGGAATTTCGGAATTCAATTTTTGATGCCAAAATTGGAATTCCATTCCAAATGACACCCCTAGTTTGTCGAAATGAGAAAAAAAAAATTTATGTCTATAGCATCAAACTTGTTTGGTAACTACTAAATTCAACATCCAACCACCTAACTATTAATCCAAGCAATGTCCCTGTCTAGCTGAGTTGGCTGTGCATTATGCTTCTCTATAGTTCTTTCGGCTCTCTTTTGTTGTGGGTGTCTGGGATGGAGTTGTAGGAGATTAGTTTGACCAATTGATTGGGACACCCTTGCGTTGACACAAAAATAAAATAAAAAAGTAATCCAAAAAGCATATTATATATCTTAGTTCTGTTAGAAGAACAATAGGTTGGAATTGTATAATGTATTTCATGAATACGAATTGATACACGGGGCACTATATATACTATGCAGTGAGAGATTAATAGGAAAATAATCTAACCTATTAATGGACAAAATATTGAAAGAATATACAGATCATATTAAAAGAATATACATAGTATATTTGGAGAATATTAGAGTATATTATAATAGCCCCCTCAAACTCAAGATAGTAAAATGGTAAACCAATTTGAGTTAGGAAACCAAATCCTCAAGACGCCTAGGCGGATGAGATTTGGTAAAAATGTCAGCAGTCTGATCAGTGGAGGAAACTGAGATAAGCCGAATAGTGCCACAAGAGAGATAATGACGCACAAAATGACAGTCGATCTCGATATCCTTTGTACGTTCATGAAAGACATCATTGTGGGCGATTTGAATGACACTTTGATTATCACAGCTGATTGCTGTAGCAACGGAATGAGTGACCCCTATGTCTTCAAGTAACCATCGTAACTCGAGAAGTTTCTGAGTAGCATCAGCAAGAGCACGATATTCAGCTTCAGTATGAGATCTAGCAACAACAGTTTGCTTCTAGCTACACCAAGAAATAAGAGAATTACCCAAGAAAAAACAATAACCAATAGTGGAACGACGATTAGTAGGATCTCCTGCCTAATCTGCATCGGAGTATCAAGGGAGAAATGAGCAGAGAAATGAAGACCATGATATAATGTACCCTTGACATGCCTAAGAATGCGAAGAACTGCGACATAATGAGAAGAACGAGGAGCAGACATGAACTAGCTAACAATATGGACATCATAGGAGATATCTGGTCTGGTAACTGTCAGATAAACAAGAGTCCCAACAAGTGACAATATAAGGTAGGATCATTCAAGAATACATCATCCATAGGTGTGAGCCTACAATTAGGCTCGGGAGGACTGCTGCATGTCTTATTATCTGTAAGTCCTGCCCAAATAAGTAGGCCAAAAGCGTACTTGGCCTAAGAAAGATAGTATCCATCAAAATTGGAAGTGATCTAAAGATCCAGAAAGTAGTTAAGCTTAACAAGATCCTTCATTTCAATATGTTGGCTGAGATATGTTTTGAGATCCAGAATTCTAGATATATCATTCCCAGTGATGATCATGTCATCCACGTAGACGAGAAGGAGAATAATGCCTCAGTTAGTTCGGCGAATGAAAAGAGCCGAATCATACGGGCTGGCAGTAAACCCAAAACCCTCAACAATAGTGCTGAATTTCGCAAACCAAGCCCGTAGAGCTTGCTTGAGACCATAGAGAGCTCGGCGGAATTTGCAAACTTGATAAGGCTTATGATGTTAACCAGGAGGGGGACGTATATAAACTTCTTCAGTGAGTTCACCATTAAGAAAGGCATTTTTGACATCTATTTGGAATAAGTCCCAACTACGAACTGCAGCTACTACTACTCCTGGGTAAAACCCTTGGCTACTAGACGAACTTTGTAGCGATCAATGGATCCATATGAGTGAGTTTTGATCTTGTAAACCCACTTGCATCCTATAGCATTTTTGTCTTGTGGCAAGCTCACCAAGTCCCATGTGTGATTTTGTTCTAGTGCCTGTAATTCATCATCCATTGCTTTTACCAAAGAGGATTAGAACTAGCCTCACGATAAGACTGAGGTTCATGATGAGAAAGAATGTTAAAAAAAGCAACATAATCACGAAGACAAACTGAAGGACATTTTACCCAGTTACTTTATCGGAGGGGCAGATCAGGTGTATGAGCGGGTCCATCAGTTGGAGCAGGCAGCTCGGGAGAGGACAAGGTGGATGACTCGGGAAGGATATCTATGGAAAGAGATGATGGAGATGGGGGGTGGTATTTCAGGAGGTAGGACAGTATCAGTAGAGTTTGGGATCAAGTCTGCTGAAGGATCAGTGAAGAGAAATGGAGTATTATCATAAGATAGGTGGAACCTGGACATAGAAGAGAACAACTTGTGTTCCCAGAAGACAACATGTCTAGATACTCGAAGATGTTTAGAATGAGGACCCCAACATCTGTATCCCTTGTGTTCAATGCCATATCCTAAGAAACAGAATAGGCGGGATCTAGACTCTAGTTTCATGTGCTCATGTGGTTGAAGGAGAACAAAACAGACACAACCAAAGACCTTGAGTGTGATATAGTCAGGAAAGTGACTATAGAGATGCTCATATGGGGACTAATTCCCAATGACAGAACTAGGAATAGGATTCTTGGTGTAAACAACTATAAGAGCAGCCTCTCCCTAAAAAAGCTCAAGATAGGAGGCAGATGTAAGGAGAGTGCGAATAGTGTTTAGAATATCTCGATGTTTGCGCTTAGCTCGACCAATTTGTTGGAAGGTGTCAGGACAGGAATGATGTGGGAGAGAACCATGTTGTTGAAGGAAACTAAGGACTCCAGAGTCAGTGTTTTCAGTTGCATTGTCAGCACGAAATCCTTTGATATTGCATGAAAATTGAGTTTTAATCATAGTAGCAAAATCAAAATGTAATTGAGGCAATTCAGACCGACTACGCATGAGAAATATCAAAGTGTAATGAGACTAATCATCAATAAAAATAACAAAATATCTTGAGCCTTCCATAGTGGCAGTTGGTGAGGAGCCCAAACATCATAATGAACTAAATCAAAAGGATGAGAGAAAATTGAATCACTTTTATTGAATGGCAATGCTGATTGTTTTGAAATTTAACAGGGAAGACAATCAAAATTTTCTTGATTAACAAAACCTAATTGACCACTAGACGCTAAAGGTTGAAGATGCCCGATAGAAGCATGTCCAAGACGAGAGTGCTAGAGGCTGAGTGATGGACTAGAGGTAACTGGTGTTAGGGATATATACTAAAAGCCATGCTTTATGTAGTTGATTTATTATTTTAATAAAATCAATTATTCCATTTTTATAAGAATCTGTGTGGGCAATGCTTGCATTATATCATTTATTTAATATTGTGCATGTGTGTCTCTTATTATACATAATAGGTGATTTGGTTTGTAGAGTTCGGCTTACACACGGAAGACTAGACCGCCAGATCTTGTAGAATGTAAGATTTTGGTTTACAGTCTTAGATGGGATTGGACACACCATCGATAGGACTACAACATGGTGATGCAGCAGGTTTGTCTTGACTGTGGAAAACGGTACAGTTTCAACTCACTATGTTGGTACACTTTGTGTATTAAACGAGACTGACTTGGGGCAATTATCTTTGTACTGACTTATAAGATAATTAATACCTCATGGCTATTATGAGTGCTTATGCTCTAAATCCTAAGTTAATTTATAGACACGTACATTTGATATTTACACTTTGATCCCTAAAAGAATGAGATCCTTAAGTGGGTCAATATCTCATTGGATTGGGTGACAATATTAATTATGTGGTGGATATTAATTAATGATGGAATCCATGTCTCAATTTTGGGATTGATGATATCCCCTTGAGTAAGCTTATAAGTTTTGATTATGTCAAACCCTACAGGTGGATTTTGTATCCGACATATCAGATAAGTTAAGCAGAGGTTCTCAAGGAATTTTAAGAGATTATTAAATATGATTATCAGTAATTATATTTAATTAATGGATATCTGTAATCTTAACGTGGGGAGATAATAAGCATTTAATAACATGCAGCTCGAAATATATTTTTGAGATAAGGATAGGAGTGCAATTATAATTCTTTAGTGGTATGAATTATAATTTATGGAAATAGGAATCTGATTCAGTTCGAATTAGGGTTTCCTAATTCCATAAGGAAGCCTAATCCTTGTTGACTTCTTATGGTCCCTATCATAGCCTATATATATGATGCTTTGGCTCTCTTCTCAGTTTGCGTTTTTCTAAAAGAGCACTATAACTCGAAAAATAAAAGAGAGCGTAAAGAGGGAGAGCAGAAAATAGAAAGGATTTCGAAAGAGCCCACACTCAGTTTGATATTCTGGCAGCAGAGGAATACGGTAGAAGATTGTGAACTGTTATCGAGCCCGTGTTCTCGATTCGTCTACTACAGTAATCTATTTTTGCAGTTTAAGGCAATCCTAGTTTCGCCCTTATAGGGTTATTATAGCTTTCATGAAATTTTTTGCAGTACCAACGTATATGCGCTGTCAACGGATTCTGGGAACGCATTGTCCTTACAACTGGAGCAATTGTCTGGATGGATGAGGCGAGGTATGATGGAATGTGAATATTGAGAAACTCAAAGAGTCGTCTAACTTTACGGCCTATCTCAAGTATTTGTCCCGTTTGTGGGTCCTGTAGGGTGCACACAATAACCAGAAGGCGAGAAAAGAACCATAAAGCCAAAATCACACAGTTGACTAACAAATATAAGATTTAGAGTTAACTTGGGAATGTGATATGTATCTAGAAGTGAAGTATTTGGTGTGAAAATCTTCTCTATATGGCTAACAGAGAGTACTATCAACTATTTGAATGGTTGGTGTGTGAATAGTAGAATGTTTGGTAGAGAAAAGGGTGAGGTCAGGTGTCATATGATTTCAACACCCAGAGTCAAGGAACCAAGATGAGTTACTTGAAGTGATTGATAGAGCAGTAGAGGGTGAATTACCAGACTGAGCAAGGACCTGTTTAATAATATCCTCAATGTGAGAGACACAAATCCCTTCAGCAAAAGGAGCAGTGGATGATGAATGGCTGACTGTAGTAGTAGTAGCAAATTTGGAAGGACTATCTCGAGACATGGAGTGCTGTTTGGCAGGATGTTGGGAGCATTTGTATTAAAGATGACACAGACCCTGCTTCTGACAGTATTTTTTTATGCGAACGCAACAATCCAAGAGAGTGTACCCACAGATTTTTGCAGTAGTTGCACCATGGTTTGCAGGAGTCGGAGGTAGGAGGGTAATGATGTTTGGATGAAGGATGATTCTTGTATTGATAATTGAATTGAGAACGAATCTTGGGTGAATACCCCGATGAGTAGCAAGGACAGTGTTGGAAGGAGGTTCTTTGGAAGTAGCAAGAACATTGTCGGTAGCTGGTGTTTTGCAAGGGCAAAGGCGAGTTTTCTCTGAGAAGCTCTGTGACTGCCTGGTTGAGAGTTGGTAATGTTAGGGATATATACTAAAAGCCATGCTTTATGTAGTTGATTTATTATTCATTTAATAAAATCAGTTAATCCATTTTTATGAGAATCTGTGTGGGCAATATTTGTATTATATTGTTTATTTAATATTATGCATGTGTGTCTTTCATTCTACATAGTAGGTGGTTTGGTGTGTAGAGTTCGGCTTACACACGGAAGATTAGACCATCGGATCTTGTAGAATGTAAGATTTTTGTTTACAGTCTTAGATGGATTGGACACACCATCGGTAGGATTGCAGCATGGTGTTGTAGTAGGTTTGTCTTGACTACTGGAAATGGTATAGTTTTAACTCACAATGCTGGTACACTTTGTGTATTAAACGGGACCGACTTGGGGTAATTATCTTTATACTGACTTATAAGATAATTAATACCTCATGACTATTATGAGTGCTTATGCTCTAAATCCTACGTTAATTTATAGACACCTACATTTGATATTTACTCTTTGATCCCTAAAAGGGTGAGATCCTTAAATAGGTCAATATCTCATTGGATTGGGTGACAATATTAATTGTGTGGTGGATATCAATTAATGATGGAATCCATGTCTCAATTTTGGGATTGATGATATTCCCGTGAGAAAGCTTATAAGTTTTGATTATGTCAAACCCTACAGGTGGATTTTGTATCCGACATATCAGATTAAGCGGAGGATCTCAAGGAATTTTAAGAGATTAATTAAATATAATTGTCAGTAATTATATTTAATTAATGGATATCTGTAATCTTAACATGGGGAGATAATAAGCATTTAATAACATGGAGTTCGAAATATATTTTTGAGATAAGGGTAGGAGTGTAATTATAATTCTTTAGTGGTATGAATTATAATTTATGGAGATAGGAATTTGATTCAGTTCGAATTAGGGTTTCCTAATTCCATAAGGAAGCCTAATCCTTATTGACTTCTTATGGTCCCTATCGTAGTCTATATATATGCTGCTTTGGTTCTCTTCTCAGTTTGCGTTTTTTCATCAAGAGTATTATAACTCGGAATAGAAAAGAGAGCGTAAAAAGAGAGAGCAGAAACATAAAGGATTTTGAAGGAGCCCACTTTCAGTTCGATATTCTTGCAGCAAAGGAATACGGTAGAAGATCGTGAGCTGTTATCGAGCCCGTGTTCTTGATTCGTCTACTATAGCAATCTGTTTTAGCAGTTTAAGGTAACCCTAGTTCTGCCCTTATAGGGTTATTGTAGTTTTCACGTAATTTTTACAGTACCAACTTATATGCGCTGTCAACGGATTCTGGGAACGCAGTTTCCTAACAGATAAAGGACTGCGATGGATGAGAGATGCGCGAACATGCTCAAAATCATCAGTGAGAGCCATCAAAAAGAGAACTAAGCGTTGATCTGGTTCGGAAGTAGTGAGTTGATCCCAGACATAGTGTATCTCAAAGAGAAAACTGTTGATTGTCTGCCTGGGTTGTTGTGTTCATGCAGTGAAGAGTACTTAAAAGTTGACATTGATGAGCCAGATCAGCTGTGGTGTAACACATGACTAAAAATTTCCAAAGAGATTTGGCAATGGTGAATCTGCCAAATTGAAGACTGACAGAATTAGCACAGGTATTGTGGATGCAAGTAATAATTTGGTGGTTCTTGCTATCCCAATCTTCAAGACAGTCTACAAATTTGGTTTTATCCTCTCTTAGTGTTTGGATGGGTTTGGTAATATCACCAGTGGTAATATGCCAGAGCTTGCATCCTCGCAGAAAACTAGACATGGCTTGGGCCCAAGCGATGTAATTCGTTCCATCCATAGTGATGGAAATGGGTTGAGAACTGTCGCGTTCCATAGGGAATATGCAAGGGATAGATAAGAGTGATTTAGGTTGAGTTCGGGTCGAGTCAGGTTTTAGGGTCAATGTTAGTCAGGTCTTGTTATTTAGGGTTGAAAGGGGATAAATTGCAGCGGTGGTTTGAGAGTCAGGGATTTGAGAGAGCAACGATGATGGGGAATGATGATGATGTTGGGTAACGATGAGGATAATGATGAGGAGAGGTGAGTCGGTGATGTTGAGATGGGTTTGTAGAGTTTGTTTGGTTTGTTGATTGCAGAATCAATTGGTGGGACAGCAGAGGGAAAATTTACTTTGGTGGTAATGTCGGTTGATGGAGATTAATCGGTATGGATGGTGTTAAGGCAAATTGTGGCAGATTGATCAGTGAAGGGGGTTGGTGATGATGATGTTGATGCTTTGGATAATCAAGGGTCTTGTTTAAGATTGATAATGATGAGACAGAATGATGATGATCAAGGGTATGATGATGCTATTCGGTGGCAGAATGATGGTGATCAAGGGTCTTGTTTGGTTGGTTGATTTTATGGCTCTGATACCATATTAGAAGAACAAGAATTGTATTATGTATTTCATGAATACGAATTGATATAGAGAGACCCATATCTACTACGCAATGAGAGATTAATAGGGAAATAATCTAACCTAGTAATAGACAAAATATTGAAAGAATATACATATCATATTAAGAGAACATACAGAGTATATTTTGATAATATTATAGTATATTCTAACAAGTACCACTGCTCTCATTAGGGGAAGTTGAATGATTGAAGCCCTCATCGAGAAGATATTATTCCTTTAGATTGACACACATGTAATTGATCTCTCTATTACAGTGAAACCCACCTAGGACTACAAAATACTCAAACTATAGTGGTCGTCATAGATACAAGTGAAACAATCACGCAAGATAATTTCTTTTTTCAGGAGAGTGAGATAGTTTCATCTCTACATCTCATTATTCATGTTTGCATCCACACATTTGATATCTACTTCAAATTAGGAAGAGTAGAGAAATATGCATTGGATTTCATTTTTATTTTTCTTCCTAAATTTTCCCCCATCCTAGAAATGAAAAAGAATAAATGACAGAAATGATCCATTCTATTTAAAACTTGGGTATTCATAATAAGGATAGAGAACCAAAATTTTGACGTTCCTTGCATAAAATCATCTGGTAAGGTAAATTGCTTCGGTACATTTTTTCACAAAAATATGCAAAGATGTAACAAATAAAGAACAAAAGGCTCTTTTTTTTTTTTTTTGCATAGGTTGGTATAGCTCAAGTGGCAAAGAGCTTGTATTTATAAGTCCCCTCCAATGCATTGGTTCGGATATCGAACCTCGTCCCCTCTCCTATATCCAAAAAAAAAAAGCTTTTTGTCAAGGTTGAGAAGTTTTTTTAAAAAAGAAATTGAAAACAAGATAGCCGAAGTAATTCAAAGATTCTAAGCACAAACAAATATTACTAAAATCACAAACCAAATGACTGAAGAATTTCGAAGCACAACCCCTTGAATCAGTGCCGGTCCTGAGTTTTTCGGGCCCTATGCGAACTCTAAAATATGGGCCTGAAGGTTATATAGGGAAGCGAATTTTTTTTGTTCTACTTATACATAGTTTTATGTAAAATTAATTTTTTGTCACATCTGCAATTGAATTTGGAGGCCCGTTGGAGATAGAGACCCTAAGTTGTTGCTTGCTTAATTTGTTTAGCCTCAGGGTCGGCCCTGCCTTGAATCAAAATTGAACACTTTAAAAATGCAAAATATCAAAGAAATTATAAGTGGAATCTCATAGGTAGAAAATTTGTTGAACTTCAATTGAATATTTAAAAATCATCCCATGAACAAATTCCTTCTTACCCTTCATAGATAGAGTAAAAGGGAAATGGGAGTTCTTTTGCCCCTTTTTTCGGACCTTTGGTGTTCAAGCAAAACCTCTTTCTTAAAAGATACTCATAAACAATAAAATACAGCCAAGGAAAAAAGACAAGTTCTGCTGAAACTCAGGGGCACCAGTGCAATTTTCACTATATTAGATTAAAAATAAGAGACACATACACGAGTCAAAACAAAGATTAAACTAAAGAGAGCATTTTTACTCATCCAAAAATTTCACCCATTGCTCCAGGGCCGGTCTTGAGATGACAAAAATTATCCGAGGTCTCAAGCAAACTTTCAAAGGGGCCTAAAAAAAAATGATGTCTCTATACTAGATTTCATAAAAATTAAGAAGAAATTAGAAGAAAATAGGCCTAAAAATGATATATTTTACAGAAATTAGAGGAAAATAGGCTTAAAAATGATAAGTTTTATTGAAATTAGAAAAAAAATTATAAGAAAATAGGCCTCAAGACCGGCCCTGCATTGCTCACCCAGGCCCCCTAAGTGACATATATCATATTTCAATAATTATGCTAATGATATAGGACAAAATGAGAATGAAAATAAACACATGTCACCCAATAAAAATTTGAGTGTACAATAAGTGATCATTTTTTGTAAGCAAAAATGATCTCTAAATTAAAAAGGTCAAAGTATTAGAATATTACGTAATTAACAATCTTTTTTGATCATGTAATTAATATTTTATTAATAGAGTATAAAGTCATAAAGAATCTTCCAAATATCTGCCCCGTTTTGGCTGTTTTGTACTATCTTTCAAGGGTAAATCTAAGATACAATTTTTTTTTTTTTTTTTGTTAGGGATGAATGTCAACCCCATGGTGTGGTTCAGCTTAAGCCATATTATTAAAATTATAAATTTAATTATGATAAATTTGATTCAAAATATGATTGAGAAATTTTGTCTGACCCTTCTTAGGCTTCTTTCTTTAGTCTATTCGTTGCCAAATTTGCGCTTAGTGGTCCAACCAAACCTTTGACTCAGAAAAATACATAAGTCGTCATTTCAAAACCTTTCACCCATCTCTCTCTCTCTCTCTCTCTAAAATGACATTCATTTCCAACGCGCTGCTATTCGCGGCGGCGGCGGTGCTAATGTACGCCGGCTGCGCCAACTCCGCCATCCGCTGCCCCGATTGCGGCACCACCCCGGTGCCCTACCCCCTCAGCACCAACCCAAACTGCGGCGACCAGTCCTACAAGATCCGCTGCTCCTCTGCCGCCGCCCTCCAATTCGACACCGTCAACAACACCTACACAATCACCTCCATCTCGCCGGAGACCCAACGGTTCATATTCCGGCCGGCGAATTTCGTCCCCAACACCTGCGTCACAGAGGATCTCCCCACCCTGGGGGTTCAGCTCAACAGCACACTACCATTCAACGTCACGAGCAGCAACACCATCATGTACCTCAACTGCACCGAATTAATCCTC
This sequence comes from Hydrangea macrophylla, assembly GCA_033977485.1. NCBI lineage: Eukaryota > Viridiplantae > Streptophyta > Magnoliopsida > Cornales > Hydrangeaceae > Hydrangea > Hydrangea macrophylla. The sequence goes on from CM066982.1 coordinate 67,827,027, forward strand.
CAGTCGCCCTTGGATTGCAGGTCGTCGAGTCTCTGTCACAGCTACATCAACGGCACGAGAGAGGGCTCGGCGTGCCTAACTGCTCCGGATTGCTGTACTTTCCGGGCTGGCGGGTCAACCACTTCGTACTCGATCAGGGTCCGGGAATCGGGGTGTCGGGCTTACCGGAGTTTTGTCAACTTGGACCCGGAGTTGCCGGTGAGTCGCTGGCCGCAGCCCGGTGTGGAGATACAGTGGGTGTCCCCGCCGGAGCCGGTGTGTGGGACACAGGCGGATTGTGATTCGAATTCGGTTTGCGGACTCGGGTCGGGCGGTGGTGGCATCCGAAGGTGTTTTTGTAGCTCGGGTTTTTACTGGGACCCAATAATGGGATTGTGCGCTGAGAGTGAGTTGACTTCTTTGCTGAGAATTGCTTTGCTTCTCAAATATGATTTAAAATACCATATATAGTGGTATCAACTACTAATTAAGTAGAGTAATGCTACATGCACAAAAAAAAGTGCACAACGAAATGCACAATCTGTTTTAATTTGTTGGACCTCGTGCTGAAAAAGTTGTATACTCTTTTTTTTTGTCTTTTTGTGTACAGATTTTTCAGCACGAAGTCCAACAATTTCAAACTGGTTGTGCATTTCGTTGTGTACTTTTTTTGTGCATCTAGCATTTCCGAATTAAGTATGTGGTGCAGGTCAACTATTACGGTATTTGAAAACTAAATTCTAGGATTCAAATTTGTAAAGTATAAGAATGTTTTTTGCTAATTACCTTAATTTTTGTAGGATAATGTTATATTCTTCAAATTTGAATATTAAATTAATTTTTAAATTCTTTAACAGATGTATTGCTGTGAAGGTGGTAGTACTTGTACCACTACATATGATATAATTAACAAGTATTTAAGAATATAGAATGAATTGAAATTTTTGTCTTTTTGTTTTTTTCGGAAAATCCTAACATGTGCCTTTTAGGGTACATCACAATTTAACAAGTTTTAAAGACTGGTACCTTATGAACATGTTAAGAGAACCATTTTTTTTATGGGATAATTACATTTCAGTTAATTTTTATATAAAATTTAGAAGAGAAGTCTTACTTTTTTTAAATTAAAAAATATCAATAATAATTAACGTTGTGATGATTGTTCTCAATGTTTGAAAGACTTACTCCAAAGTTTGTAAAGAGTTACATCCGACTTTAAAACGAGTTGTTCCCAAATATTTCGAAGAGTTACTACTCCCAACGTTTAAAAGAGTTGTTTCACAATATCATACAAAATATGATGACTTTTTCATTTACTAAAAGAGTAATACTTGGGACACAACCAAAAGACACAATTTTGGAACACAACTTCTATTTTGTGTCTATCTCTCTCCTAGTGGTCCTAGTGAGTACTGTGGGATCTACTGGAACTGTAGGTCCCGTCAGGAGAAAGATAGACACAAAATAAGTGTTATATCCCAAAATTGTGTCTTTTGGTTGTGTTCCAAGTATTACTCTTACTAAAAAAAAAATTGCTCCCAATGTTTCGGTCAACGTTCGACCGACTTTTAAATTCAAAAAAAAAAAAATTTTGACCGTGAGTTAATTATTCCTGTTTTATTATTATTATTATTATTTTTTCACAACAATGTTATATGAATGTGGATTTTCTTGGTGGAGCGAATTCATGTGATGGGTAAGAGATGAACGGTTGATAACTTGATATATTGTGTGGCAGGTGTGACGTGTCAAAATCCAGGGGATTGTGGTTCAGCGAACCGGACTGCGCTTATAGCAGGTATGTAACTGTAGATAGGCACGTGATCTGGAAATGAATGTTCTGTTTATTGGTAGGTTTTTCTTTGTTTGGTCTTAATTAAGTTTCTGTGTAGGTGGTTCATGGTTTTTGACTTTTGTGACTTTTCTTTGGTAGTTTTCTACTTTTCTTTTCACTCTCCTTCTGTTTTGATTCTTGAATGATATCAGGACGTTTTTTTGATATGGCTGTGACCTAGGTCTGTCAATGGACCGGGTCTAGATTAGGTTCGGTTCAGATCCGACTTTATTAGACAGATCTGAATATTTTTTAAGATTTATATTCAGACCCGGATTCAAATCTGTATTTTATGCTAAAAAAATGGATCGAATATGATTTTGTAATATCCGGTCCGCTTAAGACCCGGATTCGAATAATACTTATATATATATAAATATATTTATATATATCTACATATTATATATATATAATATAATAATATGTATATATAATGTATATACATATTGTATTATATTTAATATATTAGTCATGTATATACAAATATATTTATATATATACATATTATATATATACAAAAATAGTATAGATATACATATTATATATTATTTCGGATCAAATTCGGATCCAGATCCGGACTCGGTATATTTTGGCGGATTCGGATATAGACTAACTTATAACAGATCCGTCAGATCCAAATCCAAATCCGAATCCATATATAATTTAACGGATCTGAATCTGAATGCACTAAATCTCGTCCGGACCGTTTACAAGCCTATTGTGATCCTTTAATCTATATTATACATGTGCTGTGCACCTATTTTCTACAGATCATGACATGTACAAGTAGTAGTGGGTCACACCACATGTCCACATCTGATGGTCAACTTAGATATTTTGTATCCTTATTTGCAGTTTATTTTCTTAAAATGGAGAAAATTATATACAATCGGATCATCGGATATTTAGATAAAAGAAAGTTAAGAGAATTCTATAATACCACCGAGTGATTTGGGAGCAAGATCCCATTTGGGTTTAAGCCTTTCCGGACCAACGCTCGGCTGTGACTCACTTTTTAGAAGAATTTGATTCCTTTTTAGAACTAAAATACTTATTTTTAAAAATTCTCCAATTGGTAGTTTTTTCAAGGGTAAATTATATTTTAGTCCATTAAACTATAACCTATTTTTAATTGGTTCATAAACTTTTTTTTTTTTTTTTGCACTTGGGTCCTTGAACTTTAAAAATTCATTTAATCAGACCTAAATTTTGACACTGTTAGCTTAAACTATTAGAAATTGTCAGGTACATTGCGCATAATGCTTATCTTTCACATGATAGATTAAGACAAACATGGGAGATTGTGAATTGTGCGAAAAATCGCATTCAATCAAATTTGAAAACACATTCGACTAGATCCAAAATTGCATTAAATTATATCCAAAATCACATCATTTTTTAGCCATTCACACTCTCTCGTGTTTGTCTTAATCTAACATGTGACAGGTAAACATTACGCGCAACGTACATCTTAAGAAAAAGGGCATTCAATCATACCCAAATTCTGGCATTGTTAGCTTAAATTATTATAAATAGTCACGTACGTTGCGCGTAATGATGTAAAATCAACGTACATAATTTTTTAGCCATTCACAGTATTTTTTTTTTTTTTTTTTGATGATTTTACATCTTGTTGATTCTACCTTCACCCTACATATGTAGGGATGTAATTCGTGTTATTATCATTGTACATCTTGTGGTAATTCGTGTTATTATCATTTTACATCTTGTTGATTCTACCTCACCTTATCTATATATATATATATATATATGAGTAAAGATTTAGGCACAAACACTCCACAAATAAATTAATTACACTAACACTAGTAGGAGACTATCATGTGGTAGAATGACAAAAATGTGTCAACTCTGCCACATGACAGTCTCCCACTAGTGTTAGTGTAATTTGTTTATGGAGTGTTTGTGCCCAAATACTCCTATATATATAGGGATGTATTTCGTGTAAACTAGATTAGACTATGCATGGGAGTATTTGTGCCCAAATACTCCCATCTAATTGCTTTGTGTTCCTTTATCTTCCTTTACTTTTTTCATACTCTATTTTACTTCTATGTATATACAATGAAAAGGAGCAAAGTTCATGATTGCAATGGCGTAGGTAGGAAATTTTTTCCGTGGTGCCATTCAATTCTTTAATATGTAATAAAAAACAAAAACAAAAAACTTTTACACGATTATATTATCAGGTTAACAAAAATGCTTCTATACAGAACATGTTGATTATTCACCTAATAGTCATAAATTCCTTCTGTATGAACTTCATTTCTCCAGTTGCAATTTCATATAAGAACTCATGAAACGGATAGTGAAAGATAATGGGTCTGTCTGAACCTCATCAAATCGGATAGTGAAAAATAATCAGATAGTTCAAGATTATGCTTCTCTATTCCTTCTTTGTTAGTTGAGACTTGTCATGTAATGAGCTCCGATTCTTTACTATTACTCACAAATCATCATGAATTTTTCATTCCTTCTTAATACGAAGATTACTACAGTACTTATTCATCGATACTCAATTGGCAGCTGAGTTTTAACGTCAAAGGTTCCATTATTATCTGTGCAGGTTTGACCTCTAGCCTCGGTGCTGCTCTGCTTGTGGTCATAATCGGCACTGTACTATATAGACGCCACCGGAAAATCAAAGAAGCACAAGACCGTCTTACAAGAGAGCGCGAAGAGATCTTAAACGCCAACAGCAATGGCAAATCCGCTAAAGTTTTCACGGGCAAAGAAATCAAGAAAGCCACAAATAACTTCTCCCGAGACCGCCTCCTCGGCGCCGGAGGCTACGGTGAAGTCTACAAAGGCGTTCTCGAAGACGGCACTATAGTTGCCATCAAGTGCGCCAAACTAGGCAACACCAAGGGAACAGACCAAGTCCTCAATGAGGTCCGAATCCTCTGCCAGGTCAACCACCGTTGCCTCGTGGGCCTTCTTGGCTGTTGCGTTGAACTAGAACAGCCGTTGTTGGTTTACGAGTACATTTCCAATGGTACCCTTTTCGAACACTTGCAAGGTGGAGACCGGGGAACGCTGACGTGGCATCACCGCCTCAATGTCGCCCACGCAACTGCTGAGGGACTAGCTTACCTCCATTTCTCTGCAGTTCCTCCAATTTACCACCGGGACGTGAAATCCAGCAACATTTTGCTCGATGAGAAGTTGATTGCTAGGGTTTCAGATTTTGGGTTATCGAGGTTGGCCCATACGGATATGAGTCACGTATCTACGTGCGCTCAGGGAACGTTGGGCTATCTTGATCCCGAGTACTACAGGAACTATCAGTTAACGGATAAGAGTGATGTTTATAGCTTTGGAGTTGTGTTGTTGGAGCTTTTGACCTCTCAGAAAGCCATAGATTTTAACAGAGACGCCGATGATGTGAATTTAGCGGTTTACGTGCAGAGGATGGTGGAGGAAGAGAGAATGATGGAGGTGGTCGATCCGATTCTCAAGGAAGGAGCCAGCAATTTGGAGTTGGAGACGATGAAGGCATTGGGGTTTCTGGCTGTTGGGTGTTTGGAGGAACGGAGGCAGAATAGGCCTTCGATGAAAGAGGTTACTGAGGAGATTGAGTGCATTATTAGTATAGCAACAGCTAAAGTGGTGGAGTAATTTCGAACATGGGTTTATGCTGCGTTGGGAACAGAAGTAACTTTTTAGCCAGTTTTGACTCCCTACCAACGTTCTTCTCTCGGTTAGTTGTTTCAAATATTTTGGTTACTTCTTGTTAGAAATGAGACTTTTATCTTTTGGTATGTGTAGATCTAGTCTTGATCAGTACTAATATTTAGGAGACCAGTTAAAATGTGTTAATAACTTAAATATAGATGGTAATGAGTGCATATGTTGTGGTTGTTTGTATAAATACAAAGTGAGTTTGTTTTTTTTTTTTTTTTCTTTTCTTTCTTCAGGATATAATTCTGAACCCAGCACTAATCTGCATTTACATTTGAGCATAAATTAGTTATTGTCAATTAGCAAAGTATATAGTAGACTAGAGGGTCTCTGAGGTTAAATGTTTGTGTTTTTCCATAATAGAAGAAACGTTGTATGGTTAATGGTTACCAATTGCTGCTCTGTTTGGCTAGATTTGACTTTTTTTTTTTTTTTTTTTTTTCCATCTCAAGTTAAAAACACTATATATCAAGGTTGGAAAATAAAGGATAAGCAATGTTTATGATAATCTTTGGTCATGCTCTGATTTCTTGGACCCCTATCAAGGTTAGCCCTTTTTTGAGCGAATGTTCTCAAATCCTGGTTTTGGTACATCAGGAATGGCTGTCTAACTTGTTTCCTGTGTGGGGCCTGTTTGGAAATGATGTACATAGGACTAGATTCAGACCAAGTTTTATTAAACTAGTGTTATGTTGGATTCATAAAGAACAGTTTTGGGGGCATTTTAAGCCAAACAGAAACTTCCATATATCACCTACCTGAAAAGAAGCTACACAAACACAACACTATTTTAAATTATTTTTTCTTTCAATCACATAACGGGTACTTGTATTATGAAAAAGCCTCTTGGTCTTTGCCCTTCTTCTTCTTATTATTATTATTATTATTATTATTATATATATACATATTTTAATATGTTGCCTTGGTTAGTAATATGGTATTCTAGTACATTTATTTATGTACATTCAGTACTATGCGGCAGTGCCTACAGAAATGAAAGTAGATGTACAAGTGAATCATATCCCAACCATGTTTTTTCTAGCAAAAAAATATACCATGTTCCCAAATAATTTTACATAAGTAATTGTCCCTAAACCATTTTCTACAATATTATATCCTTATTGGGAAGAAGTTCTACCAAAGAAAATTACAGCATGAGGTAAGAGGGATCTAAACCCAGACCCTGCAGAGATGTCCAAGATAATGTGTCCTTGAAATTTGGTCCCTGTCTCATTTTAGTTCTTGAAATTTCAATTGCATTAATTTGATTTCTGAAGTTTTAACTAGAAACAATGTGGTCCAAATGTTCCATCCTGTCAGAAAATTAGACAGAATTCACTCATAGTTATGCACAATTACGCTAACAAACAGATAGGGAGATTGATGATGTTCCGTTTTTGCCCCTAAAAAGTGTGAGAGCGTGTGAGTAACTTCTGTCAACTTTTCTCACAGAATTGGACATTTGGACCACATTGTTTTTATTTAAAAACTTCAGGGACCATATTGACGTAATTGAAATTACAGGGACTAAAATGAAACAGAGACCAAAATTCAAGGGTAAATTTTGTATTTAAGTCTTTTTCTCCATACATAATCTTTGCCAAATTTCCTTCAAATGATAAAAATATATAATTCTAACCATTAACTCTTTTTTTTTTTTTTCACATGTAATTATTGTTTTTCAAATTATTTAATTTCAAGATAATTGATTGATTTCCACATTGAAGTTCTTTATCAACTGAAAAATATCTCATTAAAAATTCATGAAATTCAAACAAGTTTTGAGGTTTCAATTTTCGAAAAAATGAAAAGGAAAACAAAACACCAAAAACCACAAAGGTTACCCAATGAGCCCTATAAAACTTCTACAATACTCTGTCCTCCCCTTTCATAGCTCATGATTTGAACTAAATACATAATCTCATCAAAATTTCTAACCATTGGCTTAGCCCTCCAGCATTCCAATTTTTCAACTTGCAAGAAATATTCCTTAAAATAACACCACAATTAAAAATGGGGCACTTACAGATACATACATGGGCACTTACAGATACATACATCCCTTAGTAGCAAGAAATATGTTAAAAAGGACATAATATCTTCATTTAATCAAAACTCCTTTACCAAATACATATCTTTAAGAAAAGGACAAAAATAAAATAAAATAAAATAAATCTGGATTTACCTCTAACACAGGCGCGCCTCATTCTCCAGGTAGCTTGCACTGTATGAGTGTTGTACCATATGAGACACCAAGTTGAAAATATTTTTTAAACTTTAAACCCCCATACTTTTTGATACGGTGTCGTTCAGTTCCTCTATCACGTCATGACACATGGCAAAGGAGTTGCATGTCGGCTGCATGGAATAACTGCTCAATTTGAACAGGTCCATATATCCGTTGAACCAAGAGGACGTGATTTCCCTCATCCCAGGATTATAGGAACAGATAGCCTATAATTCGAAGAACTGGGACAGGTGGCAAAATCGGCAGTAGCCCAACTCAACGTTACATTGGCAAGAGTAATGGGAAACTGCTCCTGAAAGGCCACAGTCTGTTAAAATTATCTCGTATATATACCTCGGCGGGTAAACAAATCAGGTACATAGTCTTTCCTTGACTGAATCAATATTATTTGCTTTCCTTCTCCTTGCGACTAACTTAGTCATCGGAGGAGGCTCAGGAAATCCAACCCCCTTGAGTCTTTCCCTTTCATCGTGTGCAGGATTCAGCTGGTAGGAATCATCATCTGTAGTTCTGTTCTTGTCCACACTCAACTTGCCTGAAACAGACTACATCAATTGGTGCCATCTGTGGGAATGACATTAGTTCCCTTTTTCCTCTTCTTAGCTCAGGCACGATGGTGGTTTCTACAAGGTCCACTTCATCGTAACCTTCTCGCCAGGGTGATCAGGATCCCCCATAAGGGAACTTGGATTCTGCTGCCCCAGGAACATCCGTTGGGGCAAATCCAGTACGTCAGCCCGTCCATCCAGCTGCGATAGAACAGATGATGCAGCAGATCAGGAATCTGACACATACAGTGCAAGCCCTGGTCCAACAGCAGTAGGCCATGTCCTAGTTGGTAGACAGTCAGCTCAATCCCCAGAAGGAGTGCAAAGAAGATAGACCACTCCGCCAAGGCATCACATAGCTCGGCAGCCAGGTGCACCGGCGAGTTCCGCAATAAAGATGAGGAGTGGATCGACGAGTCTGGGGATCATCGTAAGGGCCCAGAAGTCAATTTGACGAACCAGTTCAAAAGTAACCCGAAGGACCAGCTAAGGACAGGTCAACCAGAAGAAGACACGCCTGAAGCATTGCAACTTAAGGCTGAACAAGAAATTCAGGAACTTCTGGGGCAAGGCGGACCTCCATTCAAAGGGTTCTCCTTGCCAAAGCTTGCCATGTATGATGGAAAAACTGACCTAGCGGAGCACCTGAGCCATTATCAGCAGGCCATGGCTCTGTATAGTCATAGCAACACACTAATGTGTCGAGCCTTTTCGAAACACACTTACTGACACGGCGTTGTCATGGTTTAATCGGCTTCCTCCCAGATCGATCACCTCATTCGCTGACTTGGGGGTAAAATTCATCAATCAGTTCTTCACCAGTAAAAAGATCAGGAAGGGGCCGGATCATATGTTGACCATACACCAGGCCAAGGGTGAGGACCGAGGGATTATATCACTAGGTTCAATACTGAGCTCAATACAACAGAGGGATGCGACCAGGGCTTCTCTAACTCAGCGTTAAAAGCAGGACTCCTCCCTGGAATCTTCCTTACCTCTATCAACAAGAACCCCCACCTAAAAGCCATGCGGAGTTGTTGGCACGGGCTAATAAATATATATTAGTAGAAGACATGAATTTGGCCAAGAAAGAGTTGAGGAACATGATAGATCCAAAACCCCCTAAAAGGGAACCTAAGGAAGAGAAGAAGAGGCAGCGGTCACCTGAAAAGCCATTCAGAAAGCCTGATTTCAAGAGGGTAGAGCTTTATACCCCCCTCAACGCACCTCTGTCCCAGATCTTGGATCAGTCCAAATGGATGGAAGATTTCAAATGGCCAGAGCGCTTGAAGGGGGATCCTAAAAAAAGAGACAGGTCACGATATTGCGACTTCCATAAAGACCACGGCCACACCACGGACAAGTGCAAGATCCTCAAACGTGAAATTGAGGAGCTCATCAAATGTGAGGAAAGCTTTGCCAGTATATCGCCCGCTGTGACGACAGATCAGGATGACGAGAAGAAAAAAGGGATGGTTGAGATGCCAGAAGGGACAGGAATCAGGATCAGATCCCCCAGCCACAACATGATCAGCCCAACATTATACATGCTCTCCATGGAAGAACTAGAAAATCGAGGGACTCCAACCGAGCCCGAAAGAGACTTGCCAGCGAAGCTCAATATCCTCCTACGCGATATCCCCCTATGCAAATTTTTAGCTTTGAAGATGAGCCTAAGGTGGAGCCGCGCATCACCTTCACCGACCAAGATCTGATTGGGGTCCATCTCCCGCATGAGGACGCTCTGGTCATATCCTTGAGAATATCTAATTTCGATGTCAAGAGAATTCTTATCGACAATGGAAGCTCAGTCAATGTAGTTTTTCTATCCACTTTGAAGAAAATGGATTTTGACATGAGAAGAATATAACCAACCAAATCTAATTTGACCGGTTTCAATGGAGAAGTCAAAGTCCTGGAGGGACGCGTAACGCTGCCGATCACCGTGGGAGAAGATTCTAACTATGTCACAACCTTGGATGAATTCCATGTGGTGAACTCTTTTTTTCCCTACAATATAATCATGGGAAGGCAATGGCTCCATGATTTGGGGATAATCCCTTTCATCTTTACATTAGTGCATGAAGCTGATCATCCGAGAAGCCGTGGTGACCATTTGAGGTGATCAGAAAGAAGCACGAGAATGCGGGTGTACGGTGCTCAGGTCATTGAATGCAAGATTACTGAACCCTTCCCACTCGTGGAAAGTAACTCGAAATCAGTTAGCCTCACGGGTGGATAAGGACCAGGACCTGGATATAGAGAGGCCCCTGGTGCTGGAACCTAACGAAGAAGTTGAGGAGATTTCAATTAGTGAGCTTCACCCTCTCAGAACAATTAAAGTCGAAACGCAGCTTGATTCCCAGCAAAGGCTGTCACTCATCACTTTCCTAAAAGAGCATATGTCAGTCTTCGCCTGGTCAGCCCAGGACCTAGTTAGGATCGACCCACAGGTTATCCTCCGGTCGGACAGAAGAGGAGAACCTTCGCCCCAGAGAGGAATGAAATAATTTTTGCAGAGGTAAACAGACTTCTGGAGGCGGGACATATCAAGGAAGTCCACTACCCAGCATGGTTGGCTAACACGGTGGTGGTCCCGAAGAAGGGAAGAAAATGGAGAGTTTGTATAGTATACACCGATCTAAATAAGGCCTGCCCAAAGGACAGTTTTCCGATCCCCAAGATAGACCAACTGGTGGATTCAGCAGCGAGGAACAAACTATTGTCTTTTATGGATGCATACTCGAGCTACAACCAGATCAGTATGGACCCCCTGGACCAGCAAAAAACTTCCTTCATTACCAATAGAGGTCTCTACTATTACAAGGTCATGCCGTTCCGGATAAAGAATGCTGGAGCAACTTACTAGAGGTTGGTCAACCAGATGTTCCAAACCAAATCGGCAAAATAATGGAAATATACATTGATGATATGCTTGTGAAAAGCAAACACGGTGAAGACCATATCAGCCATTTGAAAGAAACGTTCGAGATCCTCCAAGAGTTCCAGTTAAAGCTAAATCCTACCAAATGTGTATTCGGTGCATCAGCTGGGAAGTTCTTGGGTTTCCTGGTATCTCAGAGGGGGATAGAAGTAGATCCAACTCAGATCAAATCCTTAATGGAAATGATGTCTCCTAGAACAAAGAAACACATCCAGTGTTTGAATGACAGGTTTGCAGCACCGAACCGTTTTATCTCTAAAGCTTCAGACAAATGTCTTCCCTTCTTCAAAGCTTTAAAGGAAGGAGCAACATCAGAATGGACACCGGAATGCGAAGCTGCATTTCTAGATCTTAAGACCCATTTGGGCAGCCCAGAATTGCTCTCGACGCCAGAGCCCGGTGAACCACTATACCTATACCTGGGCGTCTCAGACTATGCTGTCAGCTCACCTTTGATTAGGCAGGTACAGAAGATACAAAAGCCCATTTATTATGTGAGCAAAACATTTCTGGAAGCTGAAAAAAGGTACACATGTCTTGAAAATCTGGTTTATGCTCTGGTTGTGTCGGCAAGGAAGCTTAGGCCATACTTTCAAGCACATACCATCATTGTACCTACAGATTATCCCCTCCGATCTGTACTCCACAATCCAAAAACTTCAGGAAGATTGACCAAGTGGGCTATGGAACTGGGAGAGTTTGATATCCTCTTTGAGCCCAGGACAGCCATAAAAGCCTAGGCCCTGGCTGATTTCGTGACAGAATTCGCTAGAGAAGGCCTCCGCCACAGACTTAATTTCAGAGCCACAACAATGGGAATTGTACACTGACGGAGCATTAAATAAGAAGGGATCCGGAGCTGGCATCGTCTTAAAAACTCTGGAGGGTGAGATATTGGAAAAATCGATGGCTTTTGGCTTCAAGCCCTCAAACAATGAGGCCGAATATGAAGAACTGATCATCAACATACAGCTAGCCAAACTTGTGGAGCCTCAATCCTCAAAGCCTACTACGATTCATAGTTGGTGGTCGGCCAAACTAGTGGAATTCGAAGTAAGGGAGGTAAATATGCAAGCCCATCACTCAATTGTTCAGAGGTTGGTCCAAGACTTCCAGGGGTTTACCTTGCAGAAAATCCCAAGACAAGAAAATGCTCGGGCAGATTGGCTGGCCAAACTGGCGGCATCTGGGGAACCATCTCAGGATCCAATGATTAGAATAGGTTTCCAGGAAGCTCCAAGTACTCAATTCCTAAGGAGGATACATCTCAATGGCACTGAGGGTCTCCCAAGGTCATGGATGGAACCTCTTTTTGACTACATAAGAGTTGGGAAGCTGCTTGACAACAACCAGCAGCCAAGGAAAATAAGAATAAAGGCAGCGCGCTATGTGATCTTAGACTGGGTGATGTACCGGAGGTTCTTCTCATAGCCTCTCCTCAAATGCTTGACTCCATACCAGACGAATTACATCCTCAGGGAAATTCACGAGGGAATTTATAGGAATCATGTTGGTACCAGAACCTTAGCCCACCGAGCTCTAACACTGGGGTATTACTGGCTCAGTATGAAATCCGATGCACAGGAGTTGGTAAAGAGGTGTGATAAGTGTCAAAGGTTTGCAAAATATGTGCAGCAGCCTTCGCAGCCAATGACCCCAGTTCAGAGCGCTTGGCCATTCATGCAGTGGGGAATGGATATTATGGGTCCCCTCCCCATGGCTAGAGGAGGGAAGAAATTTGTGGTGATCGCTGTGGACTACTTTACGAAATGGGTAGAAGCAGAGGCATTAGCTAAGATAGGCCAAACCGACATGAGAGATTTTGTATGAAAAAACATGGTATGCAGATTTGGCGTCCCCTACATCCTGATTATGGACAATGGGACCCAATTCAAGGGATCAATCTTCCAACAGTTTTGCGAAGGATTGCAGATCAGGCACCATTTCTCATCTCCCAGGCACCCCCAGGAAAACGGCCAGGTAGAAGTCACAAACAGAATTATTCTTGATGCCATGAAGAAAAGGCTGGAAGGGGCTAAAGGGTGTTGGCTGGACGAACTACCGGAAATACTATGGTCTTACAGAACCACTAAGAGAGCAGTTACAGGAGAATCACCTTTTACCCTGGCCTATGGGATAGAAACAGTCCTACCGGTTGAAATAGGTATGCCCACTGCCAAAACTAAATCTATAACCACCATAGAAGAGCAATGATTGCAGCTTGCCGCTGAATCACAAAACAGCCAGGGCCTGCGACAGAATTTGGATCTTCTGGAGGAAACCAGAGACCAGGCTCGTTGCCTACCAGCAAAGGGTCACGAGATATTTTGACAAACGGGTGAAGCCCCAAATGTTTAACCTTGGGGATTTGGTATTGAGTTGTCTTTCCAAACACCAAAGATCCCATTGAAGGTAAGTTGGCGCCTAATTAGGAAGGGCCATACAAGATGGTTAAGGTAAATAGACTAGGGACATACTGGTTGCAAACCATGGACGACAAGCCAGTACAGAGGCCTTGGCATACTGAACATTTGAGAAAATATTATGTGTAGTATGGTACACTTCTATTGTTCTTTCTTTTAAGCATAATAAATGGAGTATTTGGCCATTTTTCTTATTTATCCACCATGATTGCTTGGTCTGCTAGTTTCAATTTTAAGTTCTGGGACAATCTTGCCTAAGTATGCAAATATTGGCAAATTAAGAGTTGACCATTGCAAAATGCTTTATTTATTCATATGTAACAACCACCACCACCCAAAATAATAATAATAATAATAATAATAGAAAAAATGGCATCCTCAAATGTATTTTTCCTTGAAGGTCTTGACTTTGTCCTCCAACACCTTCACCCTAGCCACCAGCTCCTTAACAGTTATCTCCAAAGCATGAGAGTCTATCTCCTGTATAGCAGAATCTGCCTGAAAAACGGTGCCTTGCCTCTCTACCTTCTGCAAACACTCTTCTAGATTCTCCAAGGAAAGCCCTGCCTAGGAGCTGGGCACATCAAGACCACCCTGCACCTCAGACCGAGCCCTCTTCCGGCGAGGTAGAGATTCAGCTCTGGTCACTTTTTCCTTCCCTTTCCTGGATGGAGCTGGCAGCGGGTTAGGCTCCGCTGAAGAATCTGTGCTGACGGAGAGAGCGATCGGGCCCCCAGGCGAAGTAGCCCTGTTCATGGGACACAAGCCGGATGCCATAGATCTGGTAAACCGGTATGATCCAGAAGTAGCCACAGTAGGAACTGTGACCGAGGCATCACCCCCAACCCCCTCCTCAACCGGACCTATATCTTCAGGGGGATTCACCAAGTCAGAAAACATACGGCCAGCTTCGACAGCTCGATTGATTGCCTCTTCGTCAGCAAAAGTGGTAGCTATATCGCGAAAAGCAGCATAGGATGCCTTGCAGAGTTCAAGTTCAAAAGTGTGTGGAGGATAAATAGAGAGGTCCACCAGCCAGTTGTTGGAAACAATGACCCATGGGAATTGGTGCCAGTTCTTGTTTAGGAAATCCAGGCCTTGGACGAGATGTTTTACTTCTATGCTAACCCTTAAGTAAGGATCCCTGTGATCAATGTTCAAGGTATAACATCGGGCGACATCTGCAGAACGAAGAAGCACACCAAGACGCTGGTTCAACATCGCGATGCCCCTAAGAAGACAGGCAAGATTCGGATGGCACTTGATTAGTGGGAAGCGCAACCCTTGTAAGAGGTCACAGAATGAGGCAGAAAAAGGGAAGCGTAGCCCCACTATTGATAGCAGATAGCTGCTAATAACAACTAAAGGGAAGGCTACGTCTTCCCCCTCGACATAAGGCCGGATCTCGACATCAGGAGGGATTTCACAATCCCTCCTGAAAAACGGAGAGACCTTCATTAGAAGACAAGTTAACTCGGGAAGCCATGAGCAATTGTGAAGAATGTGAAGGTTACAAAGAATACACGACCAGTTACTAAAGGCTCAAGAAGCCTATATAAAGACTTTGATACCTCCTACGATATGTCTCCCAACATGTGCTAATGATTTTGGCAAAAAAGGGCAGGAAAAAACCAGAACCATCAGATTAACTAGCTAGCATATGGATGGTTCGATTCAATGAATCTGCCAAAAAAATGTGGTGGTTGAGATCCCACGAGATCAAATGCATTTAATGCAATCTGACGGCCTACGTTAGGACATGCCCACATAATAAAGATTTTTCCTACGTGTCCAGGTCAGGTCAAGCTTACACGCTTTAGACCTTACCTCAAATCTAGAAAAATCAAGTAAGCAAGATTTATTCTAAGTGTTCAGGTCAGGTCAAGCTTACACGCTTTAGACCTGATCTCAAATCTAGAAGAATGAGGTAAGAAAGATCTTTTATAAGCATTCAGGACAGGTCACGCTTTCACACTCCGGACTTGTCCTCAAATCTGGAAGATCAAATGAGGCGTCTAATCTATAAAGATCATGCACAACATCCTCGGCCAATCCCAAAATCAAAAGGGAACAAACTATTGCTTTAATGTAAAAACCAACATTTACATACGAGGGGGGATAAAAGCCCCAACACAAAAAAAAAGCTACTGCTTAGGAGAAACTTGTTCAACAGCATCAACATTTTCTTCAACAGTAGGGGTATTCTCAGGACCAGGATCTAATGCCAAAACATTCGCTTCGGCTTTACCAGAATCTTCTGCAGCAACAAATACCGGGCTGAAGTTGATATCAGGAAAATGATCCCTTAACCTCCCTGAGATAACCTCCTCACACTCACGCCAGCCCTGATCATGACCCTCATTTACTAGCGAACTGCCCATAGCCACCAGCTTGTCTGATTTTCCTTAAAATAAGCAGTAGATGCGGCCTTCTTCTCTTCCTCCATTTTTTCTCAGCTTAGTTACGACCTCCTGTTCAGCCTTAAGAAGCGCTTCGGCTGCCTCAGCCCTTTTCAGAGCACCCTCCAATTGATGCTGAACGGATATAAGTTGGGAATCTACGATCGCTTTCTCCAAATTTATTCTAGAAAGATCGGCCTAGAGAGCATTAGCCATGGACGTCTCGGCAGAAACCTTTTTTACTTGCTCCACCAAGAGGTCTTCCATGTTGGACCCCTCAAAGTTGACTTTGTCGATGGCAGCAGTCATAAAAGCACCTTAAAATAAATAAAAGTTTAGGGAACAATAGGGAAAAGCACAGAGGAAAAAGATAACGCAAGACCAGAAAATACCTCAAGCTGAGCGTTAATACAAGATTGGAGAAAGCCCGGTCGCTTGACCAAGTCCACTGAATCTGCAAACTTTTGGCCAATTTTTTCCAATACGCCTCGATATAGGCGTTACCCAAATCGTTGGCTGGGAGGCCACCTTCAATTTCCCCTTGCTCAGCCCTTCGGGTGGTGCAGGAAGGCAGCAGGGGCCTTTGCCTGAGAAAGGGGCCGAAATTAGCAGGCCTAAACCATCACCATTTTCAGGTGAGTAAGGCGTCGAGTCATCTATAATTTTGTGCATGGGCTCTCCTCTTGGAGTAATACGGGGTAGTTCTAGTAGAAGATGACACTTCATTTTCTTACCTCCGACGTACCTCCAGCGGTAGCTCGGATTCTGGCGAGGATGTCGTCCATCTGAATCAGCTTAGCAACCATAAGGTTCTCACCAGATAGAAGAGTAGCTCAGGTCCTGATTGATGGATGGAAAAGTATGCTAAAAAAGCCCTTTGTTGCTTTAAAAAAAAGGAAGGAGTCAAAAACGAGCTGCGCAAGAAAAGGAAGGAGTCAAAAACGAATTAAAAAAAAAACTAATGACAACTGTCCCGGAGTTCCCTCCAAGCGAGGAACATCTCCAATGGAGCCTCGAATGAAGAAAACCTCATTCTTCAATTTTTCATGGGCCGACTCCAAGTCACTAACGACATGGTGCCCCGGTGTCATATTAACAAAGTTCCCGGACCCAAGTTTGTTTCGGACATTCATAATGGTCCTAAGGGACTTCAAATCTATCGTCACAGCGTTTAGGTGGGACAGAGCTACGAGACCTAGCAAGGTGCCCAGCCATTGGGGACAAGTTGGGAAGGGGCTAGACCGAAAAAAATAAAAAATTCACAAAAGAAAGGGTGAAGAGGAAGCCTAACGCCCAATTTTAGGACATAGGGATAGAATGCTGTCTCCCCTTCCTCCAAATCAATCATGGTTTGTTTAGGGCCAGGAATCCTACAACATAATTCGTCAGGAATTTTGCATGTTTTCCTGATAAGGTCCAGTTTTCTTTTGGTTCGAGAGGAAGTATTCAAAGGGCCATCGTATCTTAGGTGTGACGCACTAGTCTGACCCTCTTGCTCGAACTCATCTATTATCCTAGTATGAGGGGAAGAAGTAGATGGTTCTTCAGAACCAGTGTGCTCAGAAGAAATTGATAAGGAAGACATGACAAGAGGAAAGGAAATTTGACCTTGGTCACCAGAAATGCTGAGAAGTAAAACTCAAAAGATTGTTTCCGGGCGCTTGGAGGAGCACTCTGAAGACGAATGAAGCAAGTGATCATATTAGAAATCCCCTTTTCTAATGTTTTTATTTTATTTCAAAAACCTTAGCCTCGGGAATGCCAAGCGGCATCATTACCCCTGTCACTTCGCCTTACGCGTGGACAGAACATGCCACATCACTTTGAATTAAGATCTTAATCCGAGGACCTGGATTAAGACCAGGGGGAGTAGCTGCATGATACGACATCGTTTAGTTCCTCTATCATATCATGATATATGGCAAAGGAGTTACAGGCCGACTGCATGGAATAATCGCTCAATTTGAATGGGTCCATACATCCGTTGAACCAAGAGGACGTGATTTCCCTCATCCCAGGATTATAGGAACAAATAGCCCCTAATTGGAAGAACTGGGACAGGTGGCAAAACCAGCAGTAGCCCAACTCAATGGTACATTGGCAGAGTAATGGGAAACTGCTCCTGAAAGGCCACAGTCTGTTAAAATTATCTCCTATATATACCTCGGCGAGTAAACAAATCAGGTACACAGTTTTTCCTTGACAGAATCAATATTATTTGCTTTTTTTCTCCTTGCGACAAACTTAGTCATCGGGGAAGGCTCAGGGAATCCAACCCCCTTAAGTCTTTCCCTTTCATTGTGTGCAGGATTCAGCTCATAGGAATCATCATCTGCAGTTCTGTTCTTGTCCACACTCAGCTTGCCTGAAACAGACTACATCACCTTTGTACTACAATTCAATTTTTCTCAAATTTTATACCGTTAGAATCGTGTTAACAAGAGCTACAAAACTAGTACCATTGTTTATATGTTTTGAGCCCAAAAAAAAAAAAAGAAGAAGAAGAAACGAAAGTTTGCTTGCCTTGTTCTTGAAAAACTTGAGTTTTCACTTAATATTCGTGTATGCGTTCACTTAGTTTTCGTGTATGCCAAGTGAAATTTCACTAACTCTCCTAAAATAAATTTAGACAAAAGTCACTAGAAGTAACTGTCTAGAGTTTAAAGTCCAATTATTCTTAGTTTGTTAAAAAGTCTCTCAAATGCCGAGTTACGTGAAATTTTGCTTAATGTTCATATACGAGTTCAGTGAAATTCCACTTACTATTCATGAATGCAAGGTGAAATTTCACCTTTTTTTGCATATTAAACAATGCATATTTTGTTTAAAACAATCAAATTTCATAATCAATTATAAAACACAGTTTTTTAACCTAAACAAATGCAAGAGTTATTGTGAAAATCCACTAAAACTCTCCTAAGAACAAACATGTGAAAATTCGTTTTTTCTTTCTTTCTCAAAACATATCAACTTGGCATTCGTGATTAGTAAGTGAAACCCGTATATGAATATTAAGAGAAAATTCTATCTACTTTGAATTTTACATGTCTTGTTCCTAAAAAACTTGAATTTTCACTTACCATTCGTGTACGCATTTAGTGAAATTTCACTTAGTTTTCATGTATGCCAAGTGAGATTCAATAACTGTTCGAAAAAAAAATAGACAAAAGTGTGCCCGGATTCTCTTTTGACGACCCTTTTTATATGATAAGCCTGACCTCGTCCCCCTATCCCTTATGTTTATGAGCGGGATCCAACCAAGAATGACCATTCTTGTGGTGGTACGGAAGGCATAGACTCTGTGAACGTCACGTGCCCCTTTTACTAATAAGGGAAAAAAAGCCTCAACTAGAGCCACATTCCTTTTGTTTGCGCGTCACTAGAAGTAACTGTCTAGAGTTTAACGTCCAATTTGATTCTTAATTTGTTAAAAAGTCCATCAAATGTCGAGTTAAGTGAAATTTCACTTAATATTCATGTATGCCAAGTGAAGTTTCACCTCTTTTTTTTTTTTTTCCTTCTCTTCATATTAAACAATGTATATGTTATTAAAAAAAATCAAATTTCACAATCGATTATAAAACACAACTAAAACTCTCTCTAAGAATAAAACAAATGCAGAATTCTTGTGAAATTTCACTAAAACACTCTCTAAGAACAAATATGTGAAAATTCATTTTTTTTTCCTCAAAACATATCAACCTTGCATATGTGAATAATAAGTGAAAATTCACTGATACCAATACACGAATATCAAATAAAAATTCTCCTTGGTTCATCAAGAATAGGGCATGTAAAAATTTGAAATTTGTTTTTTGTTCAAAACATATCAACAATGGTACTAGTTCTGTAGCTTACATCAATAGAATTCCAACGGTATAAAATTTGTGAAAAAACAGAGTTGTAGATCAAAAGTTATGGAGGTTGGGTGTGAAATGGGTGATGCTATGGTGCACCCACTTGGGGGAGTGGGCCGCGTGCGACTGTGATGGCTGAGATTCCTTTTGTGGGCAAATTTGGCACTTCACCTCTTTTGTCTTGTTCACAAAATGGTAAAATCAATTTGTACTTTAAACTTTTGAAGATTGCTTGGAGGAATTTATGACTAATTATCCCATTAAACATTGGATCGAAAATTCTAATTGACTCTAATTTTTTTTTTGGATAACTAATTGACTCTAATTAGATATAGATAAATTAGACTACATTAACATCAATAACATACACATCAATTCTAACACTTGACTCTCAGCATCTTCCTTGCTCACAAAGTTTACGAACCGAAACCTCTGCTCATGCCAGTCTTTTGATCAATGGGTACATACACACGGCTAACCAGATCAAACATGCGGAATAGCTCGAGTAAGTTGGGCTCTTGGGTGTCCTCCGATAGGTTGGTGACCTGAACCAAGTTCCTATGCCTCATCTCTGACCCCACGGGTCTTTTTGCACTGGCTCTCATGATTGGAGGAACATAAGCCCCTTGGTACCCCTCCTTTGCTTAGTTTGATGGGAATTTTAAAACGTAGAACCAAATTCTCCAATAATTAAACATAAACGAAATCATAGATTTCTATGTTCGGCAAAACCATGCCTACATCCACAACTAAGAGACCAATTCTTTCACTGTTGAGAATAAACTTCAGTACAAGATATGTTGAATTATATCTCATAACCAAACACTTAAGCCCCTTGTACACCCACTCTCAATACCCAAAGAACTCTCATCTCTCTCTTTCTAGAATGTGCACCGCTAAGAGGCGAGAACCACCCACCCCCCCCCCCCAACTTGGTACAACTAAGCTTCCTAAATTCATATGCACTATCCATTTTATAGAGCTTAAAACCCATTATATGTTGAACAAATAATACGACTCTATCACAAAAAAGGAAACTAATAGAATATGAATCTAGCCAAATCAAAAAATCCCTAAATCATTGGGATTGTCCTAGTTTTGATAGAATCCCAAGTGCTCAATTAATTTATGACACATGACCAGTACCCCCTCAACCAGAGCACCAACGAAGTCAACCGCTTTGTAACCGTTTACCATTGACCATCTTTGTACTAGCATTCACATCCAAAAATCAACATGGTCTCAACACATTCAATCGTCAAACCGCGGCCAATACATGTACAACTGCGCGAGTAAACTAGATCCGTTAACTTTAGATAAGTGTCTTGACACGTCATCTCTCCAACAGGATTTACTACCTCACCATCGTCTGAACTGTGAATAAACCATACATACATTGCAAGAATTCCATCTTCTATTGAGAAGTTGGGAGTGCAACTCTATCAACCAGACGACACAAAAATCCACACTTCTCTATTTTACGTTGAGAACTCGCCATGTGTGATTTTCATGACTCTACTTGCAACTCAAAGCTTGCATCCCATGGAGACCATCCAACAAACAGATTTTAGATTCCTCCAAAAATTTAGAACCTTAGTCTCACCACCCAAAAAGTGAACCACTGTAACACCTACTCCCGCGGGCAGAATTTAATTGCGTTTAGCATGCATATTAATATTTTATTAATGATGTGATTATTTGTGTTAAGTGAGTTTTAACTCACTAAGATGATTAGAGGTATCCAGATTGGAACCCAGAGATAGGCCAATGTGGTAGTCCTAGTTTGGGACAGTGATGATAGGTCCCCGTGTGATGGGACATATATGGAAAATAATCCTTATGTGCTTAACTATTTATTAAGGCATATGTGAATATTTTAATATGTTGATTTTATAGCATGTTAATTGCTAGAGACCATTTCTATGGTCTGTTAGGGATACCTTGTGAGGACGAATTGGACACGTTGCATAATTAGTAGGTTAATTAGCAACTTCACAAAATTATGTGGGACCACTTACAGGACCCATACGTGACATAGACAAACACCCATTTAAGTTTGGGATAGTTTTAATACGTTTCATTAGTTAGCAGGGGTATAAATGTTAAACTGAAGAAATTTAGGGCGGTAAGTATAAAATTCCAAACATGTGGCTTGCATGCCATGCGACACGTGGCCTACATGTTGCGTGACATGTGACAATGACTCACCAAGCCATGTCATCATCTTCAACAAAATAATGAATTGGTTTACTGAAGAATTTTGTACAAACATTCGACGACGACGACGACGACCCCGCTCCCGCTTTCGACGCCAATTGACGCATGGTTTGACGAACAATTTCAGAACAGGCTACATATTCGAACTCCTAGAGGTGAGTCTCACACGATAGTACTAATATTATTGCATTTTGAGACAGTTTTTATACGCCCCAATTCGGGAGCTTAGCTCATAATTTGCAAATTTTGTATAGGAATTGACCTGGAGGTTACTAGGCTTTTATTAGGAGCAAAATTCTTGAGGTGAGTGACAATAATTATAGAATTTGGATAATTGTATATTTGAGATGATCTTTGTAATGATAAGCATGTCTATTTGTATAATTTAGCCTGTTTTGTTATTATTGGACAAACCCATATGGTTAATAAGACCCATTTGTATGGTGATAGTATGATGCGATGAATTTATGTGAGCATATTGAGTTGTATATTTGGGTCAAAGGGGAACTTGTACTTGCCATTGAAGTTATGAGACCAGGTGCTAAATTGGCCATGAGATCGTGCACCTAAAAGAAGGCATGGGTAGCTCGTTAGTCGCGCGGACTTATGGAGTAGTCGCGGGCTAACGTGAAAGGGTGGCCAGTACTTGCGTTCCCAGAGACCATAGTGATGTGTAAAAAGATGAGATTGAGCATGTCTATTATTCATGTTTATAATTATTGGTATTCACCAGCATATAGCTAATATAGTGTAGTGGTTATTGAATAACCATTGTAAGTGATAAGGGCAAGGCATCAAAGGAATGAGAAAATGGCAACGGCGAGACAACGTGGGATTTTGGGAATGGTTGGGAGCTATATTGGTAGTTTCATGTTTTAACTAGAAACTCATAGTATGTTGGTAATCAATTCGTATTTGAGGGTTATGTTAATATTCAGGTTATAACTCATGTGTTAGACTAGTTGAATTCTGAGTAGGGTCATGCTTTATGTTGACTTGTAAAGCTTGTTTTATAATGTATCGGTTTTTAATCCAAGTTTGGAACTTGTAATAACTTTAGTTGGGTAACTCGTGGGTGTTGTAATATGGTTGGGTTATGTTTATATGAGTTGTTGGTATTGGGTGGATCATATTTCTCAAGTGTTGTATAATTTAAATTGCTTAGGTTTTAAACTTTAGGTTGCTGCAGAATAGGTTCTGCTGTATTAATCCAATCGACTGAGGTCCTTGTTCAGTCGACCAAAATGTGTTCCAGAGACGAGACATTCTATTTTGGGTGTTGTCCAGTTGACCAGACTGAAATACAGTCAACTGGGCCTCTAAAAGTTCAGTCGACCGGATGGGCCAGTCGACCGGACCAGGGAGTTCCCAGAGTGATGCTCTCTGCAATTTGCATTTCCAGTCGATCGGGTCCCCGATCAATCGACTGGACTACTCTGTTTTAAAATGAAATGTTTTTAATAGTGTTTAAAATGAGAAAGACTTTCTATAACTCTGATTTTATGGTTAATAATGAATCTTTAGGAGTATAATGGGAGCCTTGGTGGAGTGCCACGTGTCCTAGAATCGTATGTGCGGTTCTGGGACGTGACAAGCGTCCACAAAAAAAATTTAAAATCCATTGTTCCACCCTACGACAATACCAGTCACCCAAGGATATTCGACAGCCCTTCTAGAAGCAATCGATAGACAATTAAAACAATTATAGAAACACATTTCTGTCTTTATAGTTTTATAAAATTACTAAAAACACATGCAAACACATCTAGACTTCCATAAAAACACGTTACTAGATTCGTTTAAGCATGCTGATGCCAATTACAGGGAATAGTTTTCGAAAAACATATTTACGTAGTGGAAGAACAAGTTTAAAAAACTTTTATTAATAGAGCTACTACTTATGAATATGGTAGCATGTAGTTAAGGTTTGTACCTTTTGCGCAATAAACCTTGCAAAGATCTCCTTGCTTGTGATTCCAATAACTTTCTATAGGTGATCTTCACTCCTATGTCTCTGATGGATGCACTTGTGAAGACTTGGACTAGTGGGAGTCCTCCTTAAGTGAGAAGAAAGCCTTAAAGACTTATAGAATCAATCTGGAGAGTTAGGGCTTGAAAAGTGACTAGTATATATGTTTTCCTTGTAGGTCTCCTATTTATAAGTATTCCATCTGACCTAAGGTCAATCGATTGCCCAAAGTTGCAATCTATTCCCTCACCAATCGATTGCTTAATAAAGGAAATCGATTGCCTAAGCAATCGATTGGTCACTCTCTCATGTCTTCTAACATCTTGTGGAGGAAAGAGTAGGACCACTTAGGTTCTTTATTGTTGGCTTAGACTAGTAATTAATTCTTATAATCAAACTCTTTGATCAATGAATCAACTAACTAATCAGTTAACATTAACTTCACTATAAAATGATAACCGTAATCTAATGCAAAAAAACATATCAGAAGCGATGACTAGACTTGTATGATTGTACTAATGTCCCTCTACCTTTAGCATTCGTAATCAAATTTAGGTAGTCGGATAAACTGTCACTGTCAACCTAAATGATGATTACATCCTGTATTCATTGAGTCTCATTCACCTCTCATGATTACCAAATGTGTTGATAACTATATATCAACAAGACTGCAGTTCTCAGTAATCAACTTGGTGATATTTTCAAGGGAATGCTTACTCTTCATCTAGAGGGTACGTTTTATCTTGACAATATAAGTTCACAACCCTATGCACGTGACTTACCCAACGTAATTAGGTGATGATCTTGAAGACCTCACTAATTGGTAACTCAAAGTAGTAATGTCCATAGTCTGTGTCCATAATCGTCTCAAGATTAAGAACATGTACCTTATACAAGTTATGAGTTCTTATCGACTGTTGACAATTTTAGATGTCAGTAGGAAAATCTCATGGTCTGTCAATGCACTATAAGCACTAGCATATTTAACTAAGAGTCTCGTACTCTAGTGATTGAGATTCATCACTCCATCCGATAGTTAAATATGCTATAGTATACACCTGATGAGATATTCAGTCTCATCATCCACTGTGACAATTCTAAATATCAGAAAATAATATTCGTATCTCCTACATATGAAACATTCATAATGAAATGTAAAATGATATCCATATATAAAATGTCACATGCATGAAGTAATGGGTTTGAAGGCACAATCCCAACAATTAGAGCTTCCTTAACAAGATAGAAGAGATTAGAAAGAGAAGTCATCTTCTCTTCTTCTATAAATACACCGAGAGAGAAAAAAGGGGGAAAAGAGGGTTTTGCTACGTTATGATGCCAATTGATTCACAAAACGATATTGATTTTCCAAATCAAAGTCGTGTTTGGGATTGGGAAGGTAAGAGGAATATTTCTATATAGTTTAATTCAGTTTTAATCATCAGACTTGTCATGCCCTAATGAATCATTAATCCACAGTTTACAGAAAACTTGTATAAACTTGATGGGGATTGAATTGGAAGAGCTTTGAACTCTAGAGCATGAATTCAAGAGTTGAGTGATGTTGATCGTGTTCTTGGATGTCTCTAGATGTTATACTGATAATTTGGGTTTAAGACCATGTTTATAAGTTTGATTATAGCTTGCACACATAATTAAAGAATCCATGTTGTTTAAAGCATGTTATTTAGTTTGTTCTATTCATGAAAATCATGAATCGGGATAATTCCCATGTTGGTAGTTTCATCTGTACTGAATTGAAAGCATGAATTTATGCTCATGTGTTATGTGGATTAAGAAAGGTCATGTATATTTCCGTTACGAGGAGTTTATGGTGACACAGGTTACATCAGGTGTCAATAAACTCAATATGGCCATGGAATGTACATGGCGTGGTCTGGCGGGTATTGATGGAAATGATATATGTACCTTCGAAATCGAAAACATGTGTAGTTGATAATTTGATGAATTCATGTGTTACGCATGTATGCAACATTCATGTACATTATTAACATTGCTCACTTAGTATAAATACTTATTAGTGGTTATTGTATAACCATTTCAGGCACGAGGAAGAACGACGAGAAGGAATGAATTCTCCAGAAAATTTGAGGTGGTTTATGTGTCCATATGTTTATATGTCTAAATACTCTTTTAACTCCAAGTTGGGAGGTTAAAATGGGTAGGAACACTTGTATTTAGCCCCTTATGTATTTTGGGTTATGAATTCAAGACTTATGTCTTGTTTATATTAGTTGTAGTTGTTATGAAATATGGTTGGATTTGTAAAGCAAGTTTTGTATATGTTTTTGGTGGATGGTTGGAAAGATGTAAAACTCTTTGGATATGTATAAAATGTTTTAGCGATCATGTTTGGATCTCTTAGAAATATTTTTGAAATGATTTTGGAGGTTCTTGTGATGTTTAGAAATGTTTTGGGATTAATCCTTTGTTGAATTGGGAACTTGGTATTGATTTGAACTTGTGAAAACATAGCATAACGGACTGGAATCTTGCTGGCATGGTGGCTCGCGGGTGCGGTGTCTGCTTGTGGCTCGCGCGTGCAGATGGAGTTCTTAATATTCTATGGAATCTTGCACACATAGTGGGTCGCTCATGAGATGCCCGCTCGCAGGGTTTTTAATTCCTGTAACTTTCTGAGCAGGGTGGGTCGCGCGTGCGACACCGTGTATTTTTTAAAAGCAAATTTTAAATGGACATAACTTGGTTTAGGAAATTTGGATTCACGCGTCGTTTACATCGTTGGTCTTCTATTCAAAATACCATGTTTTGACATAAAATTTGACGAAAATTTTTAAATGACCTTTTTCCCTTTTGGATTAGTCTTCGTGCATGAGTCTTATAGAAGTAATTTCATGATTAGTCTTATATTATTATTTATATGGTGGTTTATATCTTGGTGGCATGTCACACACCTCTAATCTGCCCGTTGGTGGTTTTGGGGTATGACATGCTAAAATCGTCTTCTATTCTAAATCATGACCTACTATCTACTACGTCATCTGACCTATAACCAAGAAAACAACCTCAAACCAAGCAGAATCTTGCAAATTTGCACCAACCAATGAATCCGCAGCACCTATAAACTTTGACAACAACCTGTCTCAAAATTTCAAGTAATATAGTTAGTCCCACTACCTACTTAAAATTTTGACCAATCATGATCCTTCATCCATTACACATGCCACTCAGGATAAAAACATATGCAAAGCCTAAAACCAACAAAGAGCCATCTAGATATCATCTAGGGCGAATGACTATCACGAAACCATGTGCCACCCTTATGCCACACTTCTATCACCGTTGTTTTTTCCTTTGTTTGTGCGATCTTTAACACCATGCTATTATCCCACTACAAACCATGCGCTCTAGCCATCATAGTTCTGATACCACTTATAGGGTTGGCCCAAAGAGTTTGGGGGCCCAAAGCAAATTCTAAAATGGGGGCCCTATGGCTATATGCCCCCGAGAAATTTTTTTTTGGGTCTTCTTATACGTAATTTTCAGGGCTGGTCCTGAGAAATTGGGGTCTCTAAGTGAAAGTGGAAGCCGATACACTTTAAACAACTCAGTGGCAATGCACCCGAAGCAAAACTTTTTAGGTCTATTTACACATATCTTCAAGTATAAATATATATATATATATATATGTAAAGTCGTCGTTCGGCAAAGTCGCAAAGCAGGAGTTATCATTGATGATTGGGCCATTAGCTTGAGTTGTGTAGAGTTGGAGAGAGAGAGAGA
Source organism: Hydrangea macrophylla (assembly GCA_033977485.1). Lineage (NCBI taxonomy): Eukaryota > Viridiplantae > Streptophyta > Magnoliopsida > Cornales > Hydrangeaceae > Hydrangea > Hydrangea macrophylla. Next base: position 67,854,909 of record CM066982.1, read on the forward strand.
GAGAGAGAGAGAGAGAGAGAGAATATGTTTCAACTCTATTTTTTCTTAATGATATTATATATACACACACACACACACACATAAACATATGTTGGTTGGGCATAGCCGCACAGAGGATAGTTGAGCGTTTAGGTTTTAGTGATAATTGGGCTTTTTTTATGAAAATTGAAAGGCCTCTTAAGGTGACCGGAATTGATTCGGCTTTTGTTTGCTAACATATCCATACATAGGCTTATAGGCCAGGGAGTATGTTTTAGTTGGGGACCCTTTAGAATTGGGGGCCCCAAGCAATTACTTGTGTTGTTTGTGGTCAGGGCCGGGCCTGATAATTATGTATAATATTGGTTAGGAATTTTTTTTGTCACATCTTCAAAATAATTTGAAAATAGCTAGCAATAGGGCCATACCTCATTTTTCTGGCCGTGCGAAGTTGTTAGCTGCTAGAAGCCTAAAAATATATATATATATATAAGTGTTTATATGCAAGCCTTTTTTTTTTAAAGCCAATATATATGTGTATATATTTTTGTGTGGAGTTTTATTTGTGAAGAATTGGGCCATTTTGGTTTGGGTTGGGGCCCTTTATTAGACCATTTTATTATTTCAGGCCCAACATACACATACATAGTTTGGACCTAAGAGGGGGCACTTAAATTAGGTAAAAATCTAGGTCAAAGCTGATGCTTTGTGGGCTTGCCCTTAGGGCCAGGCCTAACCACTTGTTGGGAATAAACGTTCAGTAAAACCATACCTACATCCACAATCAAGAGACCAATTCTTTTACTATTGAGAATAACCTTCAGTACAAGATACATTGAATTCAATCACATAACCCGACTCATAAACCTCTTGTACACCCATTCTCAATACCCAAAGCACACTCATCTCTATATCCCTAGAACGTGCACCCTCATGAGGGGAGACCTCCCAACTTGGTATAACTAAGAGCTTCCTAAATTCTTATACACCATCCCTTTTATAGAGCTTACAACACATTACTTGTTGGACAAAAATATGACTCTATCACAAAAAAAGAAACCAAATGAAAAAAGAATCTAGTCAAATAAACAAATCCGAAAATCATTGGTATTGTCCCACTTTTGATAGAATCCCAACATAGTTGACCCAAGGAGTCTCCGACTACCTTGGAGTCCTTGGCAGTTCCATATCGAGATAGAGCTTGTTTGGCACAGCAATAGCTTTGCGATTACGATAGCTTAGCGATTGCTTTTGTGATAATAGATTATGGTCATAATAGATTATGGTAGTTGTGGTGTTTGGGTAAAGTATTGTAAAAGTGGTTATAGTGGTATAATAGATTATGTAAGTGTTTGGTTACATAAATGTAAAAGTGATTTTAATGTCCAAAAGACAATTGTGTCCTTATATTGTAAGACTATTACATTATTATTGTGTACATAATAACGTATAGTTCCATTGATACGTATTAGTAGTTGTTATTAAATAATGGGTAAGTCTATTGTGAGAAGCTTCCCATATGAGAAGACGCGTTTTAACCCTTGGATGAGAATCTAGCTATTGGATTCCCAAGAATCTGGAGATGCATATATTGCCAGATTCACATCCAATGGTTAAAACCCGCCTTCTCATGTGAGAAGCTTCTCACAATAGACTTACCCTTAAATAATTATTTAGTTACTAAATCAAATAAGTAAATATATTAATTTGTTTAAAAGTTATAAAAAAAAGTTATATTTTAAAATTATTAATATATTAGTTAACTAACATGCACTGTTTCATCACATTGATAAGTAATAAATATTTTATTATTCATTTATTTATTTTAAATAAGTAGATAATAAAATGTATAATATATAAAAAAAAATTGACACTTAATAGTAAGAGTAACAATTTGTATGGTAGAAAATCTATAATTTCAAGAATGCGGGCGTGCCAGACAAATGTCCTCTTGATTTGTGAACAATTTGACAAAATCAGATGATTAGAGAGAGAGAGAGGAACAAAATCTCTCCAAATGGGTTCTACTTGCTTTAACCAAAGATTAAAGATTTTAAATGTGATGAATACCGATAATGACCAGAGACAAAATAGAAAGTAATTTCTATTAAATCTCTTACAAACGAGGTTCAATTAAAAGTGAGAATTCATCTTCTAACTGGAATTAAGCTATTAATCTACTCCTTAAACAAGTAAGTAAATTGGAACTGAAATTGACAAAGGAAAAGGAAAATAAAGCTGCGAAAGTATAGATAAAATGCTAAGTGTTTTTTGATTGATCCAGGGATCCTTTCTCCCCACTATTCTTCGTCTTTATATAGGCCACATTGATAACCGCTGCCAGTAGTTGTGAAAACCCGTCCACTATATGCATGATTTGGGCATAGTGGTCTTCATCCAAAGTGATCTTCATTTTACACGTGTTAATGGCCTGCATTGAAGTAACTGCCAATAACAGTTCCACCATTGATGTGGCAGACGCACTGGATTATGGAGTTCGTTACATTGCATCAGGCTGCCTTTCCCATCAACCTGCTTTTTTGTTCATTCCACGTGCAAAACTCAAAAACTTTATTTTATGGTGCAAACACAATTAAACCCTTAATAAACAATCAACTTTATTAAATAATAACTACAATTCCAAATAATTTTTTAATAATTCATCCGATTGAGTTAGCGATACTTGTAGAAAGCTGATTTCAAAATCTATACATAAATCTATCGTCGTTGTCAATTTGAACATTGTGATATGGTTGGATATCTGGATCATCACTTGGTATCAGATCAAGGTCATGATCATAAGACTCAAAATGTTGATCAGCTAACGCTTCACTCCTTATAAAACAGTGTATCGCCATTGAAGTGAATACAATTGGCTTTTGAAATCTTTGCCAAAGTCCACTTCTCTAACTGATGATTGTCAATGATTGAAGAACTCTGGCAGTTGACCAGAGTTTGGTGCCCATGCCCGCTCGCCAGTTGTAGCTATGTCCATATATAATTTATCTAGTTGAAAACAATGTTCTAAACATCTATGCCTAAACTTAGAAACCTCTAGATTTTTCGGTACAATTAAAAATTAATATGATTAATAGTTGCAATAATCAAGAATGCATTTGTTATTTTTAACAAACACACAAATGGGTTTCAAATTGCATGTATACCTGAATTTTACGTTCCCACCAATCATTTGTAGCATTGACAGTCCCTCTTTCAGCGTCCCAACCAAGGCCTATTTCAAATTTGTCGAAAAGACTATTCCGTACCAAAAATTCTTTCTTCATTACATCCCAGTGATTTTTCAGTTGCATTCTGTCGTAATTATTTCTAGTGATTTGATTGAAAGCACGCCCAATATTTTCCCACCCTCTTTTATTAAAGTGGGTACCAGGCCTATCTCCAGCATCCACTTCCCCTACACACAAGTTCACCCAAACTTCATTGGATGCTGCATTCCATGAAGCTTTTGACTTCTTTTTTCTAGTTAGTAACTGATTGCCTTCACTCGTTTGTCCCATATTTTCCATCTATATTTTATTTTTGGTTATATGAAATAATACTAAATAATAGTAAAAAATAACACGTATTCTACTGTGCATTTCACACCACTAACTTATTTCACACATGTAGATACTACCTTAACACAATATTGAAATTCATACAACTAAAATAAATAAATAAAAAGATTGATTTAATTACAACATTTTTGTACAAATAATAACATAAAATTGCAATCGTTGCATACCTGCAATTTGGTAAATGCGATGAACTATAGAATGAAAGGATCATCAGAAGTACAATTAACAGAAGTGAAAGGATACTACAATTTAGAAAGAGAACCGGAGAAGTGTTTATAAAAGAAGTTTACTGTTTGTGAAAAATGTTGAAATGTTTGCCAACATACATTCCTATATGATTGTATTTAAATTTTTTTTTTATATAGTTTTTGAATAATAAAAAATGAAAAGCAAAAATAAATTTATTTGGAAGGCTCATACTTCAATGCCTTCTTTAATTTATTTTACAAAAATGCAAAAAACTTACATGTCTCCACAATTCTCATTAATAATCTCAGAGAGAGTACAACGCAGGTTGTTACAGTAGGAGCTAAAGCTTTGTCTTGTAGTGAGGATAATGTTGTAATTGTTTGAAAAAACTAGGGCCATCTAGTATTCAATGGTATTCAATCTGCTTGTTGACCATGCGGTCCATGCGGTTTGACCGCGTTCAATTATTAAGCACCTCTACCCTAGCTTCTGTATATTGGGCCAAATATGCTGATTTGGTCCACAATTGCGATGGACCTTTTTTGCCAAACGACCTGCTTTTGCGTTTGGGATCCATAATCTCTTTTAACGTGATTCAAACGTCCTACCAACCACCCTCATAAGAATGAACAAAAAGAAGAGTCAAACCAGGTATAAAAAAAAAAAACCACGGGTGAAGTAAAGAAAAAAAAAGACCACATGAGCTAGAGCTCACCATGTTTTATGTAGGTTTGTTTTACTCTAGAAACCCATATAGATTCAACACGCTGCACTTCAGCGCTTACGATTGCGATTGACACATCAGCATATGTTTCAAAAAAAAAAAAATTTCAATTCATATTTTCATTCTAGATCGGAAGAAAGGTGAAAGGCAATCCATTTGTTAATAATTATTTTAATTGATGATACTTTTAGATATAAGTTATACATAATTTTCATTTCAATTTTGGGTCCTAAAACATGTAGTGGGATCACATTTACTTATAATGGTAGCTTAAAAAAAAACTAAAAATGTGAGTTATCTAGTACTCTTTGGTTATGAATTTGAGGGCTTTGTTGGTGGTGGTGGTGGGAAGAGTGTTAGTGGCTAGGGGTGGGCAATCGGTTGGTTCGGTTTCGAACTGATGAGTTCGATCGGGTTGGAAATTTGGTGCCGAAAACTAAACTGAACTTAACTTCAAAATTTTAGTTCGGTTTCTGAAGTTTTAGTTCGGGTCAGTTAGAAAGTTCGGTTTTCCAAACTCTTGGAATGATATATCTGAACTCTTGGACTATTTCTGGTTGATACATCTGGAAGCCTAAATACTGAAACACTCAAAACAAATAGGAAACAAATAGAGACAAACAAATACAACCAGGTTTTCAAAAAAGCTAGCTCTTGTTAACTTCATTTGTTACTTGCAAAGATCAAAATTTCATAATTGACACAAAAAGTTACCGTGAATCTTCAATGGTAAGATCCAAATCAATCAAAAAATATTGAACTAGGGTGACAAATCATGGCAGATGGAACTACAAAATATATGTCATGCCCATTCCCGAATTCCATAGTTTTATCATGAATGATATGAAATTTTATGAATTATCATTGATATATGATAAATGAGGATAAGTGGTTGACTGTAGTCAACAGTGAGGTGTCAGTGAGGACACAGGAACATGGAATTTCACATTTTGCATTGGCATGACTAAATGACATTTCTATGATTTAAATGTTATTTGACCTTATCTGGTATTCGTGTGAATAGTAATTATACATGTGTAGTATAATTCTGGTATTTGGATTTCAGTATATCATTTTGAGAACTGTGGTGAGAACGTGAGTGACACGTTAAATAAAAAGGTAGGTTGTGTAGAGATTCCACATAATTTAGTTTCCGGACGTTATTTTTGGACCTAAACAAGACTTAGTCGGAAACTTCTGAAATTTATAATTTTCACTCGTAAAGGCATAAAATGAACATGTGCGACGTTTCATGGGTTAATTAGAAGTTTGAGGAACTCGTGGGGAAGTAAACGCAATTTTTGAGAAGTTTTCCTACAAATAGTGGTGCATGAGATTCATTCTCATCCAAAACCTTCCAAAAATATCTAGAGAGAGAGAGAGAGAGAGAAGGGAGATTCAATTCATGCCATCAAAATTGGTACCAGCACATGTGGTACAAGCTGAAATGGACCTGGAAGCATTGAATAAATCACCAAAAGTTGGTGAGACATCATAATTATGTGAATATGCATTGGTTTCAGGAGTGCCAAACTAGTTTGTCTTGCAAGATGATAGAGTCAAAAGTATGATGGAACAACAAGGTTCTCAGAACAAGAATAGGATGATCAAACCTCCTCATGTTGAAAAGAATACATGGCATGTGCTTCAACATCCCAAGGAAAAAAACCAGAGTATAGCTCCTATAATAAATAGGACTCAACAAAGGAGAATTCAGAGGAAGTTTACTATGTGGAAAGAATTTTCTAATATGCAGGCTCGAAGCCAAGAAATAGGGAATGAAATCAAAAGAAATTCCAGTGATGCTTCGAGGCCTAATCCCAGATTCGATCGAAATGCAAAAGTTGATAGTGATACTATGTCTGAGGAAAGTACCATTAAAGCCAAAGTATTAAAATTGGAAAAGGCAATGAGCATTGATGATGGGGACGAAGCAATGACAATGGTAGAATCTCAAGTTTTGGGAAATATTGAAATGAAACTCGAAGATGAAACTACCATGGGTGAGAATATGCTTATCCAGTTTGGCACATTTCCAGAACAAATGGAAGTTAACACTACCACATTCGTATTACCAAAAATCTTCGAAGCAACAGAAGATCAACAAATAAATGAAGAAATGGAAATGGAAGCATCTACTGAGGATGTCTCCGAGGTAAATCTCCCTGAGTTTATTTTTAGTGATTGTAATTTTGTTTATTCATTTGAAGAACTATCAACAGAAATGACTAAGCATCTTAAACCATTATATATAAAGGCTTGTTTAAATGGGGTTCTTTTAAACAAAGTATTGGTTGATAATGGTGCTGCTGTCAACATTATTCCTCAGAGTACTTTGAGAAAGATTAATAAACAAAATGCAAAGTTGATACAGGCTCACATTATGAGATTAGGCTTTACTGGTGATAAGAAAAACACCAAAGGAGTAATACCTATTGAAATTATAGTAGGTTCGAATAAATCCAAAACTGCTTTCTTTGTGGTAGATACTAGTCCTAATTATTATGCCTTATTAGGAAGAGATTGGATTCATGCTAACAGATGTGTTCCTTCTTCAATGCATCAAAAATTGTTGCTTGTGAAAGAAAACTGTGAAGTCGAAACAGTAAAGGCTGATACTCAGCCTTTTCATATAAGTTCTAATTGTGTCGAAGCTCAATTGTATCAAGAGAATGTTAAACCAATTGATCTTAAAGAATCAGAAGACGAACCCTCAGAAGAAAATTGGGATATTTTGGCTGATATGCCATTTGGTTCTTTGGAACCATTAGGTGATGACGAGATAATTTAATGACTCATACGCCTATAGAATTAAGAGATATAGCAGAGACCATTCGATTGGTCTTACAAAAGTTGATGATGGCAAAGTTAGATTCAAAGATTGAGAAAGATTCGACCATAAACTGGTCAGACTATGTTTTTGAGGAAGATTCACAAGAATTAAAGGACGTTGGCAGGAAAGAATTATCTATATTGCCAGAAAATTCAATACAAGAAGTGTCACAGGATCCTTTAGTGGAAATCAATTTAGGATCAGATCAACAAAAGAGAATTACTTATTTAAGTTCCAAACTTAGAAAGTGTGACCAGTATAAATTGGTTGAGTTGTTGAAAGAATTTCGAGATTGTTTTGCTTGGGATTAGAATGAATTGCCAGGACTTGAAAGGAGCTTAGTAGAGCATAGATTACCTATCAAAGCTAGTTATAAACCAATAAAGCAGCAACCTCGAAGGATGACTTCAGAGGTCACTTTGAAGATTAAAGAAGAAATTAAAAGGTTGCTCAAGGCAGGGTTCATTAGAACTGCCAGGTATGTTGAATGGCTTTCAAATGTTGTTCCAGTTATGAAGGAAAATGGTAAATTAAGAATCTATATTGATTATAGAAATCTTAATTTAGCCATGCCTAAAGATGAATATTCTATGCCAGTAGTTTTTATTAATTGATAGATCTGTTGGAAATACCATAATGTCTATGATGGATGGTCATTCAGGATATAATCAAATATGTATTGCTGAGGAAGACATTCATAAGACTGCATTTAGATGTCCAGGCAATATAGGTACCTTCGAGTGGGTAAAAATGCCCTTTGGTTTAAAAAATGCAGGGGCTACTTATCAAAGAGTTATGAACGCTATTTTTCATGATATGATTGGAACATTCTTAGAATGTTATATAGATGATATAATTGTTAAATCTAAAACATTCGATGATCATCTCATACATATGAAGTTAACATTCGAAAGAATGAGATTTTTCAAACTTAAATTAAATCCATGGAAATGTGCCTTTGAGGTTAATACTAGAAATTTTCTAGGATATTTGGTACATGAAAAGAGAATTCAAGTGGATAAGAATAAAGCTCAAGCAATCATTCAAAGTAAATCCCCCTCGAACAAAAAATAATTTCAAAGATTTTTAGGACAGGTTAATTTCATTAGAAGATTCATTTCTAATACTGCAGGGAAAATTTTGATTTTTTCTCCTTTGTTGAAACTAAAGGATCATGAATTGAAGTGGGAAGATAAACATCAGTCTGCCTTTCAAGCCTTGAAGGATTATTTGGTAAAGCCACCAGTTTTAATGCCTCCAAGGAAAGATAGGCCTATGAAGTTGTATATCTCAGCAGCAGAAGCATCAATTGGGATCTTATTAGCCCAGGATAATGATGATAAGAAAGAGCAAGCTGTGTATTACCTTAGTGGGTTTTTAAATCCTGTTGAATGCAAATATTCCTGTATGGGAAAACTATGTTTGTCTTTGTATTTTGCAGTTATGAAATTAAGATATTATCTTCTCTTTACTGAAGTTTATGTAATTGCTAAATTCGATCTAATCAAATATATGTTGACTCGGCCTATTTTGAGAAATTGAATTGGCAAATGGGTTTTGGCATTATCAGAATTTTGTTTGTTTTATGTACCACAAAAAGCAGTAAAAGGCCAAGCTTTAGCAGATTTTTTGGTTGATCATCCAAACTGTCTCGAAACAGAGGGAAATTATGAAATTGGACATATAACCATTAGTTCATGGAAATTATGGTTTGATGGTTCAAAAACTGAATTTGCTGCAGGTATTGGTTTTATTATTGAATCACCTGAGAAGATTAAAACCAAATATGGCTACAAACTTGATTCGAGTCAATGTACCAATAATCAAGTTGAGTATGAAGCCTTAATAATGGGTCTTGAGATCTTGTTAGATCTTAAAGCCACATTTGTTGATGTATTTGGAGATTCTCAGTTGGTTATAAATCATATGAATGGAATATACAAATGTATGAGCAGTACATTGAAAGTATATTATGATACTGCAATGGATTTATTATCCAGATTCGATAATGTGAATATCCTGCATATTCCTAGAAGTTTTAATGAAGAAGCCAATGACGTGGCTCAGAAGGCATCTGGATTTAGAACAAATGTTGAAGATATTGAGAAAGAACCAGTTACTTATAGGAAATTATTACCATTATTGGTGGATAGATTACCTTCTGTTGATATATCAAATATAGAAGTTCATAATGATTGGAGAAAGCTAATCATAGATTATCTCTCAGGATTTAATGAAAAACCTAATCGAGGTGTAAGGTTGAAATCTATCAATTACATTATGTATAGTCGGAAATTGTTCAAAAGAGGAAATGATGGATTATTACTGGAATGTTTAAGTAATCTCGAAGGAACAGAAGCTATAGCTCAGATTCATGAGGGATTATGAGGAGCTCATCAATCTGGAGTTAAGATGAGATGGTTACTTCGAAGGCATAACATTTATTGGCCAACCATCTTAAAAGATTGTATTGAATTTGCCAAAAGGTGTCAAGAATGTCAGAAACATGTTCCTTTGAAACATTTACCCACTGTTGATCTTCAATATGTAATAAAGCCTTGGCCTTTTAGAGGTTGGGCCATAGATGTGATAGGAAAAATTTATCCTCTTTCTTCGAAAGGTCATGGATTCATTATTTTAGCCACAGATTATTTTACTAAATGGGTAGAAGCAGAACCAATGCAGACTGTGACTCAGACAATGGTTATCAAATTCTTAGAAAATATGATTTACAGATTTGGTATTCCTCAAACCATTGTATCTGATAATGCCTCTATATTCAAAGGGGATGTGGTTGTTTTTGCAAATAAATTGGGAATCACAATGTCAAAATCAACCCCATATTATGCTCAATCGAATGGACAAGCTGAGGCCACCAATAAGGCCATAAAGGAAAATATGGCTAAAGTTATAAAAAATAATCCAAGGATATGGCATGAGATTTTGCCAGAAGTTTTATGGGCATATAGGACTTCGAAGCGAACAAGTACAGGGGTGTCTCCTTATGCTCTAACTTTTGGTCATGAGGCAGTTCTGCCAATTGAAATAAAGGTTAATTCTCTTCGAGTTATGAAGCAGAATCATTTATCTTTGGATGATTACCAAACATCCATAGCTATTGAATTGGAAGACATTGATGAAGAAAGAATCAAAGCTCTCAATAATATTCTGATACAGAAAAGAATAGTAGCAAAGGGATATAATAAGAAAGTGCAGCCAAGAACCTTCGATGAAGGAGATTTGGTTTTGAAAACAATGTTGCCTATTGGATTTAAAGATCCAAAATATGGGAAATGGTCCCCTAAGTGGGAAGGTCCATTCCAAATCCACAAGGTTTTTAAAGGTGGATTCTACCATTTGAAAAACTTGAATGATTTTTTCCATGTTAGAAAAATTAATGGTAGATTTCTTAAACAATATTATCCCACTATTTGGGAAGCAAGAAATCTAGAATGAGAAATGTAACATTCAAAACAAAAGCATGCATTTCACATTTAAGATTAAAATATAAAAACCAGATATTGGTACATTGCAGAGTTCTATTGGTACAATCTTTTATAACAATTTACTTATAAATTGGGCCTTCAACCTAAAATTGTCCCAAGACCTAGTGTACAATTTTGATTGGCTAAGGATGAATTTTTGCCTTGAAATTGATTCTTGGTTCTTCAAAGGCTTCGATTCAATTTTTGTCGTTAAAGCCAGTAGGTTTACTTCAGTATTGTCTTGCTTCACCTTCAGCTTGGCAAATTTAGCTTCTGCAAGTTCGAGCTTCTTTTTAAGTTTGTCCACTTTGCTAGAAAGCTTTTCAATTGCAGTGTTGTTTTCATCAAATTCTGCTAATGTTTGGTCCATTTTGAGAGTTTTTTTCCGTTGAGTACTCCATGTCAATTTCTAGTTTATTCCTCTCTTCGATGACCTTTTCTAATAGAAAGCAGTCAAAATCAAAGGTTGACATAACTGCAGAAATGGTTTCCTTATCAGGGACAGATATGGCAGAGCTGTCTAGCATGAATTGGCACATAATTTTCATGGCCCTTTGTACTACTTTGTCCTCGAAAACATCAAAAGGAACTTGACTGAAGAGTCTCAATGTGGCAAGTGCAACCACTGGGTCTATGGAGTGTATCTTTGATTTACTTCTGACACGACTGGAAATGTGTTCTCTGAAGAGTACGTCCAAGTGTAGACGGTCGCGTCGCGTTAAAACCGGTAAGACCGGGTCGAATCCCAAAGGACGGAAGATGAAGGCAGAAAGATCAAGATTGAATCCTAAAATGAAATAAAAGATGATATCTTAAAAATGGAGGATCTGACAATCCTATTGAATTTGGGATAAAAAAATTGAAGAAATAAAAAATTGAGCAAAAACCAAATTAAGCAGGAACAAACAATATAGTTTAAATTAAATATGAACAAGGTGTTGGGAAGAATGTGAATCCACAGAGTCCTAACCATTACCATGATTTAACAATGAAGAACAACCGGGGCTTCATCCTCATAGTATTCCATATTTTAAAAAAAATGATTAAGTTAAGTATCCTTGACACTAGGTATGTGAATCTCGCATACTTAGTGGTTTGTTTACCTAACTTATTTATGAAGGACTGAAATATTAGTTAATTAAAACCATGAACAATAACTAACAGATTGGATAAGAAATATTCGATGTGTTTGTCATAAGCGTTCATTGAATTAACTAATCAAAAGACCTTATATTTCAAGTTGGACATATCAATCGATTGATATTAATGTCAATCGATTGGTATGAAATGGCTCTCAATCGATTGATAAATATATCAATCGATTGACTTGGAATCTTATGTCAATCGATTGGGTTCTGTTTCCAATCGATTGACATTGATTCTTAAACAGAGTCATGGCAGTGGCTGGAAACAATGTTTCCTCACATTATTCCCAACCAAAACTCTAGGCTAGCATCTTTAAACAAACAGAAAATTGGCTAAACTGAAACATTTTACAAAAAAATTGGATCTAAATTTATATGTGCACAAAAGATTTGAAATTAAACTAGAGTTCTATACAATACTATGACTAGATGAGTTACAGAATAACAGAATTCGAATAACAAAACCTGAATGAGAAAAGCAATAACCAATGTTGATCTTTCAAACTTTCAGTATATGTATTTCCAAAGAGCAAGAGTGGAAAAATTCCTACAAAACAAGAAAAATGAGCTAACCCCGACCCTTTACACTCTCCTCTATATATATAGTGTTAATCCACGAGCTGAGGGTGTCTAGATTCAATCCATAACGGCTGGTCATCGTCCTGATTGCTGAAATCTTGCTCCATTAACGCAGAATGTTTCCAGTTTTAACCAATCGATTGACAAAGATATCAATCGATTGGTAAACATTCCAATCGATTGGTAAAAAAAATCAATCGATTGATCATAAAAATATGTCAATCGATTGATATGATGTCAATCAATTGGTACCAAGACTTCATCTATTGTTTCTTGAGTTATTCCTTTCAACTTGTTATTCATTTTAACTTCAGAACCTGCATTCAAAGAACTAAACACAACAACATACCACGAAAAATACATCATTGTGTAAAGAAACGAATTAAAACACAAGTGCAGGTAACACTAGAGACATGAGGTTAAATCCAGTCAATTTTTACTCTTTATCGAGCTAATATTAAGCAAATATCAGCTCTCATCAACTTCGACTTGACATCTGTTGGAAAAATTCTTGAACATTGGTTGTAGTAGTATCTTCCATATTCAAAACAAACTTTAAGCTATCTTTGAAATATGCTATTTCTTCAGGAGTCAGATTGGGAGGAAGGGATATATGAAATTCCTCAGAGCTCAAAACACCAAGAATAGTGTGTGGGTCAGTTGAAGTAGATGTTGAATCAGCTTTTGGGTCAGGACTTGTGCTGATCTTTGAAGGACTAGCCTCAGTTTCAGGAACAGATTTAGTCTGGTCAACAAAAGTTTGAAAATTTTATTAAAATGTATCCATGAGAAAAGAACCTAATACCAGAGAAGTTTGAATAACTTACTGCTGGTTGGTACTCAAGTAATGGGGGTTGAGTGCTTGATGAGGGAGATTTCTGAACTTCTGGAATGTCAAAACTCTGAGATAATGGTTCTGGAATAGTTTGTGACAATTCAGGTTTAGGTTCCACCTTCGAAAGAGGAATTGCTGGAATAGGAACTTCTTTAATGAGCTTTGAACTAGCAGATGGTTCAACTGTTGTCTTGGTCTTCTTTTTCTTAATCAAAGCTGGGATTGGACTGGTGTCTTCCTCTTCCTCAAATTCAATGTGTTCTGATATAGGAGGGGAACTTTCTGCTGGAATGATCAACTTTCTTTTCTTTGGCTTCGAAGATGGTGGAGCAGGAGTTGGAACTTTAGAGGTCTTGGAAGAGATTGGAATGCTTGATTTAACATTCGAAGCTCTGGTTGTTGGTGAAGAGCTTTCTCCAATTGACTTCCCTGTGTTATAAGATTTAAACAACAATAAGTTAGAATTCTTCTCATCATTTAAAAGGGGAAGAATTGAATTGGAAATTTATTTACCTGTTTGCTTCGAATCAATGTGCCTCAAAAGCTGGCATTTGTCCATCTCCACTGACATTAAGTTTTCCCACCAACTCGAAAAGGCAGGAGTACAAGTTGTATAAACTGGCAGAGAAGTAAACTCCAAATTACTGACCTTATTTTGATAAACTGCCAAAGCAGCAGTTATCACTGCTTCTGGTACCTTCAAGTTTGACTTGTAAGCCATAAGTATATTGGCTTGGCTTCTGATTGGAAAAGGGATTGATTGAGTAAGCCCAAACTGTCTTGAAAACTGGTTAGGAAGATAAAGCTCACCAAGAGATTTGATGCTGAGGACATTCCCAAAAAATAGATCCCTACTGATCAGGAAACTTCCCCATGCAGCTTTTAGTTCAACTGCATTTGATGTTCTGTCCAATATTTGACAAAGCCAGTGGGGGGAAAGAGGAGTTCTGTCTTCAGAATTATAAAGGATAGAAAATGGTTGAAATAGCTTGTTTGGCCTTATTGCAGGAATATCGAAAAAAGAAGGAGAGGGACTCTTTAAAGGTCTTTTCAACACTTGGCAGTAAGGCAAAAAAGACCCCATAAGGCACGGTGTTGGATAAAGGTCCTAGGTTGTGAATTTCTGGGAAATAGGCATATAACCACAATTGTAAAATCCAGAAAGGACCACCTTGAGTAGAAACAAAAGGGTCGAAACACAGATCAGAGAAAGATCTGTAGAGAGATCCTAGAACAAATGGGGCTAGAGCTAGTCTTCGACCAGCAGCCAGAGCTCTGGCAATATTGGAGAATTCGAGGACAACCCTTTGAGAAGAAGTGCAGAATAGATGCTTCGAAAGCCAGTCTAAAAGGAAGCAATAATATTCCTTATCTGTCACTCCCCCTGATGATTTTCTATGAGTAGTCAAGAAATTGGTATATCCTAGTGACTTGGGATCAGTGTTTATAGGGGGACTATTAGATTCGATCATATAAGGATGAGCATCTTCCCCATGAGATAAAAACCCTAATAAGTGACAAATGTCTAAAATAGTTGGACCTATGGGACCAAATCGAAATTGAAAATGGTTAAAAATAGGGTTCCAAAAGCATAGAGCTCCAGCTAATAGGTTAGGACTTGTTCGATAGGAAATTTAGAGAGGTTAACAGCATGGTAAATCCCCGTGGTGATCAAAGCTTCTCTTTTCCATTCTGGGCAATCTTTTGCAAGTTTAGGCCAGTGTCGAAACTTTAATTTGAACTTAGGAATAGGAATCTCTTGTTGATAAGCCAGGCGTTGCTGCCCTAACCTAGGGTAATAGACATGAAGTTTAAGGCTGGGAGTGCTCAGACAAGGACCTACAACAATAAAGGATTTCTGGTCGGGGAAAGTTATGGGAACAAGGATCTCGTGAATTAGGGAAGTCTCTTGCCCATTTGCATATCGTTCTTGTTCATCTCTAATGATTTTTTCATAATCATCACAGATCTTTTGAAGCTGAGTATTGTTACCAGATTTTGCCATTCTTGGAAACGAGGTGATTGGATTGTAATGAGAATGATAAACAAAGACAACAGAGTGCAAAAGAAATAGATAGAAGGCTAAAAGAATTTGTAGAAGTCAGAAGGTTTGTTTTTCTTATACTTAACTATTTATAGCCTTTGGTGACGTTTGGTAGGAGATGCATTTATTAAAAAATAGCCGTTAGACTTAGTTTCTTATTTCAACCGTTATTTCAAGTGAAAAGACATACTGGTTCAGAATGAACTAATTTGATTTGATTAATAAACTCATGAATTTCACATAATTCATTACATTAAAAGAAGAATGCAGTTACAATTCACAGACATAATTGATAAAAGTGTGGAAACCCATAAGTCACTAGATTGTGAAACATAGCCCAGTAATAGGCAAAGTACTCTGCTTCTAATTCTATTTCGAGGCTTAGGTTCCTGGTTTGTAAAGCCAATTTATCTTCACTTCGAAGAGTGAGGTATGCTTCCTTGAGTTGTTCTTCATACTGGATTAGCCGAGAATTAATCTTAGACAGGGCTTTGCGAAGTCTTCGAAGTTCCTTGGCCAATGGAGTTTTACCTCGAATAGATCTGCCAACAGTTTTGGCTTCTTCTTTGAGATATACAATTTGACCTTCGAGGTCGGGTTTCGAGTAATGGGAAACATTACTTTCTTCATCAGAACTTCCACAACCATAGATATATTTTTCTTTGAACTCTGAAACTTCATCAAGAAGTGCATTGGGTACTTCCTTAAGACTTTCGTAAAGATTCATTACGTAGTTCAAATGATGGACACTTTCTTGATGATGAGAATACCATCTTAGATGAGAAGCTAAGGTTCGAAGAGTGAAATCCATCTGGGTTCGAACAAGTGTTGAGATATTCCATTCATGGCATAAGATGTGGCAACTCCATTCAAAATTAATTCGAGCCCTTGAATCTTGTAAAATGGAGAAGGGAAGATGTGAAAAAGCAACTAAAAGCCTTTGAGCTTGGATAATTAAGCATGAGGAAGGCGACAGAATGGGGGGAGTATGTTTGAAAATGGGACCATTCCTGAACAATTGGTCTAATTTCAAAAAATGATCACTAATATCCTCAGTAGGATCTACTACTTGAACTTTGGTATCTGGAAAACCTAGCACGGAATGATCAAAGAGGAGTACTCTTTCTTTGTAATCTTCCTCGAAAAGTTTGTATTTGGAGAAGAAAGCAGAGGAGTAGTGCTCATTGGAAAAATTCTCATGAGATGCCCTTACATATGTATGGATGGGAGGTCTGCTTTGAGGAATTAAGATTTTACCTCTTTGAAGCCTTTGTCCAGGAGGGCTGGTTGAAGAGATTAACCAGGCATTCAACAGATTTTGTTCTCGAGAAAGTCGGTTTGAAAATGGATAGTATGGTTTTATGATCCTACTTCGAATGATCCCTTTGACTTCAGGATATTCAAAGTTTGGGTGAATGACTGAAGGTGCTGTTGTGGGAGTTTCGAGTCTCATGCCTTTGTGGTATCCTATCCCTTCGCCGTGGGAAATGGGTTGTTCCCAAGCAGGAGGGAAAGTTTGATTATTGTAGATTAATTTCAAAGAGCTTGAAGTGGAACTTTGTCCCGATGAAGAGGTACTTGGTCGGTTTAGCATAGTATGCCACTTTCCCCACTTCGAGTAGGTAAAGGGTTCAGAAGGAATCTCAGGGGGATCCCAATTAGTTCGTCTAGGAGTTTCGGGATATTTTGTTGATAGCATCACTTCTTCAGGAAGGTCTAAAGGGAAGCAGTCATTGACATCGAATGAAGATTGAGAAGAAGACATGAGTAACAATGTAGATTCAAAGTGACAAGCAGAATTGGGGTTCAAGGATTAGGTAAATATAATGGATTATGTATAAAGGTGTGGATCTTTTAACCACGATGAGAAGGTTGCGTGAAAGGTTTTAAATGCCTAACATGATTTTGCCACGATCACCATTTTCTTTTTTGAATCAAAAGGAAAATGGCGCGGGGGGTAATGTTTGTGATGAAATATTCAGCCAACACCAAGGTGCCACATGAGATTCGACGTGGCAGAATGGTTGATTAAATTGGATGCAATACAGGAGCAGTTACAACAGTTTGCTCTCATTTTGTTCAAGATAGTTAACTGCCAAGGGACACGTGTCAATCATTGAAGAATAACTGAAAGGGAAGGTATCAAGCTAAGGATGTGCCATATAGAAGAACAGTTATCAGTTTGAAAATAGGAGGGAACATTCAAACAAGACTGCTGAGAAGTCTCGACGTCTATAAATAGAAGGAGTTTGTATTCGAAAAGAGATCTTTCAATCAACACCAACATATATCTCTCAATACATTTACTGTATTTTTATCTAGACACTTAAATTTAGGAGTAGAATACCTTCGAAGTGATCTTCAAGGTTAGATTGTAGTCTGTTTTTATTTAAATAAAGTAGTTTGTTGTTTTTTTTGTTTTATTTACTGTTTATTTAGGATTAGTTATTCTATACAAAGTTCGAAGTGTTTCAATTAGTTACATCTTTACACAGTTAAAGTCCTTGTTTAAGGCATCGAATATCACCACAATCTCCCTGGTGAGGCGCAGTTTGGATCACACACATTGACAATTTGCTTGCCTGGCACGCTCGCACACTTATAAATTTTCCAACCAAACAACATTACCCAATTATAAAACAAAAAGTAGGAGTAGTTGATATCCTTTAAAATATCTCTAAGTTTTGTAAAACTAAAAAGGGAAATGTTTGGAACACACACTTTTTGACATATTATGCTATAAACACATGTACTTTGTGTTGTTTGAATTTTTCACACTTTTCTGTGCACCACTTATATAGCACAAGGTACATGCATTTAAAACTGTGTGTCAAAAAATGTGTCAAAAAGTGTGTGTATGTAACACTACTCAACTAAAAAACATATGATATCATAAGGCAAGGGCCCATCTAAAGGCCGACCTAACATATGATTTCCTATTTAAAGGCCCATCTAACAAAACTTCAAATGAAAAGGAAATGAAAAAAAGTAATAATTGGGATAAATCCATTCACAGAATTTTTGGGATACAATTTAAAATATGTGTCTATTTTTCTTCTGTGTCACTGTGGAATCTACTAATACCACAAGAGAGAGATAGACACATCTTTTAAATTGTATCCTAAAAGTTATGTGAATAATTGTGTTCCAACCTTACAAGTATTACTCTAAAAGAAATAAAAAATTATAAATTATTTCAACTGCCGGGTGTAGAGCTAATCATCAGAAATCAGTTCCATGCAGGCATCAGATGATTACATCATGGATGATGTGCAACAGCGGATTTTTTTTGTGATATAATTAGAAATAATATTATTTAACTTAAAGTAAATATTGAGAACAAATAAAATTAATTTTATAAAACTTGGATATTGAGAACAAATAAAATAAGAATAATGTTTGGGACATAAATGGTTATTAAGAGATGTTCACAAAAGGATGTGCTATCCCATTCTATAGAGTTAAGTGTGGTGAGTCCTACTGCCATATCCTTTTGTGAGCATTTCTTTGTAACCCTTTTGTGTCCCTAACATTACCCTATTTAATATGAAATTATGTAAAAAAAAAAAAAAAAATTAATGTGAAATTGCACATTAAAAAGGTTACGTGAGATTTCACATAGCTTGTTAATTTCACACACTTTTTTTTTTTGGGTAAAATGCATTTTGCACCCTTAAACTATATCATGTTTGGCATTATGGTCCCTAAATAATTTGTTTTTTTGCATCTTGGTCCCTCAATTAATATTTTTGTGGCAATTTGTCCCTTCCGTCACTTTTAGTGACGAAAAAAAGTCACTTTTGGTGACTCCAAACGGAGAGGGCAAACTGCCAAAAAATGTTAGTTGAGGGACCAAAATGCGAAAAAAATTTGTTTAGGGACCAAAGTGCCAAACAAGGTATAGTTTGAGGATACAAAATGCATTCTATCATTCTTCTTTTGATCGTTTGGTGCTGCGATCTCATGTGAGGACAAGTGACAGGACTCGGAGTAGGAGGAGGAGGAGGAGGAGGAGGAAGGAGAAGAACTTTGATTAACCAAACATAAAATAAATTCATAGTATGTTAAAATTTAAAAATTTTATGTATCTAGTTGTGTGAAAAATTTAAATTTATCTAAAATAGTTATATGAAGTTATCAAATTTCACAATTTCTCCGCCCACCCCCCCCCCCCCCCCCCCCCCCCCCCCCCCCAAAAGAACGAAGACACTGTTAATGAAAATCAGTCAACCCTTTGTCCCAAAAAAAAAAAAAATATTTGTACTGTTAATTTTGACGTATGAAGAAAATTTTGATCAACCGGCAAGGTCAGCCGACATTAAGGTCCAAATTGATCTTGACAAAGCACAAACACATTCTTTTAGGCCCAAATTAATCCCTAACAAAATACTCCTAACTACAATAATTAAAAACATTTGAAGGTACGAATAAATTATGTACAACATTTACTACACAAGGTATAAACAAAATGTTTAAGTTACCACCAAATTTCGCCAAAATAACCGTGTTTATTAGGTTATGTACAGTTTATATCACATAAGGTAGTGTTTACACCCAATTAAGAAGTATTCATTCAATTTCATTGCATGTTTAGAACCAATAGTCCGCTGTAGCTCAATTACCTTTGGTATCAATTGCTGAACAACAAATTGTGGCAACGTGGCTCCTTTGGGGCGTGGAATTCCGGGTTCGAGTCCCGGCAGCGGAATTCTTTTTGAACATGTTTGCTAGGCCTTACAATACTTTATGGCCCATTAAATTCTAGGCCCATGTGACAACCCAATTGTTAAGAGTAATATGGCCCAATGTTTGACATTCAACTATATAATTACCAAAGTGTGTGTCCAAAATTATGATTCTTCGAAGTATTTCGTTGCATTTTTTATTTTTATGTTTTTGGTTATGCTCTTGTTTTTATTTTTATTATTATTACTATGATTATTATTTTTTATGCTTATTGATTCAGACCAGATACATACACACACACCCCCACACGCACACACACCCTAGTTCCAATCCAACCCCAAAGTCCCACACTGGTCCACAGCAAAGCCCAACAAGGGTCACTCATTCTGAGTGAAGAATAATTGGAGGCAAGCAACTAGAATCCCTAATGGGGAACCATTTCCCTTCCTATTGGGAAGAGAGAGGCTATGACAATTGGGCTACAACCTACTGGCCACACTCTTGTTTATAAACCGCATACTTTTTTTCAAATGCTGATATGTTTCCTAAAGCATGTCTTTATTTTCAAAGCATATTTATTAAAAAGAAATCATGCAGGTCATAATTTTATAGGTTAATTACATATATATCTCATGTAGTTAGCGCTTTTTTTTTCTTTTTTTTTTTTAATAATATTTTTCATTTAATTTCAAACATGTCACTAGAACCCCTGTGGTTTGGATTAATGTGTAACTGATAGAAGGTTCAGTAAATTTAATGGGACAAATGTTGCCCAAAGTTGAGAAACATGCTAATCATAAGGGGGTGTATTTGCAAATGATCTAAGAAGAAAACAATTATGCAGACTTGTTTTCGAAAAATTTTAACGAATAATTTAACGGTTGTACGTTAATTTAAACCATATGGGAATTAGTTGGCCCTACTTTTAAGCAAATGTAAATTAGATCACAACTAAGGCCCCGTTTGCTGTAGCTTAATCATATAGATTATAGCTTTTAGCTTTTTAGATTATAGACTTATAATAAGCTATGAACCTGTTTGATGCAGCTTTTCAAAAAAGCAGTGATCAGGTTGCAGTGGTATTTGGTGACATAAGTTGTCAAATAGTTTATTATTGTGTAATTGTCCAAAATGCCCTTAAAAGTTGTCTTAAGTATAATTTAAGAACTATTTAGTGAAAATGTATGAATTTTAAGTGAAAACATCTCAAGTAATTAATTTTTAGTATGGGATAGAGAAGATGAATAATGATATGATTTTGGGCAATGAGAGGTTTAATTTAGTTTGTGGTTGTAGATGTCAATAGAAAAACAAAGTTGTCCAATTAAATATTAATTAAATGACAAATAAGTTATAAGTTGAAAAAGCACCTCCAATCCAGCTTTAAATGTGTTGAATTTTGAGCTTTAAATAAGTAGATAAAAGCTATATGTTCTAAAGCTACAAACCACACCAAATACTTCATTTTAACTTTTTCTAGACTATAAGCTCTAATTTGTAACCTATAAGTTATAACAAACGGAGCTTAACATTAGTAATATGTTTTGGGTATATGAAATTGTGTTTTTTCACAAGTTGAAGACTTTAAAAAGGGAGAAGACAAAGAATGCTCATTACATACATAACCTAAGTATGAAAGTTGCCCTCATAATCTAAATAATTTCTTTTTCATCTATTATTTTCTAAAATGTCACATTTCTCGAGGGTCTATTTGGAAAAATTGGACAATGTAATAACTATAGAATTATATTAAAATATATACATATTTATAAGAATTATATATAAAGGTATACTCCAGACCACACCATGATTTTTGAAAAATTATCAAATCCCGAAAGCACCTGGTGCTTCCTAGGCTCCAATAAGCATTTGTAGATTAATCTTTTTTGTTTATGTGCATCTCTTAGTTTAAATCATATAATTAAGAAATATTTTTTGCGAGTTCCGAGTTAATAGTCCGCTGTAGCTCAATTACATTTGGAATTGTGGCAAGTGGCTCCTTTGGGACTTGAAAATCCGGGTTCGATTCCCGGCAGCGTAATATATTTTTTTAGCATTTTTTCATGGGCTTTACACTTTTTATTTGCTAGGCCTCTTACTTAATGGGCCAGTCAATTTTAGGCCCATGTGACTACCCAATGGTTAAGAGTAATACGGGCCCAATATCTCAAATTCAACTATATAATTATCAATAATATTTTTTGTTTTATTTTTTATTTTACGTATCTAGTTGTGTAAAAATTTTAAATTTATCTAAAATAGTTATGTGAAGTTATCAAATTTCACAATTCCCCCCCTCCCGACCAAAATTTTGGGTCTAACATCCGACCGAGTAAACTCTTCTGTCCCATTATTATTTGGAATATTGAACTCGGATCAGATTTATGCTCTAATAGCAAGCTATCAAGTGTATTCAACACAAGTCTCAGGCCCAACAATCCTAGAGCTTTAACAGTTCGGGAGTCATAGGCCTGAGCGGTGTAATGGCCGAAGAATCTTAAAGCCATGAATTGGCTTCAGTGTCACAGGTCGGATTACCGCCCAAAAAAAAAAAAAAAAAGCTCGGATCTCGCAAACCGGACTTATTTCTATGGACATGTCCAATTGCTTATTTAGAAGATTTATCAAACAAATCGAAGGTGTCATAAAGTTTATTGATCACAATTCATTCAGATCAGCCCTTTGCCTGTCAGCTTGGACTAAAAGCTCTTTCAACTTAACAAAGAGATCTGAATGCTCTTAAAGCCCTTTTTGACAGCAAGGCACCTCCTCAAAATTGTGTGGCATCACACGATTATTCGCACATCTCGTTCAGATTGGGATCTACACAAATCACCATTTGTTCGTATTATTCGGGATCATATTCAACATCTCGTGCTCAAAACTCAATTTGCCTAGCATGCTCAATACTGCAACAAATCAAGTTCCTCCCGACAAACTCGAGAGTCAGATTTTATTGGAGATTATATTCAGATCTCGTATGTCGCGGATTCTGGCATTCTCAGATCAAGTAAGGACTCTTATCTCCTCAAGATACTAGTTAATCAAGTTTGTAGTTCATTCATATAATTTATGCTAATCACATGCCCACAATCTCATTTTTGAGACAAAAATTTAGCATCTTTATTAGTCAATGGAATATTCGAATTGGGTCATCCCAACCTCTTTGATTTAAAAGGTTTCCATGAGAGACAACATCAAACTCCACCATGAATTTGCCTAATATAGAAAAGACAATCAAGTACATGTCCATTTGGACCACAACAGAAACTCCATTAAATATGGGTATGTCCACATTACACATACTATATTTCATTACAATTCCCTGCTATGGTTATGCTATCAATGCTAACTGACTACTAGTTGGATATATGCAAAAATTCATATCCCGTTAGCCTTGCCTTCTGAACAGCTCTTTTTTTTTTTTTTATGAGTTAACCGACTTTGTAACAAGCAAGAGCACAGCCACAACATGCACCTCAACTACCCCAAACTACAAGATTGAGCATCATACTCCAACTTATACAAAGTCTCGCTCTTCGGCTTACTCTGAACCCTTGAGATCAGGCACTTACTCGTGCTTCAACTCTCCATCGAGGTACTCAAACTTGATCTGGACAACAGATCAAACGAGCCCATGCCGACTCTTAGTTCACACTAAGCGAATAAGCTCGGCTAAAAGCCCTGGGCCATCCAGGCACTTAAACCTGATATGGACAACAAATCAGACGAGCCCACGCTGACTCTTAGTCCACACTAAGCGAATCAACTCGGCTAAAAGCCCTGGGCCATCCAGGCACTTAAACCTGATATAGACGACAAATCAGGCGAGTTCACGCTGACTCCTAGTCCACACTAGGCGAATCAGTTCGGCTAAAAGCCCTGGGCCATCCAGGAACTCAAACCTTATCTGGTCAATAGATCAGAAGAGCTCACGCTGACTCTTAGCCCAAAGCTCACATAGTGGATTCAGAACTAAAAATCTAATAACTCGCCCATATCCATTCCTGTTTATTATCCTTTCTCCTTCAAAAGGCCAAGCGCCTTACTGAAAGAAAAATAAACAAGAGGGGAGTACATGTGTACAGGGATAAGCAAGATGTAGTAAAAACTCAGCCCAACAAAAAAACCACAAGCAGCTCGGGCACAAGTTTGGGCTGGCCTAAACCCCAGAGCTTGTTATAACTTGGGCAAGCCCAAAAACCAAGTATCATTGATCAAAAAACCCAGAGCTTACTATAGATCAGGCATGTTTAAAATCCCAAGCTATAGTAAAGCCTTAGTGCAAAAGGCCCAAAAGAAAAAGACCTAAGCCCCAGCTTGGGCACGACCTAAAGAACCTTAGGCTTCAGACAGCCCAAGCATCATAGGTCAGGCACTTGTCTGATCCAAAAATCAAGAGCTCTGAAAGCTCTGGCATCACAGATCATACCTTCCCAGTACAGTAAGACCTAAAAATCTTAAGCTACAATATAGCTTTAAATGATATAGGTCGGGCTATTATTTGATCCAAAAATCTATAAAGCTTTTTGTAGCTCTGATGCCACGGATAAGGTCACATTACTTCCAGAATTAAAGTCTTGGTACCATATCGGGCATTCACCAACACAAAAAGCTTTGAGCTAGCTAGCCATCTTCAACCAGGAAGGGTGCATCCGGCTAACTATATCGTTAGTAGACCAAGTACATGGTTATTAGACCAAACACACGATAGCACTACTGCTAAGAAAATTCTCCTCGAAGAAAACATTCCAGCCAGAGCATTATTCTATCAAGAGTAGGTATGAATGGCACAATTTAAATACCTTGAAGCTTTAATATATATATATATATACACATATAGAGCATCACAGATCAGAACAGCTCATCTGACCCCCAAAGTTTCAAAACCTTATTAGCCCAAGTGTCGCAGGATGGACTTAAAACCGATCTAAAAAACCTCAAACTCCAAAAGTTTATGTATCACAGACTAGGAAAGTTCTTCTCGAAGACTTGACATACACATAAAGCCCTTCCACTGCAAGGCCTAAAAAGCCCTGCAATAGACAAGCAGAAGCCATAGCCAAACTAGGGAAAAAAGAGACTATACAAACATGTCATGTATTATTGCCCTACTGGGTAGAATCAAGATCCCCCAAGTGCTTGACATCAGGGATCCTTACCTCAAGCTGCTACGCACAAGTATTTCAGCTCGAGCTTATGCTTTAAATCTCGAGCTTATTATCTTTGGCTTTGTATGTTCTTTTAGCCTTGCTCTCGGTCGTAAGAGAAATAGAGCTTTTTTAACCAACTCACACCAAGATATTAAGTACTTCAGCTCTTCAAAAACCTTAGCTAACTCCTAAATGGCTAGGTTGCTTCATCACTAATCTCAGGTACTATAGCCGAACACTCGGATGTTCAGCTCCTCAGAACCTTGGGTCAATCACACAAAGTAGTTCAGCAGAACACTCAGATGTTTAACTCCTTAATGCTTTGGTTCAATCACACCAAGCATGTAATTGTTAAGCATTTCAAGCTCGCCTAAAGCTATAAGTGACGTTATCTCTGGCCTGGAGCTAAAGTAGGTGTGATGATAGGGAAAAACACAACATTTTTCTGCATTTATCAAACTCAAAGCAGTTCAAATCTTCAAGAACTTCAGAGGCCTCAATTGGCTTAAATGTTCAGTTCTTCTCAGAACTCCAAAAGTCTTGTTCAGCTCAAGATCTTCAAATTTTGATCAAGTCAGCATTCTACCCGTTCATGTTAAACTCTCTTAAAATATAAGCCTGAACAACTCTTAGGCTTAATACGAGTGCAATTAAGGCGTGCCATTAGCCAATTCGAAAATCTCAGAGCTTAGAACGGGTCAAGTGTCATCAAACGTGATGATTCATATTACTAAACCCAACAAACTCTTACACGCTATCAACCACCTCTTTAGTCATAGCTCAGAATTTATTCAGCATTACACTTCGAATTGACTCCCTGAGCCTTCAATTTCGAATTTATCCAAGGAGATTCCCACAGGTATATACCGCAACCATAAGACTTACGAGCAGGTCATCTCAGGATGGATCCACCCGGAGATCCAATGGCCTTGTACAATCCCTAAGTACCTCAGGGTTTCTCATTCAAAAGATATTACTCAGTACATTCCTCTAGAACAACACAATGATATTTTCCTTAAGCTCGTAAGCTCGACCTCGTCAGCCTTAAATTTTAGGCCTTAAGCTTTCTAGCTAGGCCTCACTTCTTTGGCCTCAAGATTTCTAGCTAGGCCTCGCTTCTTCTGGCTCAACCTTTTCGGCTTCAAGTCTGTAGCATGGCCTTTAACACATATGTGCGAACCTCTTCCAAGTATTGAACAATTGTCAATAACTCTGGTCTATCTTCGATAACCAGAACTTGAGGGGGGAGTAACTAATATGCCCTAAAATATCACCTAATCACCTACTAACATGTGGGGCCATGAATGGGTCAACCTCATTATCCTAGCCCACAACCCCATAATCGTAGCCCATGATTAAGTATCAATCATTGAGGAATGAAGAAAATCATGGACTTGATCCCATGAATAGGAGCAGTTACACATCTATGAAGATATAAATATAGCTTAAAAGGTAAAAGGGGCTGGGTCTCTCTCTCTCCCTCTCTCTCTCTCTCTCTCTCTCTCTCTCTCTGGAGTACATGTATTCACTACATACTATCTATTTCCCTTTGTCCATTTGGTTACTAACTTAGCCATCGGAGGGACCCCGATGGCAACTCCACCAAGGTCTTCTTGTAGGAAATGCTCGTTTGGAGAGGAGGACCAATCCATCTATTCATCTCACTTCGATTGGATAACAAAGGTACATTTTTGTGGAGCATCACTACTGTAGCTCAATTACCTTTGGTATTAATTGCTGAACAACAAATTGTGGCAACGTGGCTTGGGTCACGGAATTCCGGGTTCGAGTCCGGGCAGCGGAATTCTTTTTGAACATGTTTGCTAGTCCTCGTACAATATTTTATGGGCCATTCAATTTTAGGCCCATGTGACAACCCAATGGTTAAGAGTAATATGGGCCCAATATTTAACATTCAACTATATAATTACCAAAATGTGTGTCCAAAATTATGATTCTTCGAAGCATTTCGTTGCATTTTTCATTTTTATGTTTTTGGTTATGCTCTTGTTTTTATTATTATTAATTTTTTTAATGCTTATAGATCCGAACCAGATGCATACACACACCCCCACACGCACACACATCCCAACTCCAATCTAACCCCAAAGCCCCACACTAGCCCACAGCAAAGCCCAACAAGGGTCACTCATTTTGAGTGAAGAATAATTGGGGGCAAGCAACTAGAATCCCCAATGGGGAACCCTCTCCCTTCCTACTAGGAAGAGAGAGGCTATGTCAATTGAGCTATATCTTGCTCGGCCTGCTCTTGTTTATAAATCGCATACTTTTTTTTTTACAAATGCTGATATATTTCCTAAAGCATGTCTTTATTTTCAAAGCATATTTCTTAAAAAAACCCATGCAGGTCATAATTTTATAGGTTAATTACATATATATCTCATGTAGTTAGCGTGTTTTTTTTAATTTATTTATTTTTAATTTTTTCCATTTAATTTCAAACATGTAACTAGAACCCTTGTGGTTTGGATTAATGTGTAACCGATAGAAGGTTCAGTAAATTTAATGGGACAAATGTTGCCCAAGGGGTGTAGTTGTTACAACCCAAGTCTCCCCCAGTAAGATATTGTCCGCTTTGGTCCCAACTCGCACGGATTTTTCCTGGCACAGGCTCACAAGCTTGCCCAAAATGCGTTTTACTAGGTTCCACTATGGCCCTCCATATACAGCACATTATCCTTCCTTCCCCAGGCGATGTGGGACGAACTCCCACTACAACACACAACATCAGGGTTGTTACAATAGTTGAGAAACATGCTAATCATAGGGGGTATATTTGCAAATAATCTAAGAATAAAACAATTATGCAGACTTGGTTTCGAAAAATTTTAACGAATAATCTAACAGTTGCGCGTTAATTCAAACCATATGGGAATTAGTTACCCTATTTTTAACTAAATGTAAATTAGATCACAACTAAGGCCCCGTTTGTTGCAGCTTAACCATATAGATTATAGCTTTTAACTTTTTAGATTATAGACTTATAATAAACTATGAACATGTTTGATGCAGCTTTTCAGAAAAGCAGTGATCAGGTTGCAGTGGTATTTGGTAACATAAGTTGTCAAATAGTTTATTATTGTGTAATTATCCAAAATGCCCTTAAAAGTTGTCTTAACTACTATAATTTAAGAACTATTTAGTGAAAATGTATGAATTTTAAGTTAAAACATTTCAACTAATTAATTTTAAATATGGGATAGAGAAGATGAACAATGATATAATTTTTGGGTAATGAGAGGTTTAATTTAGTTTGTGGTTATAGATGTCAATAGAAAAATGAATTAAGGACAAAGTTGTCCAATTAAATATTCATTAAATGACAAATAAGTTATAAGTCGAAAAAACACCTCCAATCCAGGTGTAAATAAGTTGAATTTTGAGCTTTAAATAAGTAGATAGAAGCTATATGTTCTAAAGCTACAAATCACACCGAACACTTTATTTTAACTTTTTCTAAAGTATAAGCTCTAATTTGTAACTTATAAGCTGTAACAAACGGGCTTAACACTAGTAATATGTTTTGGGTATATGAAACTGTGCTTTTTCACAAGTTGAAGACTTTGACAAAGAATGCTCATTACATACTTAAGCTAAGTCGTATGAAAGTTGCCATCGTAATCTAAATAATTTCTTTTTCAAAAACTTTGACAAAGAATGCTCATTACGTACATAAGCTAAGTCATATAAAAGTTGCCCTCGTAATCTAAATAATTTCTTTTTCATCTATTATTTTTTAAAATGTCACATTTCTCGTGGGTCTATTTGAAAAAATTGGACAATGCAATAACTATAGAATTATATTAAAGTATATACATATTTATAAGAATTATGTATAAAGGTATACTCCAGACCACACCTTGATTTTTGAAAAATTGCTCAATTCCTAATCCGTATCTATGCACCCGGTGCTAGACTCCTATAAGCATTTGTAGATTAATCTTTTTTGTCTATCTCTATAGTTTAAATCATATAATTAAATAATAGTTTTTGCGAGTTCAGAAATAACAGTCCGTTGTAGCTCAATTACCTTTGGAATTGTGGCAACGTGGCTCCTTTGGGGGCTTGGAATTCCGGGTTCGAATCCCGGCAGCGGAATCCGTTTTTGAATATTTTTTCATGGGCTTTACACTTTTTATTTACTAGGCCTCTTACTTAATGGGCTAGTCAATTTTAGGCCCATGTGACTACCCAATGGTTAGAGTAATACGGGCCAGTCAATTTTATTTTATTTTATTATTATTTTTTTAATCAGAAAAAGATTTTTTTTATTTTCAAAACAGAATTCTCCTCATGCCAAAAACTCTTAAAAAAAACTCTTAAATCTAACAAAAACTCACACGTATTATTTTAGGGGCTTCAATCAAAGGCCCTTATATCCAAACACAACACAATCTAGCAAAAACTCACACGTATTTTTCTTAACTCATTAAGCCCATTTGTACTGTTTTGGTCAAAAACACTATTTTATGGCTAAAAAACTCAAATAATCATAAGTTTTGATCTACAAGTCTGGTTTTTTTGTTTTTGTTTGTTTGTTTTTTTTTTGGTTTTTTGTTGTTGTTGTTGTTAATTTTCATGCTTCGGAATCAGAAAAATGTGATTTATCAAATGAGATTAATATTGACTATGAAGTCCTGGGAAAAAAAGAACACATAATTTTAACTAAAACGTGAAACAGATTTTACCTGTTTATAAAAAGATAATATTAAATATCCAGACAGATAAAATATCAAAATAAGGTTCCAAATTATCTATTTTTGCACAATTTTCAACTGCAGTGCATAGATCTCAAAAAGTACATGTAATCAATAAACAAATTCACCCCAAAATACCAACAAATGAGATACTTTTGGCCATCTAAAGTTGATATTTTAACAGATAATTATCTATTGTCTCTTTGTAAACAGATAAAATAGTTGAACAATCAACTGAAAATTTTGATTTTTTTTCTTTCAAAAGTTCATATTATATATAGATCTTGTTTTTAAAAAAATCAATTTCACAATGCCAAACATTTGAATTTTATGAAAAACAAGTTTGAAAATTGGAATTTTAAATTTTGAATACAACTAATGATGTCATGGCATAACTAACTCTCAAAGGGTAAAAGTGAATGAAAATAAAGAAAAAAGTTACCAAGGACTCTAAGTAGTACAAAAAAAGTAGCGAATGGCCTTAGCTAAAAATGCAAAAAACTTTGGATTTTTTATTAGACTTCCCTCGTTTTGAGGAATTTCTCACCAAAAAATCCATTTCGTTTAACCCATTTCAAGTCATTTACACCAGTTTTGGTCAAAATACCCTTTTATGCCTAAAAATTTCAAATTGTCATAACTTTTGATCCACAAGTTTGTTTTTAATAAACCTTTGTGTTTTGAAATCAGAAAAACCAGATCTATCATATAAGATCAATTTTGACTATGAAATCATGGGAGAAAAATAAATGAATTTAAACTAAAATGTGAAAATGTAATTTTTTTTTTTTTTGCATAAATATAACCAAAAAAAAATCTACATCAAATTGACATCCATGGGTGTGTAGATCTTGAAAAAAGTATAACTTAAAAAAAATCACCCTAAAAGGCCAAACAATGTGTAAGTTCTGGTGCTTTAATTCAAACAGATAAAATTATTTATTTGCAAACAAATAATATTATCTACTCAAGCAAATAAAAGCTTCAAAACGAGGCTCAAAATTATAGAGAAGCCACGTGCATGGACAAAGCAATGCCTAGGCCACAGAGAAGCTGACCTATCAAGAGAACCCCAAGGCCTGGAGCATAGGCGTTGATCAAACCACCAAATGCATGATATAGGATAGCTGCTATGATAAATTACCGCCTCCTCCCAAGGAAATTTGCAATTGTGTTCACGAGAATGGAAACCAGAAGTGCTCCATAGAGGGAACCACTTACCACAAGACCAAACTGAATAGCTAATAGTTTGAACAAAGTTTTTCCTAATTCGGCATAACCATTGATCATGGTGGTCCAATTAAGGACATTCCTCTTTGCTATTCGACTAAGCAGTTTACTAATAACTCTCGTCTTCTCAATGGGTTTGACAAAAAATCTCCTCCCGACATTATCCTTTGCTTCCACTACTTCGCAATCATCAACATCATTACCCTCTTTCTTAGTGACGAAAAAAGTCACTTTTAGTGAACGCCAAAAGTGACGCTAAAAGTGACGGAGGGGGCAAACTGTCAAAAATGTTAGTTGAGGGACTAAAAAGCAAAAAAGAATTGTTTAGGGACCAAAGTGCCAAACAGGGTATAGTTTGAGGGTACAAAATGCATTTAACCTTATATTTTGCACGTTGTGGAGGAAGTGTTAATATAGTTTTCTTCCCTTTAATTGTGTTAAGTTGTATATTTAAGTTTTAAGTTGTTCTTTCCAAATAGAAGAGCTTGAATAGGACCTTGAAATCTCTTTAAGCAATGGTTATACAAATGGAGGCCTAACACACTGCATAGGGCTGAGCAATGGTGATACATTGAAGCAGTCATCCCATTTGGCTAAATACTGAATTTTTATTTCCTTCTATAGGAGTTATTATTGGTTAAAGAAGTGGCAATCGTTCCAATTGCTTGTATCAACATTTTAGCAAATTGATTGGAATGGAAAGTTAAGTTGGGGAGATGCAAATCAACTTTATCTCTTTTGGCAAAAAGCAGAAAACTATCCGAATGCCACCAAACCCACATGCCCACCTCGAGTATGACTAACTAGAGTTATAGGAAGAAACAGAATAAATAACGGACTCCCGGAGTGGATTCCATAGCTAAAAAGGTCGAAAAACACCTCAAAACACCCAAAAATGAGGTTTTGATGGGCAACTCGGACAACCGACTGTCCGGATGCCACCAAACCCATACTCCTACCTCGGATATGACTAAGTAAAGTTGTAGGAAGAAACAAAACAAATAAAGGACTCCTGAGGTGGATTCCATAGCAAAAAAAAAAGGTCGAAAAAACCTCAAAACACCCAAAATCGAGGTTTTACAGGGCAATCGGACAACCGACTGTCCGGATGCCGCCAAATCTATACTCCTACCTGAGATATGACTAAGTAGAGGTGTAGGAAGAAATAGAATAGATAACGGACTCTCGGAGTGGATTCCATAGCTAAAAAGGTAAATAAAAAAAAAAAAAAAAAAAACCCAAAATCGAGGTTTTAATGGGCAACTAGGACAACTGACTGTCCGGATGCCACCAAACCTACACTTCCACCTCAGGTATGACTATATAGAGTTATAGGAAGAAACAAAATGAATAACAAACTCTCGGAGTGGGTTCCATAGCTAAAAAGGTCAAAAAACACCTCAAAACACCGAAAAATGAGGTTTTAAGGGGCAACTCGGACAACCGACTGTTTGGATGCCACCAAACCCATACTCCCACCTTGGATATGACTAATTAGAGTTATGAGAAGAAACAAAACAAATAACGAACTCCTGGAGTGGATTCCATAGCAACAAAGGTCGAAAAACACCTCAAAACACCCAAAATCGAGGTTTTAATGGGCAACTAGGACAGTCGAATGTGCGGATTCTGCAAAACCCATACTCCCACCTCAGATATGACTAAGTAGAGTTGTAGGAAGAAATGGAACAAATAACGGGCTCCCAGGGTGGATTCCATAGCAAAAAAGGTCTCAAAATACCTCAAAACACCCATAATCGATGTTCTAGTGGGCAACTTGGACTTTCGTGTATTGTTTTCCTCATATTTTTTTGATTGATAAGGTACTGATGTTATTCTTTTATAGTGATGCAGATGGGGGCACAGATGGGGCGCAAAAGTTTGGATTGCAAGCTGGAGTTTATGCTACAATTTATTAGTTATGTTATGTAGTAAGACTTATTTAGTATTATGTCGGATATATAAAACTTATATTATGTTGGATTTATTTTGTTGTGACCTATTAGGTACTTCTTGGATATATAACACTTATGTTATGTTGGATGTGATTATTTAATAATATGATATGTTGGACATGTTTTAATCATTCTATATTCGCACATTGGACAACTTTCAAAATTTTACAGGGATGAACAATAAATACTAGATTGGACTGGTATTCCTGAAGTTATTTTTAGTTATAAAACTATTTCCTTGCCTTTGAGGAACAAAATCATCAAGGAACCATATTTTCGTCGCTAAAAACCACATTTAGCAAGGAAATTATTTCCTTGCCTTAGATGAATACAATTGCCAATAAAATATTTTTTCCTCGCTAAAAACCTCATTTAGAAAGGAAATTATTTCATTGCCTTATGTTAATACTATCTGCAAGGGAACATGACTTCCTTGCTACCTCGCCTTAGAGTTCTATATTTAGTGACGAAATTGTTTCCTTTCAAATTGTCAACACAAAAATAGGTTTTTGGCAAGGAAATTAAGCTATTTAGCAACGAAAATGTTGATCAATAGCAAGGAAAAATTTCCTTGCCAAAAGTTAGGAATTGGCAAGGAAAATATTTTTCGTCACAAGAACCAATGGGTAGGAAGCTTTAGCAAGGAATCGAGCGACGAAATTCTTTCCTTGCTAAAGGCTTTTACCATGATATTGTGACTTTTAGCAAGGAACTTTTTCCTTGCAAAAACACTTTTTGTCTGCATGTTCTTCTCTCTCACTACCAACACCACCACCACTGCCCAGTACCATAACTACTGCCTTGCTCCAAGCATTGGCGCCTCCTCCTAGGGTGATCCACTTTAGGTACCTCTCTCTATTATCTCTCCCTCTGTGCTAGATTTATCTACTTACGCCTCTCTGCAAGGGGTTGGCAATTAACCCACAGACACTCTCATCACTAATTAAGCAAAATTGTTTGTTAATTAATCATAACCCCTCTCTCTTTCTCTCTCAGCTGATGCAGAGTAAACCACCTTATTTGAAACAATCTATTTGAAAGCTAAATTTTGGTATTCTATTGGGCCTATTGTACTATACTCAACTTATGTTGGTTTTTTTTTTGCCTCTTTTAATTTTCTACTTTTTTCCTTCTGCTGAGTAGACAGTATTAATATATAGATGTATACAATCTGATACGAAGGCCAATGGGTAGTGTTGTTCATAGAGGTTCTGGTTGTTCAACATATAGTCTAAATCTTTTGGTTCACTTCTAGCTCTTTGTTTTGGTCAATTATTATGTAACTTGGGATTTTTATTATGTGTTGACACAATCATTATTTTGTGTTAGATGGATTTGATTGCAGATTTTTAGATATCTTCAACTTCCGTGATATTTGACATAGCCCGTGATCATGGTATGTGCCCATGTTACTCACCTAGATTTGTTTGGTGTGGTTAGTTGAATATTGTGATGTTGAAAATTTGGGAACTTATTTTCATTAGCAATTTAATTAGAGTAATGCTATGCTTCTCAATTTTGGTTGTCAAAAGCTTTACCTTAATCATGCATAATGCTATGCTTCTCAAATTTAAAAGCCAAATTTGGTTCTCAAATGCTTTAAATAGTTGTACCACGTGTCCAAAATTATACCCAGAATTCAAAAAATTGTACCAATGATGGTATCATAGAATTCTCCAAATGTAATTTGCACAAAGCATTGTGTCTCTCTCTCCCTCACCTCACTGTGAAAGGTAATGACATAAGTAAATACAGGGTTTAGATAAATAGTGTCCTGCAACTTACTGAATGGGCATGATACCAAGTTGTCTGGAATTGTTTGGTTAAATTACTGGAGCTCATGAGTTTTTCTTTTGGCTAAGAATGGGATTATGTTATATGAAGTTGTCTTTTGACATACATATGCATATCCATTTAGTGCATGTGTACCAATTATATGTTGATTGTTAGTGTAATGCTATGCTTCCCAAATTTGGTTCTCAAATGCTTTGTCAGTTGGACCACACACATTGGCCTGGGGTATCGTCGATCACTATGATTGCATGTGGAACAATTGTTAAGCTATTTGGGAACCAATTTGGGATTCAAAATTTGGAAAACTTATCATTATTCTAAATGTTATGGTTAAAGTGTTGGCCAGGCTTATCTAAACCCACTGGCATAGAAATGGAACCTATTATGGATTGTGATCATTTGGATCAAATCCTACCTCAAGCAGAAGAAAGCTCCAACACATCATCATCATCGATTGGTCTCTCTCTCTCTCTCTCTCTCTATATATATATATATGTGTGTGTGTGTGTGTGTGTGTATTAGGGCCCGTTTGGCACGATTTCTATTTTCGCAATTCAATCAAGGGAAAAAAAACTACTATTTGTTCAAAAACCTCCTAATGTAGATTTTCGCCAATCTGTTGCCACAGACTTTGCGACGCCGAGCGACGACCGTTCGTCTGTTTGATTTTCTCCAGATTCAAGATTGGAACTCGTGGAGGTAAGATCTACGTTTTGATACTACTTAGGCCGTGTTTGGCCAATTTTTATAAAAATCTTAATTCTAGGCTTTTGGGAAAATCAGGTATAAATTTGTAGGAATTTTCTCAAATTTGAAATCCGACGATTATTTAGCCTCCTAGTCGATCCTTCAAAGTTTGGGGGAAATCGCACGAGTTATGAAGTTCTAACTTGTGAAATATAGAGAAATACTTTTATATTTCGACGACGAAATTGAGATCTGGGCAAAATCCATGTGTTAATTGTTGGCCCGTTAATTATGCACGTGCTAAATTGTAAAAAGCATGTCTAGATTTACACGAGCACGTTAAGTTGTCTATATGGGTCAAAGGGGAGTTTTATATAAATTCATGCCGGAGTAAGCTTCTCGTTTTTTGAGAATTTGAGTAGTACTGTGAATGGTTGTAGGCTTGGACTTGCCATGGCACTTGTGGGGATGTAATGGTTGTAGGCTTGGACTTGCCATTGACATCGCGGTTTAAGGCTTGGACTTGCCTCTACTGGATGAATGCTTATTTTTCTCCCTAGAGACTATTGATATGATTATGAGATTAAAGCATGTTTTGTCACATATTGCATGTGTTAGACTTGTGCACTCAGCATATAGCTGAGCAGTGGAGATGTACTCCATTGCAGGTAAAAAAAAAGACAAGAAGAAGCATGAGGAGTGAGGCCGTGGAATGCCGGGGAATCAATTGTTTATACTTTTGTTCTACTCCGAACTTGTAATAATAACCTTGAATTCGTAGTATGTTGTAAAATAATATGAACTTAGATTTAGTACTTGTAATCCCTAATAAACGCTCTTGTAATTATGTTTTGAATGATGGATTAGAGTGGTTAAATGTTGGTTTGGAGTTGGGAGAACCTTGAGTGGGAAAGCTGTAGTTTTGGGTTTTGCTGACAGAAACCAGTCGACTGGTTTTTGATCCAGTCGACTGGATCACTGTGTTGAATTGGTTACTGCTTTGTTTCGTCTGAGATTCAGTCGACTGGGTTGAGAAAACAATCGACTGGATGGAGCCCCAGGCCACGACATTCTGCTGGATTAGGGTACCAATCGACTGGACATTTTCAGTCGACTGATAATTTTAGGCACCAGTCGACTGGGTCCCCAATACAGTCGACTGGATGGGCTGTTATATTTTGAAACCTTTCTATTTGAGATCACCAGTCGACCGGATCCTCGATCAGTCGACTGGACCAATGTTTTCAAAACCTGAATTCTTTTGGAACTGGTTCTATGGACAAAACTTTTTATAACTCTGAATTTAATGAATTTTAATAATGTTTTCCGCTGCTATTTTACTTTAATGGAACTGGATAAGCCTTGGTGGTATGCCACGTGTCCTATTTTCATGCATATTGGGATGGGTCGTGACAATATAAGCCCTAGATCACTGTAAAAACTAAAAACTAGATTTAGAGGTCACAATTTTACAGTACAGACTTTATACACATACACCCACACCTGATATACATAAATACCCCTGATACCATACTTGATCTTGACCTTGAGAGTTGAAAAAGGGGGCTTGAAAATGTCGCCAAAGAGAAAGGGGAGAGACTAAGAGTCTTAGATTGTGCCGGCGAAAGTGAGAGAGTTGCCCCCCCCCCGTTGCCGCAGCTTGTGAGTCATCGCCTCGCCGCTGGTAGTGAGTCACTGCCCCCCATCGTCACTCATCACTGAAGAGAGAGAGAGAGAGAGAGAGAGAGAGAGAGAGAGAGAGAGAGAGAGAGAGAAAGAGAGAGAGAAAGAGAGAGACTGAAAGCCTGTGAACTCTCTCTATGTCTGCATGAGTTGAGCCTTGAGTTCAGCTGTTAGGGTAGATAGTGAGAACTAAGAGATGATTTTGACTTTGAGCCCTAATTTCTTAAACATGGTTTTATATATTCTTTAAACTTCGGATATTCAGTTTCGAACCGAAAATTTTCTCCTTTCGAAAACCGAACCAAAATAATTAATATAGTTCGATTTCGAACTGAAGTAAATTCGAGTCGGTTATTATCCGAACCAAAATTTGAAAAACTTCGAGTTCGGGTCGGTTTTTTCAGGTTGACTCGAAGTATGGCCATCCCTATTAGTGGCCCAATCCTGTTGTTCCCTTGTCTCAAAGTCCATGCATGTTGACCTGACTCTTGTGTTGTACGCAAAATGGGCTGACACTTTTAGAAAAATCTCTAATCATTTAAGTTTCAAATCTAATACTAGTAGAAGGGAGACACTCATATGGTGAGTGCTAGTGTGTGTGTGTGTGTGTATGTGAGAGAGAGAGAGAGAGAGAGAGAGAGAGAGAGAGAGAGAGAGAGAGGCTAGGTTAGTTTTGTAAAGGTAATAACTTTTAAATTTTGGGAATTACTATTCGCACTCCATGAATGAACCAATGCACTCCATGGAGTGCACTTACTGCATGGTATTGAATGGTGTGTAGCCTATAGGGGTGTAAGTAAAAAATTGAAAATTGAAAACCGACCGACCAAAAAACTAATTGGTCAATTTTTTAAATGTATGTTCAAGCCAAAACTAACCAAAAACACGACCGAATACTTCGAAAATCGACCGAGCGCTACAATTGGTCATTTTTTTCATTAAAAAAATAAAATAAATAAATAAAATCGACTGAACCTAACCGTTTACACCGCTAATGGTATGTTAATGGTACCATAGAGTGCATTAGTTCAATTGTGGAGTGAGAATAACAATTCCCTAAATTAATGATCCTCTTATATATGTATGTATTTTCTCTACATAAGTATTATAGTTTACCCGTAAATATCGGTGATGGGAAAAAAATATTAAAAAGTAACCCCTCCCTTTCCCTATCTATTAGTATAGATTATGATTAAATTTAGGAGGTTTGCTTGAATTAAACATCACCTGTAAACATAAATATTTCGCATTCCACAATAAACTTCTTAGGAAAAATATCCAAGGAAGAAAGTACTTATCTTGGAAAAAAAAAACTCTCTCTCCCACTCCCTTTTCTAAAGAGAGAAACTTTCCCTTCTCTCTACCTTCTCAATTCTTTGTTTTTCCGCCGATCTGGGCTCTCTCATGGTATTCCACCATTGGAGAGCCTAGGTTTTCCTTCTTTTGATCTTTCTCTCTCTCTTTTGGGTTGGGGTGTTTTGTCCCTCCGTGTGAGGGTGTAACGACCCTGGTGTTGTGGGCGGGCTGCTGTAGGTGCCTTTGTGGCTGTAGTAAGTACTGGCAGACTACACACTATGGGAAGTTCGTCCCACATCGCTTGGGTGTGGAAAAGTAATGTGCTATATATGTGTGGTTCTAAGTCTCCCTAGTAAGAGGCCTTTTGGGTAGTGGCCCAAGAACAAATTCGTGCTAGTTTGGGCCCAAAGCGGACAATATCTTATTGAGCGAGACTTGGGTCGTGACAGAATGGTATCCGAGCTAGACCCAACCGGAAGTGTGCCAACATGGATGTTGGACCCTAAGGGGAGTGGAATGTAACGACCCTGGTGTTGTGGGCGGGCTGTTGTAGGTGCCTTTGTGGTTGTAGTAAGTGCTGGCAGGCTACACACTATGGGAAGTTCATCCTACATTGCCTGGGTGAGGAAAAGTAATGCTACACACTATGGGAAGTTCATCCCACATTGCCTGGGTGATGAAAAGTAATGTGCTATATATGTGTGGTTCTAAGTCTCCCTAGTAAAAGGCCGAGTACGATATAAGGAGAAAAAGGGCCTTTTGGGTAGTGGCCCAAGAACAAATCCGTGCGGGTTTGGGCCCAAAGCGGACAATATCTTATTGAGCGAGACTTGGGTCGTGACAGAGGGTTTGTCCCTTCTTGTTAGGGTTTTGTCCCCTCTCTGTGGGGGTTTGTTTTCTTGTGTTCTTTTGTCTTTTCGTTGTTTTCTCTTGTAAATCCTTTGATTTCTATTTCTATGCCTAGATTCAAATTTCTTTCTTCCAATCTAACGTTTAATTGTTAGATCTGGAGTTTGAGTGGGCTCTTGTTGCAGCTGCGGTGCTTTTGATGTGATCTTTTGTGTAGTATTGTTTGGCAGCTTTTCCTCAGCTCCAGTTTTCTACTAGTGCCACAGTCCGAGATATCTTTGGAGGTGGGAGATAGCAGTGCGACTTCATATGATTTTCTATGTTTATTTGGTTTGGGTTTTGTTTTATTGTTTTCTTAGGTATTTTTATTTTATCTGATGCTTGGACTGATTCCACCTGGAATCTGCTTTGTTATGATGATATAAAATGCTTTATGCTGTTTGTGATAATATATATATATATATCTTGGGATTTTGTCAACAGTTATAGCTGTATGATATCAGATTGTGGTTGCCAGAAACAGACAATGAGTTTATTTTGTCTTTAAGTGGGCTGAAGGAGTTGAATCATACTTTTTGTAAGTAATTGAAAAACTCCTTTTGGAGATCGCCTAAGCAGCACAAAAATAATAATTAATTAGTTATTTGGTAAGTGACTATAATTTTTTTTTTCATTTAACTTTTCAGCAAATGACTAATTTTCACTGAGTTTAAAATA
The DNA here is from genome assembly GCA_033977485.1 of Hydrangea macrophylla. NCBI lineage: Eukaryota > Viridiplantae > Streptophyta > Magnoliopsida > Cornales > Hydrangeaceae > Hydrangea > Hydrangea macrophylla. The sequence goes on from CM066982.1 coordinate 67,895,068, forward strand.
CATCAAATGTACATCATATGTGTATGTTTTCTTTTACGCACTAACATGTGGTACAACACGTAGTACAATTGTTATAACATATGAGATTCAAATTTAGAATGTATTGCACTTTGGTATTGCCTATGATTTGGACTATCTATCATTTTGGCACCAACTTAGCATTTACTTAGGATATGTGCTTGGGGAAGTGGTGTAAAAGTGTTTAAAAATTGACATGCAAGTAGATGGATGCTTGAAAAAGAAAATGCCTTTGATGTTCTTACAAAGTTTCATATAATTAAAATGTACTGATATTGTTATTGGTTGCTTTCCCATCTTATGAATCTACTTATTGGCTTTGCATAAAGGTAGTCTATCCTTAATTTTGATTCCTAAGGAGGTAGGTGTTGACTGATGCTGTGATGCCTATATAAAACCTAAAAAGAAACACTTATTGGTTGTTGAAACACTGACCTATTATCACCATATTTTAGACCTTTCAACAAACTCAAATTTTTTTTTTAAAATCCCACCAAACCAAATTTAATATTCTCTCAAATCTTCGCATTGATTGTCTTTTAATTTTCTTTTATGAATGATTACCTTGATAATTATAAAGTTTAGAGTAGATTATGTAACAACCAATAAACTCGTGCAATTACAAATTTATCCCTTTTTTGAATACCGATATTTTCTAATCAAAATATTGTTTGATAGTTCCATAAGGATAAAAATTGTTAATTTGAAAAGTGAAAAATGATGATATCATCTATTTTAATGTCTAAAAAAATGCTTCACTAACACAACCAAAACAAATGCGATGTCAATGTAGTTTTAGAAACAAATAGGAATTGTGTCTACAACTACCAAAAAATCGGAGGTGGGGTTAGTATAAATTTGGAAACAAGCAGAGATTTGTCTACAGCTATTAGAAATCTCACGGGAGGCCAGTAATTTGTCCTAATTTTTTGGAGTAATGCAAATGAAAATTAATTATTCACCTTAAAAAGTCACCTGATGATGTGGTTACATGAAACCCTTTTAAAATGTAAAACAAAGGAAAAAAAAAAAAAGAAAAGAAAGAAAGGAATTACTATGTACACCTGTGTATTTGCTATGTACAACTAAATTCTTTTATTCTAATCTTTTTTATTTAAAAATTTCTCACTTTTATAAAATTGAACGGTGTACATAGCAACTCTCCAAAAAAAATTGTATTTAATTTCAAGATTACCACTACCACATCAACCATAAATGAATCTAGGTAACTCAATTAGGAAAATTTAGCATTTTTCAATTCTTTTTAAGTTTCTGCCTTAAACCTTCAAATGTGTACCATACTCCTAACAAACTCAAGAGTGATTTACACACATGTATGAAGTAAAACTAAGGGTAAGTTACACTTTAGTCCATTAAACTATACACATGTTTTTAATTAGGTCTATAAACTTTTTTTTCCAAGTGGGTCCTTGAACTTCAAAAATTCATTCAATCAGACCCAAATTCAGGCACTGTTAGCTTAAAATATTAGAAATTGTCGCGTACGTTACGTGTAATGCTTACCTATCACATGTTAGGTTAAGACAAACACAGGAGATTATGAATAGTGCAAAAAATCGCATTTAATCAAATCTAAAATCGCATTCAATCAAATTCAAAAATGAATTTGACTAGATCCAAAATAGCATTCAATCATACCCAAAATCGCATAATTTTTTAGTCATTCACAATATCTCATGTTTGTCTTAACCTAATATGTGACAGGTAAGCATTACGCGCAATATAAGTGATAATTTCTAATAATTTAAGTTAATAGTGTAAGAATTTGGGTCAAATTGTATGAAATTTTGAAGTTCAAGGACCCAGTTGAAAAATAAAATAGTTTATGAACCCAATTGAAACATGTGTATAGTTTGATGGACTAAAGTGTAATTTGCCGTAAAACTAAGTAGAATATACTCTATGCATTTTATACAAATAATAAGAATGGGGACGGGCTTGCACTTGAAAATACTTTTGCTCACCCAAAAAATGGTTCACCAATGTTCACCCAATTGCTCACCCAAGCATCCCATTGGCCAATGCAGTGGGACCCAGGATTAAACAACTGCATTGGCCAATAGAATACTTGGGTGAGCATTAGTGAATCATTTTTTGGATGAGCAAAAATGCTCTCCTTGAACTTTTGTACATGAAAATACAACATACTAACATGACAGATGGTTTAATTTCATGGGTATTTCCATAGGTTCTGCAATTTTGAACTCCCAGCAACTTGAGTGTATGAATACCACGAACTTAGGCAGCGGCAGACCAAAAAATTTTGTTTAGGAGGGCAGAAGTTTATACAGAGGTTCGGAGGTAGCGCCTCCGATCCGATTTTTTTTTAAGCGTAAAAGGAACAAATTACATTTTTTAAAGCTTAAAAATGACAAGCTAGAAATTTAGAGGGCAAAAATGAATAAAGTATCAAACTTCCTCATAATGGTCAGGTAGAACAAATTGTGGAGGATTTCTTAGAAACTTCCTCTTCAATTATGTATCTACATACATCGGTATTGCTATCCTAATACACTAATGTAGGAGAGTGACTAATACACCCACCTCTACAACAATAGATGTTGCATTAACTCTTCCTCAATATATAAAAAAGAGAAATTGGATGGGTGCATTTAACAGTTCTCAGTATAGCAAATGTGTCGGTTTTTAAATGGATGAGACTGGCCTTATAATCTCACGAAAATGAAAGTACTAAAGCAATAAGTACTACAATAATTTCACTTTAGGACATTTGTAAAATTAATTACACTACTCTCATTTTAGTTAGGTGAATGAATATGTGGTGGAATTGTATTCCACTGTAAATGAATATGTTGGAAATATTTACATGGTTTGGTTAAATGAATAATTGTGGTTTCTAATTTATATATCCAAATTTGTTACCTATGGCAGAACCAACTAAAACAAATTTAATTTCGGTGATGTTACTATAATAGTATATTTGTATATTGTCTCACCGCAAGTTGCAGGGTCCATTTAATGTCAAGAATGTGAGCCAAACTTTTCAAACAGATAATATGTGTGGGTGTGGATGTGTGTGAGAGAGTAAGGGAGGGGGACCTTGTGTAGCTATCAGATATCAACCCCATTAATGGTTGTAGCTTTCATATAAGAGCTAATGCAACGTGACATGGAATAATATTCCATGTGAATCATGTGACCATCTCTTATCAATATATTTGTTTGGTTATAAGATCATGAGTACATATTATATACTTAGACAATCGTATACAAAAAATTTCATTTGGGACTATTCTTCTTTTTGGGGGGACTATTCTTCTTACTTCTCAGTATTTGCATTCCAACAATAGACCTTAGGCTTAATTATACAAACCCCTCTTTAGGTTTACTTTAATTATATGGAATTTTTTTGTATTTTGAAAAATTACACGGATTTCTCTTAAAATTTGGATTGAGTTACACTTACCTCCCCTCCGTTAGTGGACCGTCCCCCCTGACGGAAAACGATGATGTAAGTAATTTTTAATTACCTAATACCAAATATACGCTTATTTATCCTAATAAAAAAATAGGGATAAGTATATGAACCACCTTGAGATATGTCCTAATAACACGGAACTCTCTCATTATAAAAGGCTTTTTGTTTATTTATTTAATTATTTTTTTCTCTTTTCTTCTTCCTCCCTTGTTCTGTCTCTCAACAAAATTTATTTTTTTTCCAAAATTCAGAATCATCTCTCTTATTTTTCACAATGACTATATTACTCTTAACATTTTTCACAATCTCTTTAGTTTTTCATAAAGCACAAAAAGCTATTTCCAACAAACCAAATTGAAGATTGTCAAGATTTTTTTGACCTATCATGTCCGTTATATTTATTCCATAGATAGAAGAAACAAAGAAGTTGAAGAACTAAATAATAAAAAGAAACCAAACCTAAGAAATTTAAATTAAGAACTGAAGAATTTGAAGCTATGCTTGAAGAATTTTGTAGATCTTGGAACTGGAAGGAATTTGAAGAAATTGAAAGATACACCTCTTAATGGTGTGAAAAGTTTAACCCAACCCATTCTTATTTGCAAAAGCAAATTTTATTTGAGAAGTATAATAATACATTTGCACAAACTATAAATCTAGTTAGGGCTGTGGGTGTAATACTCTGTATTTTTGGAGTGTATGATAATATACAAGATTCTATATGAATACCTTATTATTACTTGAAATTTCACTTTCAATCGATCGAACTCTTTTCAAGCGATCGAGAAGTTCTTTGTTCAAGCGATTGAACTCTGTACAACCGATTGAAACCCTGCCAACATGAATTTATAACGTGGTCCCCACTTCAATCGATCAACCTGTTTTCAATCAATCAAAATTTGGCCGATATGTTCTCAAGTGATCGAAGAATCTTCCATCGATCGCGAGCATAGCAGAATATCTTATATGCAATTCATGCAAACACTGCCACCTTGCACCCTCCCTCTTCTATATATTGTGACCCAAATTATGTGTGTGAGGTTTTTCTCAGAATTTATTGAGAGAGAGAGAGAGAGAGAGCACTTGGCATATATATATATATATCACACATCTATATATATAAATACGCGCACACACACACACACACACACACACACACTCTATCTATACATACTCAGTCAGAGAGACAGACAGAAGAAGAAGAACGAGAATGGATAAAGACAGAGACAAAGAGAAGAGGAGGCCATTGGAGAGAAAGCTTAAAGCTCACGCTTTTCCAAACGTGGCCTTAACGACGTTCAGTGAGTTCCAAACTCATCGGTAGCGTAGATATAATGTTTTATGAGTTTTGGACATAAAAGCATGACCCAAACACCCCCCTAATACTTCTGGACAGTCACTGTTCAGAACTGCTGGAAAAGAAGACCTTGGAGATATTAAATTGGGTTCAATTGATCGAACATTCAATCGATCGAAAGGACTTTGATCGCTTGAGGCTCACTTTTCTCAATCGATTGAACTGGGTTCAATCGATCGAGCTTAACAGAACATGGTTGTTTCCTTTGATTTTATTAATTCATAATGTTAAGTCGTTTAATGATGTTCCATATTTTCTATATTGCGATACTATGGACTACGGGGACAATGGGATGCAATAACGAGATTAAGATAATCTGGTGGGTAACGTGGTCGTGTTTAGAATGTTAGTAATAATACGATGCGATAATGACATAGTATCTACGGTATGAGGTATAACGGTTGGTAATGTTAGATAACCTGGTGTAGATTAAGTCAGTTGGGCATTAGTTCCTTTTAGTGCAAGTATGTCAGTGTCAGGGATCAGTCGTGAGCACATTTGCATGGGATTTGAGCGTTATGTGTTGTACTCGCAAGAGTTCTTAAAAGTGAAAAGCAGTGAACTAGAGTACGAATACATGTTGATTATGGCCAGATGATACTCGCAAAGTGTTCTTAAAACCAAAAGGCGGTGAACAAGCGTATTAGTGTGTCCGTAGAATGGCAGTTATGTCGGAACAAGGTATGGTGCTCGAAAGAGTTCTTAAAAGTAGTGAATAGTAAGAGTTCTTAAAAGCGGTGAACAAGAGCACTAGTATATTGTGATGATATAATTGGCCTAGTATGGTTAGTCAGGGTTAGTACAGTCAATCTTAGAGTTTGAGGGCGATAAGAATCGGATAATGATGGTTCTGAATAAAAGAGGAAAAGATATTATTAGTAATACTATAAATCATGAATAACTGGTAATGACTTTATACCTATGATACTATGTGAGTTTCTATTCACTCAGCTGCAGTAAGCTGACGGCATTTATGCCTGGACATTCCCCGTCCAGACTACCCTGTCCCTATTAATACAGGTGGTGGAGCTTATGATGATGACTACTACCATAGGGGGAGTATGCAGAGAGTGGCCCTATAGATGATGGTTATTTCGAGGAAGACTATTACGCTGAAGACTATGTTTACGCCAGCTGTAGACCTGAAGATAGATATTAGTTTATGTTCCTGCTTTATATTTTTCGACGAACCTTCATTACAATACCATCTGGGTAAAGCAAAAGTTATAGCAGATGCTTTGAGTCACTGACCTCAATTAGTGATAGCTGCATTATTAATTCAAGAATGGCAAGCCTTAGAAATTTTAGCTGAGTTTGACCTGCAGCCAGTGGATTTGACCGAAGGACAACATCTGGGATGTCTTATGGTACAACCAACTTTGATCAGTCGTATCATAGAGGCTCAACAAACGATGGATGATTGTAAGTTATGGTTCGCTAAGATGTCAACGAAGGTACCAGAGGTCTGGAGTATTGGTACAGACGAAGCTTTATGATGTAAAGGTAGACTCTGTGTACCTGACAAAGAAAATCTCCGAAAAGAAATATTGGATGAAGCACATAAGTCACGAATGACGATACATCTTGGAGGTACAAAGATGTACAAGGATTTGAAGAGGAATTTTTGGTAGGAAGGAATGAAAAGAGAAGTAGCTGAGTATGTAGCTCAATGTCTTACTGTAAACAAGTGAAGGCAGAACACCAGAAACCACTTGGACTTCTACAGCCGCTACCGATTCCCCAATGGAAATGGGAACACATAACTATGGATTTCGTGGTAGGTTTGCCGAAATCTCAGCAAAACCTCGATGCTATTTGGTTAATTGTGGATCTACTTACGAAAGCTGCACATTTTATGGCCTATAGCATGACATATCCAGTCGAATGTTTGAGCTGGATGTATATTCAACACGTTGTACGACTGCACGGCGTACCTATTTCTATCGTATCGGATCGAGATTCGCGGTTTACTGCAGAATTCTGGAAGAGTCTCCAAACAGCGATGATAATAACACTCAACTTGAGTTCATCTTTTCATCCACAGACCGACGACCAAACTGAACGAGTCAATCAAGTGATGGAGGATATGCTACGCGCTTGTGTTATTGATTTTGAGAGTTCATGGGAGATGAACCTACCGTTGATCGAGTTTGCCTATAACAACACCTACCATACGAGCATAGGAATGGCGCCATTAAAGCTTTATATAGAAGACCTTGCTGATCGCCGCTGTGTTGGGACAAAGTCAAAGATAATCAACTTCTTGGGCTAGAGATGGTATGAGAAACCAACAAGAAGATTAAAATTGTATGTGAGAAGATAAAGACAACTTACACCCGACACAAGAGTACTTATTCAAACAAGCGACGTAAAGAATTGGGATTCATGGTTGGAGATCACGTACTACTCAAAGTTTTACCTGTTCGAGGCATCATCAGGTTTGGGCAGAAGAGAAGCAAGCTATCGCCGCGATTCATCGGACCATTCGAGATTCTAGAATGCGTCAGAAAAGTTTCTAATCGACTCGCGTTGCTGCCGAAGATGTCAGGAGTGAACAACATTTTTCACATTAGCATACTACGGAAATGTGCTCACAACCCAGCACTCGAGATTAACTTCAAAGACATTTAAGTCAACGACAACGTTATGTTCAACAAAGGACCAGTGCAGATTCTAGATTGAGGAATCAAGAAGCTCAGAAGAAAAGAGATTTTGTTGGTAAAGATTCAGTAGAAGCATCATGATGAAGGCGAAGCATTGTGGGAGCTGGAGTCCGAGATGTGAGAGAAGTTTTTGTTTTTGTTTTAACTCTACTGCCTTCAATGTCGAGGATGAAATTTTTTTTAAGTGGTGGATGATGTAATACGTTGTATTTTTGGAGTGTATGATAATATATAAGATTTTGTATGAATACCTTGTCCATACTTGAAATTTCACTTTCAATCAATCGAACTCTTTTCAAGCGATCGAGAAGTACTTTTTTTAAGCGATTGAACAGACTGTTCAAGCGATCAAAACTCTGCCGACATGAATTTATGACGTGGTTCCCACTTCAATCGATCAACATGATTTCAATTAATCAAAACCTAGCCAATCTACTCTCAAGCGATCAAAGAATCTTCGATTGATCGATCGAACATAGCAGAACATCTTATATGCAGTTTATGCAAACACTACCACCTTACACCCTCGCTCTTCTATATATAGTGACCCAAATTGTGTGTGTGAGGTTTTCTTCCAAATTTATAGAGAGAAAGAGAGAGAGAGAGAGAGAGAGAGAGGGAGCTTGTCATATATATATATACCATACATCTATATATATACATATACACACACTCTATTTATATATATACGCAGTCAGAGAGACAGACAGAAGAAGAAGAAGAAGAAGAAGAAGAAGAAGGAGAATGAGAATGGACAGAGACAAAGAAAGATACTAAGATAGATAGAGAGAGAGAGAAGAGGAAGCCATTGAAGAGAAAGCTTTAAGCTCACACCTTTCCAAAAGTGGCCTTACTGACGTTCGATGAGTTCCAAACTCACTCGGTAGCGTAGAGATAATGTTTTTATGAGTTTGGATGTAAAAGCATGACCCAAACATCCCCTAACACTTATGGACGTTCACCATCTAGAACTGTTGCTGAAGAAGACCTTCGAACTATTGAACTGTGTTTAATCGATCGAACCTTCAATGGATCGAAAGGACTTCGATCGCTTGAGGCTTACTTTTCTCAATTGATCGATTGAACTAGGTTCAATCGATCGAACTTAACAGAACATGGTTGTTTCCTTTGAGTCTATTAATTCATAATGTTTAGACGTTTAATGATGTTCCATGCTTTCTATATTGCGATACTATAGATTACGGGGATAATGGGATGCGATAATGAGATTGAGATAGTCTAGTGAGTAACGTGGCCGTGTTCAAAACGTTAGTAATAATACGACGCAATAATGACATAGTATCTATGGTATAAGGTATAACAGTTGGTAACATTGGATAGCTTGGTGGAGATCAAGTCAGTTGGGTATTAGTTCCTTTCAGTGCAAGTATGTCAGTGTTAGGGATTAGTCGTGAGCACATCTACGTGGGTGTGAGCATTATGTGTTGTACTCGCAAGAGTTCTTAAAGCAAAAGGCGGTGAACAAGAGTACCAATACATGTTGATTATGGCCGGACAATACTCGCAAAGCGTTCTTAAAAGCAAAAAGTGATGAATAGGAGTATTGGTGCGTCAGTAGAATGGCAGTTATATCAAAATGAGGTATGGTTCTCACAAGAGTTCTTAAAAGTGGTGAACAATAAGAGTTTTTAAAAGTGGTGAACAAGAGCACTAGTATGTTGTGACAATATAATTGGCCTAGTATGGTTAGTCGGGGTTGGTACAGTCAGTCTTAGAGTTTAAGGGTGATAAGAATCGGATAATGATGGTACTGAATAAAAGAGGAAAAGATATTATTAGTCATACTACTATAAATCATGCATAACTGGTAATGACTTTATACCTATGATATTGTGTGAGTTTCTATTCACTCAACTGTAGTAAGCTGACGGTGTTATGCCTGGACATTCCCCATTCAGACTACAATGTCCCTATTAATACAGGTGACGGAGCTTGTGATGATGACTACTACCCGGAGGAAAGTATGCAGAGAGTGGCCCTAATGATGATGGTTATTGTTGGCCCAAATGTGGAAACCTTAGAGGGGGGGTGAATAAGGTTTTAGCGGAATTATAACCTTTCAAAAAACTTAACTTCAAATTAAATACAATCACAAGTAATTATGTAAAGAGAGAAGGGAAGAGAAACTTGCAAACCAATTTTTCAAGTGGTTCGGCAATCGCATCCCGCGGCCTACGTCCACCCCTCAAGAACACCTCTTGAGGATTCCTTAATCCGATCTACTTACAGGTGTAGACCAAACCGTTTCCCGGAGCACTTAGGGGTGTGCACCAAACCGTTACAAGAGCCTATGATCTCTCCCAAAGAAGAACACATCTTCTTTGCACACAAGGGTAACTAACCCTCACTCTTTACAATTGATTTTGATACAAATTGAACTCTCTTTATAGAGTGGATAATACAATTAAAGCTCACTACAATTTTGCTCTCTCAAGAAATACAAATGAAAGATTTGAGCAAATTGATAAACTCACACAACTAGGGCTCAAATGTTAATGTTTAAAGATCAAAGAGATGTGTGATCAATACTATGTTTTCCAATCAAAATCTCAACGCCAAATAGCTTGGGAAAACATGTATTTATAGGCCTTGGAAGATTATAGCCGTTGGTGGCAAGTTTGGTAATTAAAAGCCCCTTTAAAAACTAGCCGTTATGTGCCTTTCAGGTCGATTCAGTCAACTGGACCTTGAAGCAGTCGACTGGTCCTTGAAGCAGTCGACTGAGATGTGTTTACAGAGGGTTCTATTTGCATTCTGCTTACTTCGGTCGACTGCATCGGGCCCTCAGTCGACTGCCCCTCCCTGTTTGACAGCCTGACACATCTCCACTAAAATGGCCATAACTCCCTCTACAAAAATTGGATTTGAGATCCGTTTGATGTTTTGGAAACTATATTCAAATACCTTTCCAACCATATAAGATTCAACACTTAATTATTTTCTAATTGGTTGGGGCATTGCTTTAAAGATGTCCTACTTAAAATTTACTTCCAAAACTTTAACTTTTAGAGTTTGTTTGAGCCCCTATGAGTGTGAGATCAAGATACCTTACAATGAAGGTCCTAGACTTCAACAAAGGATGAAATATCTTCAAGTCTTCAAGCTTGATCCTTGTTGAGCTCCTTGTAATCTTGATCTACATCAATTAAATCTCATGCACACAAAGATGTTAAAACATTGATATAATATTAATACATGAGATTATATATGAGCATAAAAATGACTATGATAATAACAAGGAATGAAACAATATGAATTATGTAATTATCATAGCATATTTGACATCATCAAAAGATAATTAAATATGCCTTAATATACCTTAAGGCTAACAGTTATGTCGGGGAAAACTATTAGGCTGATAACTATGTTTACGCCAACTGAACATCTGATGATAGATATTAGTTTATGTTCCTACTTTATATTTTTCGTCGAACCTTGTTTTGTTATAATTGGTACTTGGGCATACATTGCTTACAAACCTTTTATATTTCCTGTAGCGCACTCTAATTGTATTGTAATGGCTAGAACTGTTGTAATATATTCAGTTGGTTATATTGCTATTCTTGTTTGGAAGTCGACTAGTACTATGTGGTATGGACAAGTTAGTGACTTTCACACGTTATTCCCTATGGGCCCAAAATGAAAATTTAATTTTTCTCTATTTTTGCTGTTCTGGGGTGTGACAGTGGGTGACAGGGGAGGTTCGTGTAATTTTTCAAAATATAAGGGAGGTTCGTGTAATTAGACTATAGACTATAGTTCACGATAGGTTTGTGTAATTTATTGTAGGGGCAATTTAGTACTTTTATAGCTTCTGTTATAGGCATTACACTACTGTCACTTTCAAGGGAGGTGCGTATAATTTCTCAAATGCGAAGAAAGTCCGTGTAACTAAGGCAAAACTTAGGGGAGGTTTGTATAATTAACCCTAGAGCTTAATATGTGTGTACACAAATATATATTTTTTTATTTTCACCAAACATAAGTTAGTGCTCTAAAAAAATGCCATAATTTGTGAGCTTCTCTCTCTAGAAATAGGTAGAGAGAAGCAATGCTTGCTTTTCCTTTCTCCTAGTTGAGCCTCCTCCTCAGCTCGTCCTGCACCCCCACCCCCCCCCCCCCCCCCCCCCCCCCCGTCTCTCTCTCTCTCTCTCTCTCTCTCTCTCTCTCTCTCTCTTCCTTGGTCCAATGCTTTGTCCCAGTCCAAATAAGGATATGTTCGGCCTCTCCGCTTCCTCTGTGAAGCTTTTCCCCTTCCTTTGTGAAGGTTATTTTCCTTATCTCACATGACATCTCCTTGGGTTCAAAATGGTAGATGTTGTCCATACCAATCTTGCAACAGTTGATTGACTTTTTGGTCTTCATTAGGTGATGATTGGTGGCTTTGGAGCTCTCTTCTACAATTGTGCTGCTTTCCATGGTGTTGCTTTTGCTATCATGGAAGCTTTTCAAGCAACTTCGGTTGCCCCCTTTGGTGAAGCTTCTTCACTTGTTTGAGCTTAGCTTTGTTCCATCTTCTTTAGTGGGTGGTCCCTACCATCTACAAGTTTGAAGTTGCCCTAGGTTTCAGATCTCTCTATGTGGCAGTCCTTGTGGCACGGTGGTGGATTCCTTGTGCAGCTAACGGATTCTGTGGTCGCTTATGCTTCCTTATCTATTGTACCTTTAGTTGCTTTTTCTTTTGCTTGCTCTATTGTTCTTTATTTATGTTGGTAGTTTGGTTTTCTTTGTATGGTTTGGCTTTTATTAATTGAATTTTAGTTTTTGAGAAAAAAAAATAGTAAATATGCATACATATAGAAAGATATATACATACATGCATACATTAACAAGGATGGATCCACAGGGGCAAACAGGGGCGACCATCACCCTAAATTTGAAAAAAGTTTCTATTAGAAGAATGAGATGTAAGCAAACTTGATAGTCATGCCAAATTGGCTCCCGTCCGAATTGAATATCTACTACTATAATTATTAAATGATCAACCAATTTTGCCAAATTTATAACTAGATTGGACTAAATGGCCCAAAGCCATCGGGCTGCCAAATTAACATAAGCAAGGCCTAAAATTAATATTATACATAGATATGCTTTTTGATATACATACTTGCCCACCTATTTTTTTTTAAATTATTAAACTCATCCCCTAAGCTTGATTTCTAAACCGGTCCTCTTTTTTTTTTTGCTCAATAACTAAAATTTCATTAATGAAAATCAAACCTTACAAAGAAAACAAAACAAACAACAAAAGTAAAGAAAAGAACAAGCAAAAGTAAAACAACCAAAGGTACAATAAATAATGAAGCATAAGCGACCACAGAAAACACTCTGCCAGCTACACGAGAAATCTACCACTGCGCCACAAGGACTGCAGGGTAGAGAGATTCGGAACCCAGGATAACTTCAAACATGTAGACCACCCAAAGAAAGAAGATGGCACAAAGCCAAGCCCAAAAAGTGAAGACGCTTCACCAAAGGGGGCAACCGGAGTTGCTTGAAAAGCTTCAATGGTAGCAAAAGTTGCACCATGGAAAGCAACACAACTGTAGAAGAGAGCTCCAAAGTCACCAATCATAACACAATGAAAACAAAAAAGTCAATCTACTGTTGCAAGACTAGTCTGGGCAACATCTACTATCTTTAACCCAAGGAAAAGCCATCCAAGATAAGGAAATAACCTTCACAAATCTCCCGTGTTTGTCTTAACCTAACATGTAACAGGTAAGCATTACACGCAACGTACGTGACAATTTCTAATAATTAAATCTAACAGTGTCAGAATTTGGGGCTGATTGAATGAGTTTTTGAAGTTCAATGACACAATTGAAAAAAAAAATTATGGACCCAATTATAAATAGGTGTATAGTTTAATGGACTAAAGTGTAATTTCCCCTATTGTTAATAAGTGAAGATATTATATCAATCCCTTAAAAGTTGCAGCATATCTTTCAGTTGTGGAATATGGTTAAATACAATTATGGATTATATTTATTATGATTTTTATAGAATGTTTTTGTAAATTTGACATTTTATGGAAAAATATTATATCAACATTGTTGTTTGGGGAAAAATAAAAAACCTCTCGATCTTATGTTTAATTTTTAGGATATTGTAACATGAAGATCGAAACTGTATATCAAATACTTTGAGGAATTTCTCGAAGAGTAATGACCCATCCACACCCACAACCACATTCAGCACATTCTGACCCTTGATTGCCCTTAATTTTGGTGGGTCCCACATAGGACCCACTAGAATCAAGGGTCAGGATGTACTGGATGTGGTTGTGGATGTGGATGTAGGTGTGAGTATATCATTATTGTTTCTCAAAATCGTAAATTGTTTACCAGAATACTTTGAGAAATTTCTCAACATATCCAACTAATTTACATGGATACTTTTGAGAATTTTCTCAAAATTATTTATCATTATTTGTGATTCATTATTTGCCAAACCTAGGTTTGATAGTTCGATAATTTTCTCAACCTCTGACAGCTTGATAGTTTAATAAATTTCTCAAACTCTTCTTTATATTATTAATAAGTTTATGAATTTCACACTTTCAGTTTTGAGAAAATTCTCAATACTAATTACATTCATCAACCCAAATAAGCCTGGGAAAATTCTACTAAAACAATATGAGAAATTGCTCATACAACAAAGTCTGAGAAATTTCTCTAGTGTACAAAAATACAAAAAATATCTGCTAACAGCTACACCAATTACATAGTTTGTGTTTTCATTTCAGTTTTTTAATTAAAGGCACACATTTCCCTTTCTTTTTTTTAATAGAAAGAGCTCTAGAAAAATATCTCTCTAAAGTTCTAGCTTTGGCTCTATTTCACTATCAAACCAACTCCACCACCCAAAAAAAAAAAAAATAGCAAAATCGCACTCCCAAACACATGACCACTCCTGCATAATCTTCAACATAGCAAAGCAAGGAGATCAAGGCAAGTCGAAGCCTCAAAAAGCAAGGGCCAAACCACAATAGCACAAATCTTCATAGATCTGATGGTGAAGAATGAGTAGATTTGTGGGTTATATATATGACACCCGCTCCCACGACTATTTTTTTATTATATTTAGCCTGCATTATTAATTATATAATAATATTGGGAATGCATTTATGATGTGGGTTTTGACCCACTGAGTTGATTATGAGTATCCGTTTAGGAACCTTGATGTGGCCAATGTGGCATTCCCTGATTAGGACATATGTTATGAAGTCCCTGTATGATGGGACGGTAATGTGGAATCACTTTATGTGCTTATGTGTTTATTAAGGGCTTATGTGAAGTAGTTTATTATATTATTTTATATCATGTTAGTTGGTGAGGACCACTTCTGTGGTTAGTTTGGGGTACCTTTGTGAGTACAAATTGGACACACTACATAATTAGTAGGCTAATTAACAACTTCATAATATTATATGGGACCACTTATGGGACCCATGTGAGACGTAGACAAATATCCATTTAGGTTTGGGATAGTTTTAATACGGTTTCATAACTTGTAGGGGCATAATTATAACATATTAGAACTAGTGGGGAGGTAAGTGTAATATGGAGAGGTTGGATTTACATGTTGATCAGAGACGTGTCAACTATGACGCATGCCATCTTCAACTCTTTTTTCTTCTCTATTCGGCTTAGACACAGAGAGATTATGTGATTTCGACGAAAATTTGACGGAAGCTTTCGACGTCAATTGCCGCGCCATGTGACGTTCAATTTTAATTCTGACTACATATTCGAACTTTTGGAGGTGAGTCTAATGCATAGTTACCAAATTGGTTAAGTTTCGTGATAGTTTTTCTACGACCAATTTAGGGGGTTTCGCTCATAATTTGTAATTTTGATACAGGATTTGTACCCCGTGATTAGGGGAATCATAATCTGGGATTATGAGCGAATTCTACAAGGTTAATGATAGTAATTAGGGATTCAATGGATTGATATCCTATTTTGGTTCATTTGTATGCAAAGCATAACTAAATTGCATAATTTAGTTTGTTTAGTCAATGTTGGGCAAATTCATGTGGTTAACTATGTCCAATTTTATGTTAAAGGCATGTTCTGATGAACTTATGTGGGCATGTTAAGTTGTCTGCTTGGGTCAAAGGGGATTCTTGTGCTTGTTATCATGTGTGTTGATTATCGAGCTGCCCGAGGTTTTTGGGTATCGCACATCTGACGGGAGAGGTATGGGTGCCTGCTGGTCGTGTGGATTCAGTGGTGGAATCGTAGATTGGATTGATGGTGAGAACGCATGAATTTTCGGCAACTATAGTTGTATGTAGTGTGATGGATTGTGACATGTTGATCCATGTTTTCAATTATTATCATTCACTAAGCATGTAGCTTATATATTGCAGTGGTTATTGAATAACCATTGTAGATGATCATGCCGGTAAGCACCCAAAGAAAGTGATTCAACGGGCGTAGGCGAGTACGGGGACTTTTGGAGTGGCTTATGTTTACTTTCAAGTTCATGTTTATGTTCAAACTTGTAATATGTTGTATCATTATCAACCCGAGTTTAAATTCTGTAATAACTTAGATGGGATACTTGAATTAGTTTTAATGTCGTTAACTCGTGTTTCTACAATTTGTTTATGTTGGTTTTGATCATGGTTATCAGGAGTTGAGGGTGATTGATTTAGTTTTGGCTTAGAACTAGTTTTGCTGTAGAATTGGCTCTGTTATCAAAAGCAATTGACTGCGCCTTGGGCAAGTCAACCGGATTCATGTGTAAAATGAAGTTAGGTTTCTATTTTCTCATACCAGTCGACTGGAAATGCCTTTATAGTCGACTAGATTTACATTGTTAAAACTGAGCTCTCTGGAACACGAGTATAGTCGCCCAGATAGGTACCAGTTGACCAAACTTGACACCACCCTCCGCAAACTTAGTCAACCAGACATGGGTCAGTCGACTGGATGCTCTCTGTAGTTTCCAAAGTAATCGACTGGGTTCCTAATCAATCGACTGGTTTCTGTTTTCAAAATGTAATGTTTTTATAAGTGCTTTCAAATGGAAAACTTTTGTAATTCCGTTTTTATGGTACTTATTGAACACCTAGGAGTATTGTGTGTACCTCGGTGGCGTGCCACGTATCTTAGAGTCATATGGGTGGTTCCGAAGCGTGACAATATATGAGGGGGTTAGGGGGCGCAATCAGGTGGACAAGGCAAATGGTGGTTAACGAGAGCTGGAAGTGAGACATCATAGCTTCGCCTTCGCTGGAGGGATGCGATCTACTAGAGATTCAACGGAGTTGGCTCCGGTGATGGAAGAGAGGAATGGAGAAATTTTTTACGATTGGGGTGAATGTTCTGGGGTTTGGGTAAGCAATTGCTGATGGGGTGAATGTTCTGGGGTTTGGGTAAGCAATTGCTGATGGGGTGACGATATTTTGGAGAATTTTTTTTTTTATTGTTTTTAATTTGATTCGCTGATATAAAGCTTACAATCCCTGGTTTTATAAGGGTAATTTTGTCAATGAAATATGCTATAGGGACTTTTGACTCAAAATGTTTACAACAGGGACCTATGAACTCAAAAGATTCCTAAAAAGGACTTATTACTAAATAACTCATAAAAAAATATTGCATTACATTACTCACTCGGATAATTTCTTGTGGAGTTGAGTATAAAAAAGACATCAAAATAGTCATTATAAATAAAATAAAAATAATATAATCCGAATTACATAAGGTGCAATCACAAATTGTTGGATGTCCTATAGTTTGTTCATATATTTGGCTCGGAATGCCCGTGTCCCTTTCTGGCTTATAAGACTTAAAGTTCAGTCATTTGGGACCATTTGATATAGCAGAGACTATGAGGATGTGTTTGATAATTCAATTAAGTGTTGAAAATTTTTAATTTTTATTCTTTTTTAATACGTTTGATAATTTACCAGTTATTTGAAAAAGCAGCGAAAAACCCACTGAAAACTTTAAGTGAAAATTTTATACTGAAAATAATCACTGAATGCAATCTATTTCAGTACTTGAAACACTATTTTTAATATTGCAAATTCAATCGCTTAAAATTTTCAGTACTCAAAATTCAGCATTTGATTTTCAGTTTTATCAAACGAGCCTTACAGGGTGTGCTTGATAATCCAATTAAATTATGAAAATGAACATTTCAATACTTATTTTCTCCGGTACGTTTGATAATCTACCACTAAAATGAAAAAGCACTCAAAAATTCACTGAAAACTTTAATTAAGTGAAAAAATTCTATTGAAAATAATTACTGAATATAGTCTATTTCAATACGTGAAGTATTGTTTTCAGTATTGCAGTGTTGTGCTTGTGTCTCATTCCATTTCCATTTTACCCATGTACAATCAACATAGTTATTAGAATTGGACACATATCATACAGTAAAAACCAGAGAGAGCAATAAGTGACCAAAATAGGGAGAGAAAAATACTCTCTAATCGATTGGGCCATCCAGCACTTTATTCAGATGGACCCCACTTTTTGGACCCAGCTCAATACATATCCACATCAAAAATGATAGGGATACACACCAAATGACACACTAAACGACACACCAGCTTTAAATGCATGTACCATGTACTGTATAAGTAATACACAGAAAAGTGTGAAAAATTCAAAGAGCACATAGTACATACATGTAAAACACAATATGTCATTTAGTGTGTCGTTTAGTGTGTATCCCTATCATTGTTGTATCCACATTTCTACCCGCCACAATCAAAGATAGTGACCCCGTGTGTATGTTTTTTTTTTCTTTCTTAAATCTAATTCAGCAGTTCACCCATTTTTGCAAGGAAGGATGTTGGAGGACCATATTAATTATAGAATAACATTTAGCATTACTATTATTTGAAATAACTGTGATCGTTGCAATGAATACCACGTGATAATAAATGCATAAGGACCCATACCCCAATAATAAATGCGTAAGGAGTTAAAAATACTAATTACAAAAAATATACAAAAAATTATTTAGAAATTTGGTATTAAATACTACATTAAGAGAATTATTAGGTTATAGGAAACAAAGGAAACTATTTTGAAAATGAGGATATTATTCAATAAGTTAATTGGAGTAGATCATTTGACCAGTTGACCACATATTTTTGGGACATATTTACCCTTATTTGTATTGTCACCTTCATCTCTCTCTCTCTCTCTCTCTCTCTCTCTCTCTCTCAGCAACACTACCGACAACCACCAACCGAGACCACCGCTGTCGCCTGGGACCACCGACATCGTCACCACCACCACCACCACCACTACCACTATCATCGGCGTCTCATCTCCATCGCCAATCAACGGCGATGTTGTCCTTATTACCAGCGACTCCATCGCTCACCACCACCAGTGCACCTTTGCCATCACACACCACTTCCATTGCGAGCCAACCACCACCACCACCAAGCCATCGCAAGCCAACCACCACCATCTCTGAGCCATCACGAGATCTAGTTCCAAATACAGCTAAAATCAAAACCACTATTGTACGGACACACTCTGTCTCTGAACATTCACAACCACTTCACCAGTGTGGACGAAGACGACACTACCGCCATTGTGGTCCACTCCTATGTGGTTTTTTTTTTTTTTAAACACATTTTTTCGTGAAATTTATCATAAAAAAT
This sequence comes from Hydrangea macrophylla, assembly GCA_033977485.1. Classification (NCBI taxonomy): domain Eukaryota; kingdom Viridiplantae; phylum Streptophyta; class Magnoliopsida; order Cornales; family Hydrangeaceae; genus Hydrangea; species Hydrangea macrophylla. The sequence goes on from CM066982.1 coordinate 67,914,234, forward strand.
CAATGAACTTTCTCAACATTTTTTTTTCCAGATTTTGATATCAACAATGATACTTGTTGAGTAGGTTGTAAAAATATAGATTTTATGGAAAAAAATAATAATAATAATAAGTTGCAAATCGAAATGAATGCTCAAATTTGTAAAAGGTTTTTGCAATGTTTGTTATAACACTTTTATTGTGAAATTTCACAAAGTTTGTGAAATTTCACAACTTTTTTTTAAAACAATTTCACAACTTTTTCAGTACTGGTATGAGAAATTTAATTTCAGAAACTTGTTTTGTGATCATTTCATGTTGATGTGATGGTTTGGTTGTGAAGAGATCGATCAGGTGAGGTCGTGGTAGTGATTGGCAGAGGTTTGGTGTGCCGGTGGTGGTTTCGTGAAATTTCAAGAACTCTGTGAAATTTCACAACTTTTTGTTGGTAAATTTCACAACTTTGTTTTTTTTTTTTAATTTCACAACTTTTTTCGGTAGTATGAAAAATTAGTTTTCAGAAACTTGTTTTATGAACAATTAATGTTGATGCGGTGGTGTGATGCTCGCCGGAGGTCAGGCAAGTTTGATAGAGGTCTAGTGTTGCATTGGTGACGAACAACAAAGGTCTAGTGCATGTTGTGGTGGTGGTGGAGGTCGTTGGGGGTATGGTGTGGTGGCAGTGGTGCTCGTCGGAGGTCAGACGAGCTCAGTCGAGGTTGCCGGAGCTCAGGCGAGGTCATGGTGGTGGTCACCAGAACTCAGGCGAGGTCACCGAATGTGCAGAGGGTGACACTCTTAATGTAGACCAATATTATGGGTAGATTTGTCAAAATACCAAGGAGTGGATCTAATCTCAAATATGTTTACTAGTTATACCTAAACCACTATACTTTCCTTAATTTGGATTAATTACTAATTGCCCCAAAATTATTTGGATCAAATATGGGATTAATTTTATTTTTAAAGACTTTATTGCCCATCTATGGTACCAATATTTTTTGATCTAATCTATACTACCAATATATATATGGGTTAACTAGTATTAAATCCTATTTAGTGTATCTTTGTTATAATAGACCCAACACAAAAAACTATTTGAAGATAGGTCCACAAAAATATTTCAGACCATTCTACCCCTAGCTTAATATAGGATTTTTAAAATTCAAATGCACATTTATTTTATTCCTGATATATATACATCTATATATGTATATGTAATTAAAAAGCCTATATATATATATACAAGATCTCTTCTCAAAACCTTCCTCTCTCTCTCTCTCTCTCTCTCTCTCTCTCTCTCTCTCTCTCTCTCACACACACACACACACACACACACACACACACACACACACACTTCGGCCAGTTGCTGTTTCAAGGACTGTTTTCGGCGATCAAGCACCGACGAACGTGAGTGCTTCGTTGGTGTAGAAAGAAGCTTCGTGGCGTACATGAGCAATAGATGACGAATATATTGGACTATTTATCGTTTTCGCCATCTTCGCCGTTGAGTCCGAGATTCAGAGCGATGCATCCCGATCTGCTAGTGGCGTGTTAGGCTCTAATGGAGTCGTCGCCGATCTGTTCTGCAAATTCTCTATTTTCTGTTGGTCCTCTAATTTTCTGCAGATGCAGTGTAAAATTATACACTAATACTAGTTCTTGTACTCTTATATTAGTCTCTCTCTCTTCTTTTTTTTTGGATATTGGATTTGACTGATTTTTAGTGTAAAAATATGTTGATTTTACATTTGTTCACTGATTTTCAGTGTAAAAATTATAGCTATCAAGATTTGACTCTTATATTATTTTTCACTGATTTGTTTTTTTTTTTTTTTTTTTTTATAGCAATGCATTGGAAAAATATACTATAGTGTAAAATTCTCCTCTTATAGTCATTCATAATGCAGTGTTAAAATTATAATGGCAATCATTAAGTACTCTTTTATATACTATATATATATGTATAAAGTTATGAAATGCAGTGAAAATTTTACACTGATAATGTAGTGTAAAATTGTACACTGATTTCCAAAATTACATTGAACGAAAAAATTAGCAATGGATAATCTAACAAATATTTGACGTGGCACTAAGGATATGGAAATCATTAAAGATGTGGATGACAGCTTACCAAAACAAAAAGAGTCCACTACAAATTAAATCTCCATTCAAATGTGTATACCTACAATCATGGTAATTATTAGTTTGTTCCAAAAATAACTCCACAATTAATCGGATAAGAATAACTCCATATATAACCAGCTATATCCATATATATATATATATCTGTAATTATTAATTGTGGATTGTTAATCCCTTAATTATAGGGATAACTTTGACTATATGCTGGATTATATAGATATATGTCATCCTATATATATATATATATGTAAAGGTTAAAAATGTCATAAAAATAACCAAATTTGGGGGAATTTAAAAGGAATTGGGTATTTTGCATTGATTTGGACCTATTAGTAACATGATAATAAGAGTGGATCTAATCAAAAAAAGTTTAGTAGATAGGGATTTTCGGGGAAATATCTATATATATATTTATTTATTTATTTGGATCCGAGCTGGATATACACACCTCACACACATACACGCACACCCCAGCTCCAACCCAACCCCAAGCCCCACACTGGCCCATAACAAAACCCAATAAGGGTCACTAACTCCGACGGAACAATAACTGAGGGACAAGCAACTAGAATCCTCTATGGGGGGATTCAAGCTTTTTCCCTCCCCCACTGGGTAGAGAGATCGACTATGCCAATCAGGCTACAGCTTGCTCGGCATCTATACTACCAATGTTATTCTATATAGTTGTAGTAAAACCAAAAAAAAAAAAAAAAAAAAAAGGAAGAAAAAAAATTATTGTAAGAAAACAGAGAAAAACTTCATATTGGTACTTGTGTATAATTAGTGGTTTTTTATGGGTTAACTAGTAATAAATCCTATTCAGTTTAACTTTATTATAATATGTCTACTCCCAAAAACATTTTGGTGATAGGTCCACAAATTTAATTATGGAACACACTACCCTTCTATATCCAGTTATGCACAATTATTGCTAAAAAAAATGAATTTTCAAATTCAAAATCATATCCAATGTGTGTATATATTTACATACCCAAAATTGAGAGAGAGAGAGAGAGAGAGAGAGAGAGAGAGAGAGAGAGAGAGAGAGAGAAGGTTGGCAGTCTCTCGACTCCATGCCGCTGCCCTTCACCACCTCTGATCTAAATCTTCCACTTCCTCCGCCCTCATCACCACCCACACAGCAAGTTCTTTTCCAACGGCTACGATCTCACTTAGGCCAATAACTTCGCCGATGTCTCCAATCGCCTCCTCCTCATGTCTTCAAGTTTCAATCTCTCATCGTCGATCTAATCTCTCTTCCGATACCGATAATCACCGCCGTCTCCGGCCACGCCTCAACTGACGACATCATCCTCGCTCTGAGCCACAACTATATCTTGATGAGAAGAGACCAAGGGTTTATCTACATGAGTGAAGTGTACATCTTAAGATCCCGTCTTGGTTCAGATTTGGTTTTTTAATTCAAATTCTCCTTGGGTTTTTAGCTTCAATTTTTATTTTTTGCTTCGATGATACAGATTTGTTCACTGATTTTTAGTGCAAAATTGAGCTGATTTTTAGTGTAAAAATGTGTTGATTTTACATTTGTTCGTTGATTTTCAGTGTAAAAATTATAGCCGTCATGATTTGACTCTTGTGTTCATTTTCAATGTAAAAATTATAGTTAGCAAGATTTGACTATTACATTGTTGTACACTGATTTCTTTTTTTGATATGCAATGCATTGCAAAAATATACTATAGTGTAAAATTCTACTCTTGTGTCATTCATAATGCAGTGCTAAAATAATAATGGCAATCATTGACTCTTTTGAGCTAATGCAGTATAAAATTATGAAAATCGATTATAAAATTTTACACTGTTGTTTATGTGTATGACATTCAGAAACATTCAGATATGAGAATCATTAAAAATATGAAAATCATGTAATCAATATAGATTAATGTGATTGAAATCCCTATAATTATGGGATTTTATACCCAAATGCGGTTACACTAAAAGACATATATAAAAATCATTGACCAATTGAAGTTTTGAATTTAATGATTTCCATAGTAACGTGTGTACTATATATAGATGTATAAACATTTGCATGTAAGTGTGTGATTCTGACTGGGATATGTATACGAATATATGTATATATATATACAAAAATTCAAACTAAGAGACTATGAGATTTAACATCAGATATTGGGATTAGTTGTTTTCATAATTATCTCCACATTCAATGGGTTTGTTTGTAACTGAAAATACTCATGTAATCCTTAATTATATACTGTATATATCCGAATGTATCTATATATATCTGTGTATAATTATGTATATATTACTTGTGGGTAAAAAGGTAAAATTACTTACCTCAATTTGGGAATTTCACTATTTTTGGACCTATTTTCAACATCTTTTTTAAGTTGGGCCTTATTCAAAAATCTTGGGTAGGGAGGGATTTATGGCTAGTTTCCTATTTTTTTTTATTTGTTTCTAGTGGTATAAAGTTCTGACTAATGAAACTTTTTGTATTCATTCTATTATATGTTATGTATGGTTTGAGGAGGTACAACATTATGGGACCAAAACAATTTGGATGTATTATAGAGTTTTTTGACAAACCCAGCTATTCTAGTGTGGACGAATGTGTTACATTATTGTGCTCTTCGTTAGAATAATGTTGGAGAGTCCATGCATGTCAGTTACCCACACGAAACTGATAAAGTCAAAGATTAGTGACCCAAAAGATGTTGTCATGCCTACAAAGTTTTTGAACTCAAGACCTCAGTCTCACAGAAAAACGCTTATCTCTTGTCCTCCCTACCACTAGGCTAACCGACGTAATTATTAGAATATTGATATTTAGCTTCTTATCTTAGCTTTAGGGTAGTTTAGTCTTTTACTTTATTTAGGGTAATATTGTATACGTTGTTATATTCTTATTGTCTTTTTTTCTTTTGTATTCATTCATTCTGATTTCATGTTATGAGAAACTCTAGCTCTCTTTTCTCTTTTCCCTTTGTTGCTCTCTTGATTATTTGATATATTCGTATTGTATCAGAGCAGGTTCGAATCTAATTCACGTTCTTCGCAGATCCAACTCGCACTGATTCACATTCGTTTTTGGATGATTATGGTTCGGTTTTGGATTTCTCGTTGATTCGTATTCATTTTTGGATCATCTTTGATTTTGGTTCGTTTGTTTTGTATTATTTGATTGTTTCATTTTCGTAATGGCTGCTAAAAGAGATGATTCGCTTCAAGCAATTAGTGTTAAACTTGATGGAAAGAATTTTGCATATTGGAATTATGTGATGAAAAATTTTCTGAAGGGGAAGAAGATGTGGGGTTATATCAACGGGGATTTTAGTAAACATAAGAATGAAAAGGCTAATAAATTTGCAGAATTACTAGATGTTTAGGAAACAAACAATTCAAAAATCATTGCTTGGATCAACAACTTCGTTGCTCCTTCGATAGGTATATAATTGGCAAAATTTGAATATGCAAAGGAGGTGTGGGATCATTTGGCTAAATTGTTTACACAGTCCAATTTTGCGAAAAGGTACCAATTAGAGTATGATATTCGTGCCCTTGAAAAAAAAAATTAAGTATTCAGGAGTTCTATTCTACAATGACAGATCTTTGAGATCAGTTGGCTCTCAAAGAGTTGCCAAATTGCGAGCGTTTGCACCATATATCACTAGTAGGGAGGAACAATGTTTGGTTCAATTTTTTATGGCACTACGTGATGTTGTAGCCCACTTCCGTCTGTTAATTATGTTGTCCATAAGTTAGTAGCTGAGGAAATATGTCTCAAGACTCAGTCCGGTAAGAGAATTTTCCCTGACTCTACTCCGTCTGTATTAGTAGCCCTTTTTCGGTCACCGTCCAATAATCAGAATAAGCCTTACTCGAGAGATGGTAGTGATGTATGCAGCTACTGTAAGGAAAAGGGTCATTGGAAGGCTCAGTGTCCTAGGTTGGGTCCAGCAATCTAGCCCAACAGTAGTAACCAACCCTCACATAGCCGACCACCACAACAGCAGCAACCTCAGCCTCCTCATTGGAAATCTGACAACCAAACTCAGCAGCATTTGTATAGGCCTCCATAGCTAGTTGTACCACCATCAGACTCGTTTGGACCCGGTTCCCCTTCCTCATCCACTCCGTCCATGACTTCCCTTGCTTAGCAATTTTAAAAGTTCCTTGCCACACAGACATATGCTATGGCCACCTCTTCACTAGGTATGTCTTCAGGTATTTGGGTATTAAACTTTGGAGCTTCTAATCATATGTCACTTGGCTTGTCCTCTTTTGCTTCCTTATGTCCTGCTTCCTCTTTGCCTGTTATTACTGCTAATGGTACTCCCATGCCATTAATAGGTGTTGGGTCTGTTGTCACACCTCACATATCTCTCTCTAGTGTTTACTAGATTCCCAATCTTACTATGAATCTTGTTTATGTTCGTCAGCTTTGTGATACAGGTTACTTAGTCTCTTTTTCTTCTATTTTTTGTCAAATGCAGGATCCGCAGTCTCAAACGCTGATTGGGATAGGCCGTAGGCAAGAGGGATTATACATCTTGAACAAGCTCAATGTATTAGTGGTTGCAACTTCTAGTGTTGTCTTGTCATCCTTTCGTTTGAGTTCATCTACGTCCAGTTTTTATTTATGGAATTTTTGCCGTGGTCATGTTTCAGCTTGTTTAAATATTTATCTTCTACAAGAAAATTAGGAGATATACAAACTCATAACATTTCTGATTGTAGTGGTTGTAAACTGGCAAAATTTTCAGCTTTACCTTTTAATAGAAGTATTTCTTATTCTCTTGCACCATTTGATTCAGTTCATTCTAATGTATGGGGACCCTCTCTTGTTACAACAAGAGGGGAGGTCTCGATATTATGTATCATTTATTGATGATTACACTCATTACTATTGGGTTTATCTTATGAAATGTCATTCAGACTTCTTTGATATTTACAATACATTTTTTGTGCTTTTGTCAAAACTCAACATTCAGTTGTCATCAAATATTTTAGATTTGATTTAGGTGGAGAGTATACCTATCATAAATTTGTGAGTTGAGTTGCTTGCTTTAGATGGAACCATTCACCAATCCTCTTGTACTGACACTCCTGAGCAAAATGGTATTACTAAAGGAAACATCGGTATATTGTTTAAACTACTCGCTCTATTTTATTATCTACATATGTCCCTAGTGATTTTTGGGGAGAGGTTGTCCTTACTGCTGTCAATCTAAGTAATAAAATTTCGTCCTCTCACTGCTCAGGTTTGTCACCTTTTGAAAAATTGTAGGGGCATGCTCCTGATTATTCTTCCTTAAAGGTGATTGGTTGTACTTGTTTTATCCTTTGACCTCGTGTAAAATGTACCAAATCTCACCAAAGTGTGCTATCTGTGTTTTTCTAGGTTATGGTGAGGGTCAGAAGGGATATCGTTGCTTTGACCTAGTTACTAAGAAACTATATGTCTCTTACCATGTTGTGTTTCCTGAGCACATACCCTTATTTTCTATTCCTGATAATCATCATGAGTTGTCTAAATCTAATCTCATCTATCTTGACCCATTCTCAAATGATACTGATAATTTGCCCTCTCGAGCCCTATGCACCATTGATATTGTCTTACCTCATGGTTCTACTTCTGTTGATACTGGTACCTTGCCGCCTGATGCTACCTCCTTTCAGAGGCCACCCAAGCACCTACTGAAGCTGTGGAACCTCCTTGATATCCTCCTCGCACTCGTAAGTCCACTCAATCCCCCGATTTAGTTTATTCTTGTTATTCGGAATCTTTTGCTTCCTTTTTAGCTTCAGTTCATGATCTCTCTGAGCCTCTGTCCTATAACTCTTGATCCTCTTTGACAGCAGGCTATGGTAGAGGAACTCTCTGCATTGTATAAGACAGACACTTTGAGTTTGGTTCCCTTACCTTCTAGTAAGAGTGCTATTGGTTCTCGTTAGATTTATAAAATCAAAACCAAGTCAAATAGGTCTGTTGAGTGGTATTAAGCAAGATTGATTGCCAAGGGTTTTTCCCAGCAGCATGGTATGGATTACAAGGAGACTTTTGCTCTTGTTGCTAAAATGACTACTGTTCGTACTCTTATTGCAGTTGCTTCTGTTCATCAGTGACATATAACTCAGATGGATGTTAAAAATATTTTCTTGAATGGAGATCTCCAAGAGGAGGTTTATATGGTTCTTCCTTCGGGTGTTCCTCGTGGTCCTGGTGAAGTTTATAGGCTTAAGAAAAGCCTTATATGGTCTTAAACAAGACCCTTGAGCTTGGTTTGAGAAGTTTTCCTGTGATTACCTCATTTGAATTTTTCCCCAGTGAATATGATTCAGCTCTCTTTATCAGGTGTACCACTGCTGGTCGTATTATACTTTTCTTTGTATGTTGATGACATGATTATTACTGGTGATAATGTTGATGGGATTGCAGTGTTGAAGTCTAAACTAGCTCGTTGTTTTGAAATGAAGGACTTGGGTCCACTACGTTATTTTTTGGGGGATTAAAGTAGCCCTTTCTCCAAAAGGTTATCTTTTCTTTCAGTCTAAGTATACAAGTGACATTCTTGAGCGTGCTCGCCTTACTGATAATAAGATTGTTGATACCCCTTTAGAGCTTAATGTTCTCCTTTCCCCTTCTAATGGTGTTCCTTTGCCCGATCCTATCTTATATCGCACTACTATTGGTAGCTTAGCTTATCTTACTATTACTCGTCTGAATATTGCTCATGATGTTCATGTTGTTCGTTAGTTTGTTACTTCCCCTACTACAGTTCATTAGGTTGTTGCTCATCGTATTCTGATGCACTTGAGAGGTACTCGATTTCAAAGTCTTTTACTTTCGTCATCTTCTTCCTTGGAGCTACGTTCATACTCTGATGCTGATTGGGCCGGTGATCCTACAAATCGCAAGTCTGTTACTGGATTTTGCATATTTTTGGGTGATTCTCTCATTTCTCGGAAGAGCAAGAAGTAAGATGTTGTTGTGTCTTCCACGGAAGCTGAGTATCGTGCTATGGCTTCGACTACCCGTGAGGTTGTTTGGTTAAGCCGGCTATTTACAGATATGGGTGTCTCTCTTCCTCGGCCTTCACCTGTGTATTGTGATAATAAGAGTGCTATTTAGATTGCTCACAATTCGGTTTTTCATGAGAAGACCAAGTATATAGATATTGATTGTCATATTACTCGACATCACCTTAAGCATGGAGCTATCACTTTGCCTTATGTTTCTTCTTCCGCACAGATTGCTGATTTGTTTACAAAGTCACATCTGATTCAGCATTTTTTTTTTTTTTTTTGTTGACAAACTCTCTATGCTTCTACCTATAGCATCTGAGTTTGGGGGGGGGGGGGGGGGGGGGGGGGGGTGATATTAGATTATTGATATTTAGCTTTTTATCTTAGCTTTAGGGTAGTTTAGTCTTTTACTTTATTTAAAGTAATATTATATACCTAGTTATATTCTTACTGTCTTTTTTCTTTTGTAGTCATTCATTCTGATTTTATGTTATGAGAAACTCTAGCTCTTTTTTCTCTTTTCCCTTTATTGTTCTCTTGATTATTTGATATATTCATAGTTATAGACCCCAATGGATTTGATCATTTCTATCAACAAAATGATCTCATGATCGTTTCTATCAACAAAATGATTTCTTGTTTAGTGAATCAGGAATAAATTATAGTTAGTCAAGTAATAGAATCCATTCCCATTGCCTGAGGAATACGTGAAGAATTTTCACTTTTCTCACTTTAGTATGTTTCGATTTTCATCTTTACCTCCTCTCTTTTTTTTTCCTCTCTATGTTTTAATGGTACATATGTTTACTTCGAAAATAAGATACTTTCGTCTGAACGCAATAATATTACATGCAAATTCTAGAGAACCTCAGGTGAAGTCCATTTATTTTATCCTAAACTTTTATAATTATAAGCTATTAATAAATAGGGTGACCAATTTTTACTCTTCAAAAAAATAAGTCTAACTTGCTTCTACTTTCAGGTTACAGACGGTGATTTGCACATAAAAACATGTGTTGGAGCTAGACGAAACACCATTATAACGGAAGAATATTGTCCAAATTCAATGCGTTAGAAAGTGATAAGAGTATTTGACTATGGAGTTTGTTGAAACAGATGCGTTCTTGAATGTGAAAAACCATTACAGAATGAAAGAGTTTCAAAATAATTTTAATCTACTGCTACTATATATTCAACCTTCATCTAAATAATTCACTGAAAAATGTATTTTATATAAAGTGAATGTCTTTTATATATATATATATATATGTATTTAGTGAATCACAATTCTTACCAATAGAGAGGTCAAACTTGTAATTGCTATCTTCTACACCAAATCTAGAAAATCGAATCTAACATATAAGAGGTTAAAAAAAAAAAAAAAAAACTTTTGCACGGAGAAGAGGTAGACAAGGAAGTTATACAGGGCAAGGTTTTGAAGATTGTAGATGATTTAGTTGGCTCTTCTTAAAAGTCCTCTCAATCATTATTACTCCAATTATGATTAATTGCGTTTTGTAAAAACGTATAAAGAGAGAAGGAGACCGAGAGCATAAATTATGCTATTACAAATGAACGCATATAGAGGGAGGAGATAAAGAGTGAAAAATTGATAAATAGTTAAAGTCAAATAATGAATGCATATAATTTAAATAAATGTAATATTCCAATGTACTTATTTTATTAGCACAAATGGTGGGATTTGCATATACTCGCCTTGCTTATAGCTCCAAATGGATAAAATGCTTATAGTTTGACACGTGGCACATTTTCTTCCATATTATAATATAGAAAATAGATAATACACATCTCACTTTATTATGTTTTGATATTCATTTCTATCTCTTCCTAGTTTTTTTGTTTGTTTTTTTTTTTGGTCTTTAAATTTTTGTTCATGCATAACCTGGAAAAGTAAGTTACATATGTTTCAAACCCTTCAATTCACGCAATTTTGAAGTAACCTCAGGGGAAGTCCAGAAATTTAATTCTAGATTTTGTTATGCTTACTAAGTGAATTATAAATTGTTGTTATAATTTGTAGGGAGAAAAATATTTTATGTTTACTTGTAATTAGAAGCCACCAAATCCAAGCCAACTTAACAGATATATAATAAATCCTTACCCCATTCGGATGTGAACAGGTTTTTCTTCACCTGTAAAAAGAAATCCAACCCATTAGCATTTAACTTCAACTCTGCACAAGCTCAAAAGTCCCTATTTTAGTTATTATAGATCCCTATGTATAAATATGTTATGGGGATCCTCCGTCGCACGGCTTGTGGGCAGCTTCTCGCTGGAGTGGAGTCAAAATTTTTGGTCAATGAGGCATAAGATATACGGGAAGTTCAGAGGCAGCGCCCCGAAGGCGAATTTTTTTTTGGATCTTTTTTTTTTTTTTTTTTTTTTTTTTTTTTTGCTGAATTTTTTTTAGGTCTACTTATATTATACATAAATTCTCCAATTCAATAAATTCACAAGTACACCACTTCAATATTCACAAATATCCCTCAAAAAAATAAAAATCACAAATGCTCCCCAATTATATTATTTTTTGGTTAACATATTTTTTCCAATTAAAAGAGGGAGTAAAGATGTAGAATTAGTTTTAGACCCATTTTGGGGTAAGAGATATAATTTTTAATTTTAAAATGTGATATTTGCAAATATAATTTTTAAAATTCCAGGGGGCTAGGCCTAACCTGGTCTCTATGTGGCACCGCCCATGGCGTCACGTGGGTGCTGCCAATGTTCTTCCCCAGTCACGCGCGACCGAGGATCTTGACCATAAATATATGGGCAATTGCATCAACACTTCAAACTGTTGGATTGTCCAAATTTCATCAAAATTGTGAATAAATAATACGTAGTAAAATTTTACTTACTATCTCGAGACCAAATTAGAGTGTTTGTGCATAAGAAGTTTCACATAATAGCATTGCTCTATCTATATAGGACAATTGCCCTATATATATATATATATATATAAGCAACGCTTCAGTATTTTTTTTTTTTTTTTGGATCCGGTGCTGTTTCTTCTGATAGAAGGTAACCTCGTGCTTAAAAAAAAAAATTTGATTTTAGATTAAACAAATTTTACACATTGGGATCTATTTCTGTGAAATGGACAGCACCAAGAGGATCCAATAAAAAGCATGAAAATGTTGTCCAATTATATATATTCAAGATAAATTACACATTTATGGAGATATAACTTAATTACACGGATCTTCCTCATAAAATTGCAAATTACACTTACCTCTCTTAAAATTTAGCATTGCGTAACACTTACCTCCCTCCCCTCTTTTAGTGAGGGTAAAATTAAAATGGTAAATTTAGGACTTCTTTCAGTTACTCTTACATTGAAAAAAAAAAAGTATTTCCCTCAAGTCTGGGCAAAAATATCATTTTGTTCTTTTCAACTTTTTGTCTTGAAAATTGAAATTTTATACGTGTAAGATAATAAAAGGAGGGTAAAAAGGTAAATTTAAGACTTCTTTAAACTCCATAATCCATTGTCGGACAAAAGTTGAGAGTGAGTGGAGTTCAATATAATTTTCAATTATACGAGAAAAGTTCTTGTAATTATGCCATACTTCAGGCGAGGTAAGTGTAGTAAATTTTTGTTGGATAAAGGATAATACTTGGAGCACAACCAAAGCCACAACTTTTTTTGCACAACCTCCATTTTGTGTCTATCTCTCTCCTAGTGGGCACTGTGGGGTCTCTGGCACTGTGGGACCCATCAAGAGAGAGATAGACACAAAATGAAGGTTGTGCAAAAAAGGTTGTGGCTTTGGTTGTGCCCCAAGTATTACTCTTGGATAAATAATACAGAAATCCACTCATGTATTGTCCTTTTTCACTAACACCCCTTATACTAAACGGATTGGATTTGTGTACCAAAATTTGCACAGAATTTGTGCACCGAAATGATCCGACACATTTGGTAGGCCTCGCACAAATGTGCGGAGTCCACTGAAATGAGTGGTCCGGATCATTTCAGTGCACAAATTCTGTGCAAATATTCGATGCATGTAGCATTGTTCTCTACTAAAAAAAACTCAACAAATTGATCCTCTCAACTATTTGTGGAAAGTGATAGCTGCATTTGAACGGTCAATTTGAGAAGAAGAGTAATAGTAGAAAGAGTAATACTTGGGACACAACCAAAAGACACAACTTTGGGACACAACCCCCATTTTGTGTCTATCTCTCTCCCGACGAGCCACACAGTGTCAGTGGATCCCACAGTACCCACTAGGACCACTAGGAGAGATAGTAAAAATGGTCAATTTGTTAAACTTTTATTTAAGGGGGTGTTAGTAAAAAAAAATAATACATGAAGGGACGTCTATATAATTTACCCTTTTTATGTTTGAGTTTGTAACTGTGTATATATATATACGGTGAAGTTCTATTCCAGCAACGCCCTTCACACACCACACAGACCCTTACGAAACCGTTTTGTGTAGAACTGTAGATATAGCACTATACATATATATATATATATACACACACACACACAGAGCTACACATATAGGAGGAAAGTGAGGGGAATTCTGACTCGCTCGCTCCGTGTCAGATTCAGCCGTTGAAACTCGCCGTTGACTCGCTCCTCAGCTCACTCCACGATTGAAATCTGGTGTGATCTGAGGTAGTAAATTATCTGTAAGTTATTTGGTTGATGTGCGTTTTGTAGTGAACTGCTATTAGATCTGTTATTTGATAGATCTCTTGAATGCAATTTGGTCGATTTTTTGAGCTTTATAGCGTATGTTATTGATAATTTGAAATGTTTCGTTGAAGATTTCAGACCCATCTGCCAATGTAGCTACGATCTGATCGTAATTGGTTTCAGTTATTGCTAAAATTTTTGTTATTGTGGTTTTCAATCTTGAATGTTTCTTGTTTTGATGCTTACACGCGTATAGATATATACTGTCCCGATCTTAAGCTATCCCAAACGAACGGTTTGGGACGGACTCGCTTTCAGTGATGAAATTTTTTGTAGCTACATACGCTTAAACAGACCCAAACGAACGGGTTTGGGCTGGACTCACTTAAAGCAAAAAAAATCGTTGCTAAAACCGAGTCCGTCCCAGACCCGTTGTCTGGCATCCGCTTAAGGTCCTCACAGTAGATATATATTTATATATATATATAATATATTCTGCATATATATGTGTAACCGTGTAAGTTTTGAATCTTATAAATGTATAGCTATTGTGTATGTCTCTGTCGCGTGTGTATATATAGGTGTATCTTATTAAATCTACTATTTATTTAGTCTTTAATTACCTTTGTTGTTTTTGTGTACAGTTTGCTTTTGTGTTTAGTTGAAATAAAATATGCTGAAATGAGGAAAATTATACAACTTCTCTGTTCTCTCCCAATTAGTGCTCCAATTTTTCTCTTTTCTGATCTAGAATGATGTGAAAAATGTTTGGAAATGGCGTCTATCAAAATTTTTTTGGTTAATGTGCAGTTGCGAAATGAAATTGTAGGGCGAAACTTGATGTGAACTTATTGGATTTATTATTCGACTTTCATGTTGATTTATATATCTGTTTTGTTTAAAATAAGTTTTTATATGGAGAGATTCTACCCATACTTTTTATAGGAAGTTTCTACTTTCAGACTATTATGATACTGACAAGAAGTACTCGATTATTCAGTCTCTGGGTCAGAGGGAGAATTATTGAAATCCCTTATTGAAAATTCTGATCTATATGATTTCCAATTTTTATCTTCTTCAGAATGAATTTATCGATGAAGTGAAATTGGTTGTTTCACATGAAATATTTGTAGAAAAGAAGATATCAAAAAAATTGAGAAGGCTGGTAGTTACTGTTTCTGATTATTTACGGGAATTGTGCACTTCCCAGAATAACCATATATAACACGTAGTACGGGAGGTGCCGCCTTTTATTTTGTGGTTCTACCTTTCACTGCCAGTTTTCTGGCTCTATGCATGAAAGAGTTACCGGTTTAATTTGTTTAAACCATCTCCATTTCAAGTAATATTTGACTCACATCTAAATTCTGGTGTACCTGGAATTCAATGTATTTGTCATTCCCATTAAATTCTCCAGCCTGTAGCATAGCTGGAAGTTGTTTCCTTACACCATCTAAAATGTCTGTACGGGTTTCCCGGACTGTGTTAGATCATGTTATGACGCGTGTTTGAATCTTTTGGTCGTTTCCTCAGAGTCAGGCTTTTAAATTTTCTGGGTCCTCTTTTTCTTTTTCTTCATTTTCTTTCTTTTAATGTGGTCTCGTGTAGACTGGCATTTCCTCCTCTTCCCTACATCACCTTCCTTCTTCTAGCATGGATAATATGAAGGGCATATGAATTAACTACCTGGTATATTAGATAATATACCAATTTAGTGTTTGTGATAAACTTGTTAAATTATGACTGTTTGATCAACAGGATACAGTCGGGTATCTCAAAATGAAGGCACTTATTCTCGTTGGAGGGTTTGGAACTCGGTTGAGGCCGTTGACACTCAGTTTCCCAAAGCCACTTGTTGATTTTGCTAACAAACCCATGATCCTGCATCAGGTAAAACTTTTGTTTTCATTTTCATTTTTTCAATTTTTTTTTTTTTTTTTTTCATATTTATGGATATGAAGAGTGTCTCTTGCTGACTAATGGCTGCTTTACATAGGCACTTTAATATTAAATTATTTGCAAGAAAATTTGTGCATGAAATTTCCTTAAGTTTTTGACTTCTTTCCAAAACTCCTTTTAGTTATTTATTGCCATTTTTGAGATCCTTGATTGTGAAGCTGTTCCTGTAAATCTGGAAAATCTCAGGAGTTGGGCACGTTAATTGTTGATTTTGAATTTTCAAATTGCATAATCCTGTAGGGGATTGATTTTTACATCTAATAAACCAGAACATATGTGGCTGTGTTGTGAATATTTCCTAGTTATGATATTATTTTTTCTACTCGCATTTCTTTGCGGAAAGATTACTCTTTGTTTGAGGAGAAAAATACTGTAATATTTCATCAGCGTGTTTATACCTTATTATCCATGGTCTATTTTTGAATAGTTTGTGCTGGTTCACTGACCATTATCACCAACCACCACCAACCCAAGCCCCCTCCAGAACCCCACCTTTCCCCCCTACCCTTCGTGTTCATGACAACTGTCAATGGATGTGATATATCAATTAATTTTGTAGATTGAGGCACTCAAGGCTATTGGTGTGGATGAAGTGGTTTTGGCTATCAATTACCAACCAGAGGTAACTCTTCAAGTTTGTGGGTTGTCTGATGACTTTTGGTACAACCGTACAACGGTGAACCACTTACAGTAAAATATACTAATATCACATTGTTTCTATAGGTAATGCTGAACTTCTTAAAGGATTTTGAGACAAAGATTGGGATCAAGATCACTTGCTCACAAGAGACCGAGCCACTTGGCACCGCAGGTCCTCTGGCTCTGGCCAGGGAAAAACTGATAGATGATTCTGGTGAACCATTTTTTGTTCTTAACAGTGATGTTATCAGTGAATATCCCCTGAAAGAAATGATTGAGTTCCACAAATCCCATGGAGGCGAGGCTTCAATAATGGTGACCAAGGTAAACTTGAATCAAGGTTTTTCTTATTCTATAGATGATTTAAAGAGAGTGTTTTGTATCGCTGTGGGAAATAAGAGATCGTTTCTTTAATAGGTTTTCAAGTAAGCAGCTTCTGATTTAAGCTTTTTTTTTTACCCTTAAAGTGGATTCGATTTTTGAAAAAAGCTGTGAAAAAGGTTTTTTGCCAAACAGACTCAAATCTCTCGGTAGTTTTCGGTCATGAATAAGCAGATCCAAACTGGACTCTTAAGGGGTGCAAAACTTTTGAACTTTTACATGATTAGTCTTAATTTGCTGATTGACATTAGGTGGACGAGCCATCTAAATATGGTGTGGTTGTCACGGAAGAATCAACTGGTCAAGTTGTGAAATTCGTAGAAAAACCAAAATTATTCGTGGGTAACAAGATCAATGCTGGGATTTACCTTCTGAACCCATCCGTTCTTGATCGAATTGAACTGAGGCCCACCTCAATCGAGAAAGAGGTCTTTCCAAAAATTGCTGCTGAGAAGAAACTTTATGCTATGGTTCTACCCGGGTTTTGGATGGACATTGGACAGCCAAGGGATTACATCACGGGCCTCAGACTTTACCTAAACTCCTTGAGAAAGAAAAATTCATCTAAGTTGGCTAGTGGACCCCACATCATAGGAAATGTTCTGGTGGACGAGAGCGCCAAAATCGGAGAAGGTTGCTTGATCGGGCCCGACGTTGCGATCGGACCCGGCTGTGTGGTCGAGTCGGGAGTTAGACTCTCCCGTTGCACGGTAATGCGTGGGGTACGCATCAAGAAACACGCGTGCATATCCAGTAGCATCATCGGTTGGCACTCCACCGTTGGACAGTGGGCCCGCGTGGAGAACATGACCATTCTCGGAGAAGATGTTCATGTTTGCGATGAAATTTACAGCAATGGAGGCGTTGTTTTGCCCCACAAGGAGATCAAATCCAGCATTTTGAAGCCAGAGATAGTGATGTGAAGGTATGGGATTTGAGTAATATTAGGGGCTAGTAAGTTATTGTGTTTCAATTTGAGATCTGTTTGTTCTTTTTCCTTTCAGTTTTCCTTTCTTTACAACTGTAAAATTTATGTCTTGAGCAGCTTTTGAGTGATGTGAGATACAATTGTGATGAGTGTTAGTTATGAAGGGTATAAATGTGAACTCTGTGAGATCTGTTGTGAGATATGTAATCTTTAGTGTAAATAAAATAAAATTGTGGGTCACCTGCCCTTTTGCTTTTGGTTATCTATATTATCGTGTAGAAATAAAAATAAAATTGTGGGCACTACTATATCTTGTATTAGATGTTGATTGAGTAAAATATAACCATCATTATTTGATGCAAAAATAAAAATTTAAAATCCATTGTGTGTATATATATTGGGCCCATATTGATTGTATTGCTGCATTGTGAGGTGTAAAATCCACCAAAAAGCAACCTCAATAATGCTGGATATTTTTGTGTTCTTGCTCTTTGGTGTTGTTCGATTTGCTTGTCCGAGTCTGCGATATTGTTCTATCACATCGTCAGACTATGTAATTTCCACATAAGTCATAAGCAGTATTTCTATATGTTGATCAATCATATTCCAAAACAAGTAAACCATACCTGAATTTTCCATCCGATCTGTCCTCGTAGGAGTAACCATTTGATAAAATTGTTAGGATTCAAACTTTATTGAGTTCGTCAGTAGATGGAGATGAATATAATCATCAAATTTTGTTAGGGCGGGTATGGTAACATTTTCAGCTTTTAGTTTTCTAAATTATGAAAATGGAAGCTAGTTTTTGTTTCTTTTTTATGAAAACAAAAATTGAAAACGAAAATCACTTCTTTTCTTTGCTGGCTTTTTCAAGGGAAAAAAAAAAACACCAGAACTGATTACCAAGTTGGTTTTCGATTTTCATTTTCAAAGAAAGGAAAACGGAAAAGATGTTTCCAAAAAAATGACAATAAAAATAAAAAAAAATAAAAAATAAATTGAAAACCGAAACATTATCAAATTACCCTTTGTATTTCTGATTCTGATGTTTATTCCCCCCTTTTTTTCCTTTTGTTTTGAATCCCAACTTGTTTGACTCAACTGGGTACCACTAATGCAGCAAATTGAGTCAACTGATTAGAGCTTTTGCAGATGGAGCATCAAACTATAAAAACAAATAACATGATTGATTTAATGTTTCTAGTTTCAAATGCTTCATTTGTGGCGCGAGTTAAGCAACTAAGCAAGCTGTCCATATCGCTTGGAATTTCATCAACAAAATATAGAGATACACTATCAGAGTATTTATACATGGTTTTCAAATGTTTTGACCATTGTACCACGTGTCGTGACATTAATTGTAATACCATAGACTACTACATGTGGTACTACTGTTAAAGTATTTTGGAGATTCAAAATTTGGATACCATAACATTACTCATATTATAATGGCTTGATTCGGACCGGTAGGAAGAAATTGTCAGAGAAAATTCTAAAGAAAACCCAAGAAAAGGACGCAAGGGGGTGACATAACATGTGAAATGGGAACCCATCACCAAACAAGTGTAAAATATTGCATCTTGTAAAGAAAATTGCAAGAAAATAAACATGTGCAGATCCTGAAGACATGGCACCACATCAAACATCTCCAATTATTGCAACTCTCTCTCTCTCTCTCTCTCTCTCTCTCTCTCTCTCTCTCTCTCTCTCTCTCTCTCTCTCTCTCATACTTGATAGGATGATTCTAAAACACTAATTGCATAGAGAATATTTGCAACACACAGATCACCTAACTTCTGTCTTATCCTTTTTGACTGTTATTGTACAATGAAAATTGTTTGGGAGAACAATTAATAGAGTGCAACAATTGATGGCTATACATGTGCATGGATTTCACACTGGACAAATTGTTAGAAATTAGTTGTGAGATCAATTAAGGCTTAGTTTGGCCCCCATGTGGCTTTTTAAAAGGAGCTTATGAAATTTATTACTAAGTTATTTGACAATTTTATATAAATGACACACTACTCTTCAAGAAGACATCATGAAATCAAAAAGCAACCTTGAGCTTTTAAAAGCTCCATTCTAGAGCTTTTAAAAGCTCCCTCCAAAAAAGTCCTAAGTTTAATTTTTGCAAATCTCATAAACTAGTTACTAAATGAATTAACATGAAATTGGACTTTAAAAAAGGAGAAGCACCACGTGGGGGCCAAACTAAGCCTAAGAATTTAAGATCCATAAATACAATTTATTCCATCGAAGTCATGACTTCTATAATTGTGAAGGATGCATCTTTTTCTAAGAATAGACAGAGTGATAGGTCATGTCCACAACAATATCAAAGTTTGGGTGTAGATTTAAGACTTCTAAGTAGCCTCTTTAATGAAATGATGATATAGGTTTGCACCACTTTGTATAGAAAGAAAAATATGCTAGTCTTTTCTTGTAATGTGACTCTACCAATTTTTTACCCAAACTATCACTGTGAGACCAATATATACACAATCAATTAATGTTTCAACTTATTTCCCAAATCCATCACTTATTTTAAAGTCGCTAGTCCAAGTAGTGACTTCACCAACACAAAAAAAAATTCTGTAGAAGTCACTAGTCCAACTCGCGACTTTTGGCCACATGAGAAGTCACTAGTTGAACTAACGATTTCTCCTTTTCACTTTTTTCATGTGAGAGATTCTAGTGTGTATGTCAAGAGAAGTCGCTAGTTCACTTCTCGTTGCGCCCAGAAGTCGCGAGTTGGAATAGCAATTCCAACAGTTTTTTTTTTGGTAAAGTCGTTACTTCAACTAGCGACTTTAAAAAAGTGATGGATTTGGGAAATAAGTTGAAACAGTGATTGGTTGTGTATATATTAGTTCCACAGTGATGGTTTGGGTAAAAAAAATTCGTGACTCTACTACTCAATAAAGGAAACAGCAATGTTAGGATGACACAACTTTCTACAAACACACTCTATCTGTCTCCCGGGTGGTACTGTAGGGTCCACTGAAATTATCCAGACCCCACCGTGCCACACCCAAATATCACTCTAAAGGAAATGATTAATTCAGTGTTCAGACATGAAAAAGACTTGGTGCATTCCTAATGACTTTTTTGTACTGTAGCACACAGGTGACCAATAACTTCTTAGAATTCGACGGAAAGTATCTAAGAAAAAAAGGTAAGGTATTGAAGTATTGTCCATCATATATACACAAGAGTAATAAGTAGTTTCATAGAAGCTGAAACATAACGGTTTTTTTTTGGTTTGTTATATCCTAAAGCCATTATTGGTTCTTCCTTCATTATTGAATCCAAATTCCCCAAACAAAAATGGGTAATACCTTGCATTTTATTAGTGCTAATATATGCAATCTCTCTCCTTCAGATTAAAGCAGAACCAGGAGTATTTGGTTATTTTCCATTTTTATTTTATTCTTTTTTTGAAAAAAGAAGAAAGAAAAATGAGTCAGTTGATTATCAATCAGTTGAGATCTCTTACATGGTTTTGAGTTTGGTAAAAATACATTGCATAATGTATCTTGCATAAATAAGTGGTGGAAATGTTCACAAACCACAGTAGTTAACAGCTAATATGGCCATTCACTTTATTTTCATTCCAATTTTTCTCAGTAATGAGTGAGGTTGCAAAAAGGGATACAATTGTAATGCCCCGGAAACCAGGCCACGTAGACAAGGTCAATGAGTCAAATATTACAAAGGAAAATAAGATTTAATCCTACGTGGACAATCCATCAAAGCGGAAGCAAAGAGGAATCCTACGTGGATTCCAAAAAAAGTTTATAAGTCAAGAATTGACTCTTGAGGACCAAACAAGTCAAATAGGGTCAATCACATAGTTTTGGTTTGAAATGAGTTTATAAGAAGATATAAGGAAGCCCCAAAGTTTAAGTGAAACAAATAAGGAAGTTTGCTTTGAAAGTCTAGATAATAGGTTTTGAAAAGATTACGACCAAACGGCCCTTAGGAAATCGAAAGTAGTACTTTTTTCCCATAATAGGGTAACCATGGGCTAAGTATAAACCAAAATAGTTTTCGAAAATTTTGAAGTTTTTGTAAAAGTTACTATTCACATTAGAGGGTCTTTTGACCGGTCCTAGGGGTACCTTCGACCGGTCAAATGCCCCTTTGCCAGAAAGGTTACTCGTAGTGTATCCTTCGACTGATCGAATGGTTCCAACGGACCAGTTGAAAGGGTACCTTGCAGAACCTAAGCCTAAGAACACCAAAAAAACCTCATAAGTGTCAAAAGCATGGAAAGTCTAAAAAGTATTAAGAACATAAATTAACAAGGATCCAGGAGGATCCAACTAATAAGTTTAAGATCAAGAGGGGGATAGCTAGGATCCCCAATATAACACAAGATCAACCAACTCCATAAGAAAAGGTTATAAAGCAAGGACTAAACATATGCCCAAATACAACTTCTGTGATTACCATATACATGAGTCAATAACGGATACAAAAAGGAAAGGAAGGAAACATGTAAGCTTAGTAATCTGTCAATGTCTAGGCATTAGATTACAAAAGGGAGCAACGAGTTGAATATTCATAGGCCTTGCCTTTGTCAACATCACTTGAAACGAAGTGGTTTTATAGATTCATTAAGCACTACGGTTCAGTAGAAATCATTGTAGAAATGTGCTACTACTTCTAAAATCGTGCTAAGACATGCAGTACAATGATTTACTGTCTTGGCAATGCAATTAGCAGAAAGGCCGATTATGCAATGATGATAATACGAGTCCCAGTAACCACTCAGTCTTAACACCATATGGTGAGCCATTCTAACGTTAATGTAGCATATCAATCTTCGATAGCTAGTCGAATATGATTAACGTTTTTGAATGTTTTAAGGCCCAAACAACCATTTCTCACTTCACACCCACCTCTTGAATTTCCAATAAATAAACATCCTCTTACAAAGAGGATTTCAAAGACTTTACAAGTCCCAAGCCCAAGTGATGTGTGCCAATGCTATGAATGCTTTTCCGACTTGGCTAACATGAAATGCTTCTAATGATTATGCCTTGACAATGTCATTTCTATGATTTCAATATTTTGAAGTAAGCAAGATGAGTTATAATATCCAACTACGATAAATCTAGAAATTCATGTAGAGCATAAGCATTATATTAGGCATTAAAGAAATTACTAACTATAAAAAGTAATTTCACAATGGCCACTCATTGAGCATTTAAGTTAAACAAGTAATCAACTAAACATATTATGGGCAACTAATCAAATAAATATTCATTTAGGAAAGGAAACAACACAAGATTAATTGGTAATATCTCTAATCCTACACATAGAAAACCATGAGATTAGAAGGAGGAGTGCACTTAGATAATGAAATCTTCCTTGATCTTGAGAAGAAAAGCAAGAGAGATAGGAAGTCCAAGAGAGGAGAAATGAAAGAACCCAAGTGTAGAGCTTCCAAGAACAAGTAATTAGAAAAGTTCCTCATCTTCCTCTAGGCCATGACTTGAGCTAGGGAGCTTCAAAATGAAAAATAAGAACACCAATAGAGAGATCTTGATAAGGGGGACAATTTAGCTCTAAATAGGCTTGCTCCAAATGTGCTAGGAAGAGCCCCAAAAGTGAGCTTGAAAGAAGGCTTCAATGGAGGGCTTTAGTGATTCCATGTTCAAGAGAAAGAAAGAGAGATGTAGAAAGAGAATGTGGTTGGAACCAAAAGAAAAAGATAAGGTGAGGGGAAGAGATGGCCGGCCGAAAATGGGGGGAGAGGGTAAGGAAGTTGTCTCCCAAAAGTCAAAAAGTTGATGGGTTTGGTATGGGTAGTTCTAGGGTGTAACACGCATACACAAACACAAGTATATATTCACACATATGTGCCCATGTGTAACCAAATAAGTGATACCAACATGTACCAAAATAAATACACTATCCCAAATCAAGACCCACATTAGTCTAAAATTACCAATTTACCCTTTAATAAAATTTTGGGTTTCTACAATCTACCCCCCTTAAAAGAATTCCGTCCCGGAATTTGAATGGTAACATAACAGAAAGCAATATTGTAACACCCGTACCCGGGAAAAAGGTTAGCTATCTCGTAATATGCATTAATTAATATTAATTAGTGTATATGGTTGATTAAGGGGAGGCTTTGGACTCGCCCGTGAAAAAGACCCCAGTGAGGAGGGACAGGTTTGGAGGTGGGACCCAGTAAAGGGCCAGGATAAAATAATAAAGTATAATTTGCATTTACATGTTAGATGCATTCGATATGATTAAATGAGTATGGGTTTGTATGGCAGAAATTATGTAAATATTACAGTGCGGGCGCGCCAGACAAACGTCTTCTTAAAATGAACAATTTGACAAATCAGACGAGTAGAGAAACAGAGGAACGAGATTTCTCTAAAAAGGTTCAAGTTGCCTCAACCAAAGATCAAGGACTTTGAATGTGAAGAGAAACGGAGACTAGTTTAAAGGAAAACAGAGTACGAATTCCATTGAACTATTCACAGAACGAAATACAATGAGAAGTGGTATCTCGCCTTCTAATTGAGGTCTAAGTACAAAACTACTCCTAGTAAACTAACAATTTAAAGATAAAGGAAGTACATAATGCAAACTATGAAAATGTGCTAAGTGTTCTTGATCTCCGCGATCCCTTCTCCTTGTATCTTCGTTCCTTTAAATAGATAACAGTAGTGATAACTGCTATTTCATGTTCTGAGAAACTGCCCACTATCTCCATGATCTCTGAATAATGGGCTTTATACATGACCACGTTTGTTACCGTTTCACACGTGTCATTCATTTAATTCAACAAAACCGCCAATAACTGTCCTGCCACTAACATGGCTTACGTATTTGATTATGGCGTTGTTATGTTGAATCTGCCTGCTTTATCCATCAGTCTGCCTTCATACACTTTCCACGTGTTATTCTTTTTCAGATTTGGTGGACCCACTTCTAATATTATTTTGTGGTAAAACAATGCCCCCCAACATCCCTTTCAAGTAAAGGCGCGAACAATCATAACTTGATGGGATGTTGTTAGTTTAAATATAGGTCCATCAAATCATAACGGGAATTTCAAGAAATCAATCTTATCCCTTGACTCCATAACCGCCATTTTTTAGGGAATGATGAGATGGCGCCCAAGAGATAGAGATGATCTTTTCTTGAAAAGGTAGTGACTTGACCCATATTAACTTCCTATTTGTACCGTTATACTACCTACTTCCTGATTTTTTAGGTCTTCTAGCTTGTAATCAGCGTAATCTTCTGGGGAAATCTTGATTTTGAAACAAATCTCTATTCAAGGTCCTTCCGTATCCCTCTAACCTTCTGCTATTTAAACCTTTCTTTGAGTTTTCTCAGCCTCAAGTTTCCAAAAATCATTTCATTCCCTCTTCAATCTTCTTCTATCTACCATGGCTGAAAATCCTCCAGAATCTACTTCAACTCCTAGTACAAAGGAGATCGCCACTGATCCTCATTCACAGGCCAAAGAATCTTTGAGACAATTTCGGGTTGCTGCTCTCGAAGGTGTCAGCCTACAAGTAATGGAATCCTCACCTGACTTCGCCTCTCCCATTCTTTGTCGAAGCATAGCTCAAGCATTCGTTCTTCCTCGGGTTTCTAATCTATTTCCCCGTAATGATCTTTTCTTGTCTGAGCATCCTAATCCCCCACTGAAAAAATGGAACAATAACAACGATATTCGTTTCTGGCCATCAAAACCTCTGCCGGAATGGCTAGCCTGGGTGGCCAGAGTTGCTCCTGTCAAATCAGACGAATGGCATAGGCAACATATCCATGACCTAATACAATTGACCACCGTGCCATTACCTATGAATACTCCCCTTCTCTCCTCAGCTCTAGCCTTTTGGTCTGTTTCCACCAACTCTTTTCATTTTTCTTGTGGGATGATGTCCCCTACTCTCCTTGACCTAGCTGGCCTAATCGGGGTAAGACCGGATGGTATCCCAATCAATGCTCTATTATCCCAACGAGTATACCATATTTCTCCCATTTCCTCTAGTTTTGAGAAAAATACCAGCTTTCAATCTTTTATCCTAGAACACAAAAAGAATGGTGGTCCTTTGACTGATGCAGAGCATCTTGCTTTTCTTACCTTCTGGGTTAGCAGATATTTAACATGTCCCCCTTCTTTCAAGGTTGTCAAATCCGATCTTCCTCTGGCCCTTGCTTTAGCCTCTGGTCAGGTTTTGGCATTAGGCCCCTTTCTCTTGGCCCAAATTTACCGAGGCTGTTTTAGGCTGATCAGTAGTAATCTGGACACTTAGGGTGGTCCTTTATGGATCCTACAGTTGTGGCTCCATTTATATTTCCCTAAGGTTAGTCCTCCTTGCACGATTCATCTATTTATGGCCAAAATTTGGCCACGTATTCTTTCAACCCTTTCGGGTTTTTGAATTGTTTAGGCTTCTTTTTCTCCCTTAGGACTCCTACTCCCAATAGATTCTTACCTTATCACCCTCCTTTATATGGACCGGCCTGGTTTAAGGGCTCCCTTTCTGAGCCAAACAATTACCCCAAACTATGGGCATACTATTTGGTCTCTCGAGATTGTCACCACAGAGTGACAAAAGAAAATTTGGGAAATAACCAATGTGGCGTGGAATCTTATTTTCCAAACTATCAGGCACGCCAATTTGGTCTAACCCAAGCACTTCCTTATCCCTATTTCTTATCAGCCAATCCAGATTTCTTGACTCGTACAATCTTTAAGTCCTATGAATCAGTTCAACAAGTGGATGAACTCAATAAGCTTTTCCTTGATCAGTTTGAGTTCCATTCCTTCTCTCTTCACCTTGCATCTACTCCTTCCTTTTATACTTTCTAGATGGAACACTTCGATCGCTGCTTTAGCGATTTTGATTTATTGCTCAATACATTGTCTCCGCTGCCATCACCAACTACTAACCCTTCACTTGCTCAGACTACAAGCAAAAGAAAGAGAGGCCCAGGTATGGACCTTGATATCAAAGCTGATTATGATTCCATCGTCAAATTTGAGGAATTTTATAAGTTAAAATGGAATCCTTTGAAGCCTTCTGAGTCAATTTCTGAGGTAAGTCGCATTAGAATCCGACTAAAAAAGGAACGGATGGAAAAAAAGGCTCGTGAATATCGAAAAAAGCATGGCAAAACCCCAAACTGGCACCAGATTTATGCTTCTACCGAGAATTGGGTCACAAAGACCTGCCCTTTTCCACCCTTGGCCGAATTTGGCATTGCAGAAACTGTAGCTCAAACTGATGTGCCTATAGGAGTTACTGTAGCAGGTTATCAGTCTGAACACTCTACACCCACTACCTTTGGTGGCGTCCCTCCAACCAATCATCAGGCTACTTGGGTATTTCCCGGGTTTTCCAATCAGTCTGTCCCCTTGGTCTCCGAAATTTCTTTACTATCTTGAAACCAAGAGATGAGGTTTTTATTCTGCTTTGATGTTATTTCCCTCATTGCTTCTTTTCTTTTGGTCAAGTTTTCCAAATTCCGCTACAGCCGTGTCATCCGAGAAGAAGGTTGTTTCCCCGAAGGCCCCCACTTCCATTCCAATCCGTCGTAGTTCTAGGGACACCAAGCGCTCAGATAACTCAGAGACTGTGAAGAAAACTTCCTTGGAGGAAATTACCTTTGATCATCCTATTCATTTGGAAGAGGAGGAAGTTGAGCACGTCCTTCAGCAGGAAATCGCTAAGGCAGTCAAAAAGGCACGGCTTAAAGCCTGAGCTTAGAAGAAATTACACGATAAACTGGCATTGAGCAGCTCTCAGCACTCTTCTGACTCCATCCAGGTACCAGGAATTGCAAAGACCATAGAGCTTTCCCTTGCTCTTTAAAATGTCCTACCCTTGCCAAGGCTTCCCCTCTTACTTGTCAAAGCAACACCGGAGTTTCGAAAGGCCTTGTTGATGACCAGATGTTCTCCCCAAAATTTCTCAATGTTCAAAAACCCTTTTTTTCTCAACCTTCTTTCTCAATAGCAGCGCTTGGCTCCTCTACTTCTATGAGCCACGTTTCTTCAGATCCTCAGATACCTTCCAACATTAAGGATCTCCAGCTTCGAGCTCAAAATCTCAAGCAAGCAGACCCAAAGCGGACAATATTGTTGCTAGACGGGGAGGTGGGTCGTTACAAAGCCCTTACTCAAAGGCTTGATTCAGCCTCCTTACCTTCGAAGTCTAGCCCAGCAAAGTCCACTCCGGCTTGTACAGAGGCTAAACTTCAAGCAAAAAGCCTTTTGGCTTCCTTACGATCTTCGACTTTCAGAAATGCTATGGGACAACAGGAAGCCATTGCGAATGCTGTATCCTTGCTCTGTTCTGATTTTGTCGGCTCTTATTCCTCTTCATCATCAGTTTCTTTTTTATAACAGTTCAAGAAAATTACTAGCACTATGGCTGAGGCAACCCAAAAACTGGCTGATGCAAAAGAGTTCTTCGAAAAGAGAGAAGAGGTAACCAACCAAGGTATCCTAGTGGCTGATAACGCAGAAGCTGAGATGAAAAGTTCTGCCTTACTCTTGGAGGAGATCAAAAAAATGCAAGCTGCCTTGAGAAGATGGAGGCTGATTATGGTTCCCAGCAGGCTGATTTAGAGAAGGTTCCAGAACAACTTGATCAACTGACTGATGAGATTTCAGCCTTGGATGCACAAGAAGAATCATGGTTGGCTATTCAAAAGGCCGCAACACAGCCCTTTCCCAGATTGATGAACAATGGGCACAAGCCCTGGTCCCTCTAGCTCCCTTTTTTCCATGATTTCTTCTCATTCCTCTCTTAGGACTTTATAGTTTTTTGAAACTTCATATTGTACTAAGTGGCCATTGGGCCAAAACCATCTGTTTTTGTTTCTGTAGCCATGTTTGGCTTCTATATGGCATGCTCATATTCGTATATCAATTGTTTATTTACACGCCATGCTTTAACAGATTTCCCAATCTCTATCCACCTCTATCAGTCTGAGTTTGGACATTCCCGTGATCCAAATTTTTAGACTGATCAGGAATAACCCTAACTTCCTGGGCATTCTCAACTTCTTGTTCCAACTGGCGTAAATATGCTTCCCACATACAGGGCTTATACTTCTTTAAATATTTTCCATTTATAAGCCTGTTATGTGCTTGCCCATCTAAATTCCTTAAGTGGTAGCCCCTTTTAGGACTTCATGAATTTCAAAGGGTCCTTCCCAGTTAGGAGACCACTTACCCAACCTATGGTCTTTGAGTCTTAATGGCATAATAGCCTTCACACCAACGAAAAAAGATTTGGCTCTCACTCTTTTGTTATAGGCCTTTTCAGCTCTACGTTTTTGCAACCTAAGATGGTCTAGAGCCAAAAGTCTTATTTGATCCAGGTCTTCAAGTTCTGTTAACATGGCTTGGTTGTATTCATCCATGCCCATATCATTCTGCCTAGCAACCCTTAGAGACTTAACTGTTAGTTCCATGGGTAACACGGCATCATGACCATAAGTAAGTGTGAATAGTGTAGTGCCTGTGCTCGACCTTTTTGAAGTTCTGTAAGCCCACAAAACTTTAGAGAGCAACTCATGCCAAACTCTAGGATTATTGTCAACCATTTTTTGAACATATAGCTTGAGGATTTTGTTAGTCAATTCTGCTTGTCCATTGGCTTGAGCATAATATGGGGTCAAATTGAGAATAGTTGAACCATGCTCAAAAGAGAATTCCAACATATCATCCCCAATGAAGGGAGTACCTTGGTCAGTAGTAATGGTTTGTGGTAATCCAAATCTATGAATGATATTCTCTTTGATGCACTTAATCACTTCGTTCTGGCTGACTGATTTAAGCGAAATAGCCTCAACCCACTTGGTAAAATAATCAATAGCCACTAAAATGTATGCAAGGTTTTTTGATGAGGGTGGACTAATCTTACCAATCACGTCCATTGCCCATCCTCGAAATGCCCATGGTTTGATAATAGACTGGAGGTTAACAGCAGGCACATATTGAATCGGCCCATACCTCTGGCAAGCCTGACAACCCTTAGCAAAATTGATACAATCTTTTAAGATGGTAGGCCAATAATAATTATATCTTCTTATCAACCATCTCGTCTTTGTCCCAGCCTGATGAGCCCCACAAAGCCCACTGTGTACTTGCTTCATCAGTTTCAATGCCTTTATCCTATTGGGATATTACAACACCGATTCGTTTGCCCATTTTTTAAACAACTCACCATCAGCCAAGAAATAATGCATTGCCTTCCTTTTGATCTTAATATCAGCGTGCATATTAGGATTTTTTTAGTAATTTAATGATTGGCTCCCTCCAATCATCCTCATCAGTCTGAAGGGGCATAGCACACGCAATGTCCTCCTCTTCTACAATTGATGACTTAATTCTTTTTCAACCGTGATCATCCTTTGGAAATGTTTGTTGGGATCTTAAGTCCTGACGCAATCTGAGCCAATTCATTAGTCTCTTCATTTTCTTCTCTTGGCACATATTGCACTGCTGACTCAGAAAAACTATCTATCAACCTTACCGCCACTGCATGATACCTTTCTAAAATGGTATTATGCACTTTATATTTTTTTCCCCTAACTGGTTGATTACTAATTGAGTCTCCAACCAATCTCACAGTCATGGCCATTATTTTGTATAAAATTTTAAGGCCAATGATCACATCTTCATATTTAGCCTGATTGTTGGAACATTTAAAATCAAACTTAAATGAAAACTGTGTCTTTTTTCGAAATGGGGATGTAAGGATGATTCCTGCCCCTGCTGATTCCTCAGTGCTAGATCCATCAAACCACAACACCCACAGGGTAACAGATATGTATCCAATTTCAATCCCAAAAAACCCAAAAAAAAAATTCCCTACTGAGACACCAAATGCACATTTTAAAATGGCACCTCATTCTTTCAAAAATTTTTGTTACAAACTTTATGTGGTCATCAAAAGTTGATTTCACTACCATGTCATCTATATAGACTTCCATCCATTTCTCAATCATGTCATGGAATATGGCATCATGGCACGTTGGTAGGTTACCCCAGCATTTTTCAAACCGAATGGCATCACTACCCATTCAAACTTTCCAATTGCCCCCGGACATCGAAATGCTGTTTTTCCAATGTCATCTCTAGCTATAAAAATTTGGTTATAGCCAGAATGTCCATCCATAAAACTGAGGATCTCATGCCCAGATGCAGAATCAACCAACATGTCAGCAACTGACATAAAAAAAATATATCATTTTTTATTAGCTCGACAAAACTAGTGTCCAAACACACTGCCCAATGTACTACATTAATAGCTTTTGTGCCCAAAAAAATGACATTTTGGATGACTTTTTGCATTGGAGCATAATTGTCAAATTATAGATTTTTGACACTGTAACATTTCTAAATTATAGGTTTGAAAGATGCTAAATAGCTTTTTGCATTAGAGATGCTCTTAGGCGTGGTGTTGAGTATCTCCAAAACACCTTCTATTTCCCATGCTATAGTCAAATTATAGCATAAATGCTCAAAAACCTCTCTCCAATGCACTCTTATTCCTCCCCTTTTATATCAAATTTAAGAACAAGAATAGCATTGCTATAATTTGGAAGGACTAATAAAAATGCATTGGAGAGGTTTTCTTTTGAATTCATGCTATAATTTAACTTTTGCACTCTTTCCAACAAAAAGTACACAAAACAAAGTACTTAAAAGTACATCAAAAATAGCCATTGTGCCAAAAAAAAAAATAAATAAATAAAAATAAAAAATTTACCAATAAAACAGAAATGTTAAAATATTGTATTTAGGTAAAGTAGCAATGCCAAAAATATAACTTCGACATAAAGAAAACGAGAAGCATAGCATTATTCCCCAAATTATAGATCCCACCGACCCACTTTCACAGTCCCACGTGGTGCTCTTCTAGCCATGCCTTGGGGGATTAGTCAATTAGTAGTTTTGGGGAGTGAAATAGAATATGAAACCGTAAGCTCCCAAATAGTGGGAGGAGTCCGAGGCTCTGACCGTGTACCTGTTGAAGAATGAGCCGACAACTCATAGGCAATGGCTTGGTTAAGGGAACCCACCGGAGCCGTAGCGAAAGCGAGTCTTCATAGGGCAATTGTCACTGCTTATGGACCCGAATCTGGGTGATCTATCCATAATTGGAATATGAGAGTGCCTAATAAAACCACTCCACTCCTCTTCTCTCTTCTCCCTCACTTGGATAATTAGCGACCCAAATATTAAACTAATCAATTAAACTGAACTAACAGTCCCGCACCAGATTGATGAGTCAAATGCTAGACTATTTCAATTAAAATGGACCCTAATCCCACGAAACAAACATAACCTCCAAGTACCAAGAAATTTCTCACACATCACACTTACCACATCAGTAATGCCTCTCAATTATGTGGTACCTAAAAGAGAAATTTGTCTTATGGCACGCACATTTAGAATGGACCAGATAGTTTACCACTCTATCTCTGCAGCAGCTGAAACCCCATAAACAATAAAAAGAACATTTTTGCTCACCCAAAAAATGGTTCACTAATGCTCACCCAAGCATCCCATTGGCCTATGTTTAATCCTAGGTCCCACTGCATTGGCCAATAGGATGCTTGGGTGAGCATTGGTGAACCATTTTTTAAATGAGCAAAAGTATTTTCAACAATAAAAGGGTTACCAGAATCCTCTAAAACTCAATAGAGTCCCAAATATATATAGTTGTGTATAGACAGCTAAAATATTCCATTTATACATTGTCATGTTGGCATGGTCTGCAATCTTATATGCTTGTACTTTTGATCCCTGTTAAAGCATCTTGTACTTTCGGTCAAGCCTTTGGCAGTGAGGAGCTTCAATGCACCAACCCCCTCCTGTAATGCAGCATCAATCTTCTCCATGACAATGAAAAGAGAGAACTATCAGAATTGACTCTAAGAAAATGGAGCTTTTGGCAAAAGAGTAATGCTATGCTTCCCAAAAGTGCTTCTCAAGTGATGTGGCAGTGGGGCCAAGTTTAATACATTGAGACCAGTTGAATTTTGATTGGAAGTTGTCTACCTGCCCCACTGCCACATTTGGGAAGCACCTTTGGGATAGAAATTTGGGAAGCATAGCATTACTCTTGGCAAAATGATACTTAACATACATGAACAAGTACGGAAAACTTCATATAAATTAGTTCATATAAAAAAATTCCAATATTTTGGATTACGTCAAGAAATTTGGAACTTTAGGGAAAAGATCAATGACGTAAATAGACCAAACATGAGGGATTGCAGCAAACTTCCAGATTTTAAATTTGACGGTCATATTGAGTAGATATGAGATATACATATTCAACATACTAATGATGTAAACGTGAAAAGTTATTACAAGCGGCTCAAGCGTGTGTCTATTGTTTTTTTCTCCAGCCATGGATGTCCCGTGACAAAAAAAATAGTCATGTGCATGACAGCCACAAACTTACTCGTTCTCGAGCAGTTGCGTTGAACCTTTGCAGCAAGAATGCTTTGGGATCCATTTGACCCGGAGGCCTTCCAATACCTAACAAGAAGTTTCAACAACTTGGTCACCAATTATAATCCTGGAACAACAATACGAAGGTTGATTAAACTAACCAATTCTTAGCCGAGCAAATTCTCTATTCCCTCGAAAATGATATATTACATTCTTCAGCCTGGCAGGTGTTATTAACAGTTAAATTACAAGGCAAAACCCCATACCGAAAATTCCAAATTCTGTGACCAACATAAACAAGAAATTCACCAATAATTGATGAATTTGAAAACAAAATATGAAATTTTGGCAGGATAATGAACTGGGCCAAAAAGAACCTTCTAAATATACAACATACCATATATATATATATATATATATAAATTCAAATTCTCCTAAAAACAAACGGAAAAGGATCACTGTTCTTGAAATCAATTACTATCTGGTGATATTTGAGAAACAAGCAAGGTGATGTAACAATACAACTAGAAGAAATTTGCTTCTCCAAAAGCAAATTTCTCTTACATAAACAATTTGGTGGCAGCATCCAATACATGGTGACAATTTTGCCCAAACCCATTTTACAGGCAAGGAAAATAATCCAGCGCATCAAAGAAAACTCCTAAAAAGTTAGAATGGAATGATCTGAGATACAGAAAAGAACAAAGCGTCTTCTTATGCATATCTTTTCTTCCCACGAACAACTGTATAATGGAATTGGAAATGGTCAAGAGGACTTGCTGAAACTCACACTAGCTCTGCCAACTTTGTTTCCATCTAATCCTCCAACTTCGTACCATACAATAAATGCGAGTATTGGCTCATAGATTCTGAATGCTTAAGAGTTAAGATTATTCCCGAATCCCAAAGAGGAGTCCATAACCTTATACTTCACATTATTTCACAAAATGATAATTTTTTGATATAACAATTCAAACCACCAATAGATCCATGTTTTGACCATCTATCTACCAACCCTCTCACCCCTCCGTCTTTTTCTCTCTGTGCTCAAATAACTGAACTTTTAGAGGCGGCAATCAAAGGAGAGAGAGAAGCGAAGGGTTAAAGTACCCAATATACAATTATCAAGAACATATCAACCACACAAGATTCATAAGTGTTGGCATATTAGTAGAGAATTGAAAGTCAACTCAAGGAAGCCTTCACCTACTTGGTCAATTCTCAGATTCTACCCTTTTAAAGCAATAACATTCTCGACAATCATGTCAAAATTCAACCTACTTAAATGTAAATGTGTATACATGTTCCTACGTGAATTCATGAATAAAAACAGAGTTGATATTCAAAGGACAAGAAAGAAAAGAGCATTTCCCAGATTCCCTCCACAGTGAAGGTGCAAAGTGAGATCAATACAGAAACTACCCTCTCTTCATCCATAAGTTGCAGAAAGTAAGGTTTTAGATCTTAATTCTCTGTCTCTCTCTTCAGTCAAATTATATTTTCAGTAGCAAGAGTTTCTTTGCTTGCAAGATTCACTGCATACCACTGAACTAAAAGAAATAGCTAATTCTTTTTTCAAACAATTACCTCTTCACTTCATATTCTACACATTCATGCATGTATAAGTGACACTGTGACAGCACTACTCTAAGTAACCAGCAATTACAGAGACACCACTAACTCTAAAAAACACATAACAAAACTCAAAATTGAGTCAATTGACTGTTAACGACAGAATTGAGAAGGATTATGAAGCGAAACTGTAATCTGGACTCATCAGATGAACGAGGACGATGGGTTCTCTTCAATTTCTAAATGGAGCTTACACAAATCGGTTGAGCAGGGAGGACTGTTAGATATATTTGAGGGCGGACAATTGAGGAGGGAGGCAGATATGATTTCTACTGGTCATCCGTATTTCAAACCTTTCGGATGAAAACTAAAAATAGCTTTTCCATAGGCTGCATAAGTTCGGAAACTTTGGTTTAAGTTGTATCATATCTCATATTTTTGTTTATGCGTTTTCTGAATTGCCTGTTAAGCGTTAACACTGCTATGTTGATTTTGATTTTGATTTTTTTAAATGCGGGAGTACTTTTGGAAATTGGAGAGTCCACAAACCAGGAGACTAATTCGCTATTTTGTGGTAATGGATAAACACATAATGAATGTCAAGACACTAGACACTAGCCTACACCAAAAGACCATTCTCTGCTTTAAACTTTAAAATTGAACTATGACCGTTTTTCACTAACACCCCTAAACTTTAAAATTGAACAAACTCACCCCCTAAAATATCATTTGTTGACACAAATACCCCTTCTTCACGGGGTGAGTTTTTTCATTTTGGATAATTCAGGGGTGAGTCTGTTCAGTTTTAAAGTTTAAGGGGTGTTGGTGAAAAGGGGTCATAGTTTTGGGGGGTGGTAATGTAATTTACCCTATTATTAACTCAGTCTCCACACCACATCTGTCCAGCCCCTAGAAGGAGAGAAGAATTTCCCATTACTTTGTCCATTTCAAAATGTTAATAAAATGTCAATCTCTTTCAACATGTACGCGTTAGCCATTACAAGATCGTATGCCTTAGCAACTTTTGTTTCTCCAATAATGAAGAACTTAGAAAAAAGCTCCACATAAATAATGGAAAACTCTGTAATGTCCTAAGTCCTAACATGGGTGGATAATAATATTCAAGAAACGGTTTATCTAAAGCTAAACGACCATCATAATCCAACTTCAGCCGTCAGAGCTAAATCTGTCAAACAAATCAGTCATAGATGATGTCACATTCAACAAACTCAAAATAGTTTGCCGTTGTAACCCTGAGTTGCATTTGCCACAAAAACCAAACTGAACGAGGGATCATATAGCAGTTACATATAGGTGTTATATACAAATAAAGAAATCATACTTTTTGACACTACAAACTAGAGATACAGTGCGGGACACTGCTGCATTGTGCATACCACATAGTAAAGAAACCACCTACTACAAAACCCATCAAATAGTCATAACTATTAACTTCTATATCAAAATTTACTTGAGAAAAGGGACAAATTTGACTCATAAAACAACAGTTTTCATCAGTAATATATCTCGTGTTTTACTTGGGAAACGAACATATAGTTGCTATGCTTTAACTTAGAATTGTAGTCAAATACTTTTCAAGAAACGCTACATTATGCTAATTAAATGTGTCGAGAATGCGGGAGAAGCATATGCCATGTGTTCGTGGTTAATATTATTATTTTCCAAATTGACAGATGAGTAACTTTTAAGCAACCAGAATGCAGAAGCTACAAGACAACAAGACGAGACACTTGGTGGCCCAGCCCAGCTACCTACAGACTTGGTAAGACAAGGCTTCCAGCTCTTAAGAATTCGAGCAGCTTAAGAGTGCGAAAAAACCTATGGGTCAAGGTTATGGTGAGAAAGAGCCAAGAAACAAATGGACTTGAACATTTTTAGATATTGCACATAACTCCGACACATTACTGACATTACTCAATCAATGATGAGGACAAACTAAGAACTACACATGAATGCTCACACCCAGTCCGTTTATCATGACAATTTATTCTATGGGTAAGAAGCATATATACAGCACACAAAATCCTATATACAGAGCTTATTTCTTTCATACCCATTATGGCTTCCATGACCTCCTTTGGGCTGAAGGCGAAGCACCCCACATGGCAAGTCCATGTCATCATGAAACTACAACCATGAAATAGAGGTCTAAAGTAAAATGTCGAAGATTTCAAATTAATCAAAAATATTCAAAAAGAGAAGGAGCAATCAATCATGTAAGAGACAATACCACAACCACGCGATTGAGAGGTAGCTTGTAATAAGCAGCAAGTGGACCACTCTGTAATGAATAAAAAAAAAAGTTAAAAATTCTCTCAGAAAGTTGTACACAGCTAGAAAATACAACGCTGACACAGCAAATTGATTTATCAACTAAAGCATCATCCACAAATTATTTTGTACAATGGAGGCAAATCCATAAGAGATTTCGTAAAGCTCTTTCGATTGTTAATAATATTATATAGCCCAGTGCATAATCAAAGAAGCTAACAGCAGAAATCCCAAATAGAATTTTCGGTCGAAAAAGGGGTTTACTCTGAAGTTGCAACCATTTTGGTCAGAGTCATAATCTTTCAAAAACTTGCTGATGAAAAGGACGAACCGCTAATACTCAATACTTACAGATTCGCCGCTTAAATTCATGTATGTCTGGGGCTTTGCAAGGAAAACAGGAACATCGCCTACAAAACCTGTGGTGGAGTATAAAAACCCATAAAATTCCCATGGATAGGAACATGTATATATACTGATATATACATATAAAAACAGGATATTATATATACGTAGTACATGTATATATACAGATAAATACCCACAAAACCTGGGGTGGAGTATAAAAATCCCATAAAATTCTCATGGATATGAACATGTATATTATTATATATGTACTGATATATACATATAAATACAGGAGATTACATTATATATACTGATGTATACCTTGTCCAAAGATAGCTTTGCAATGAACCCTGTCCATCGGAATCCCTTGTGATTCAGCAAATGAATCAATCATCTCAAACCCTACCTGTTTAGACCCAAGAAATAGAAATTAGGAAAAACCCAAAATAAAAATTTGTGAGTTGGAAAAGTAGAAATTAGGGGTTTATTAATTACATTGTGTCTTGTTCCTTTGTATTTGTCACCTGGGTTTCCCAAGCCGACAAAGAGCCATGGCTGTGAAGAAGAAGCAGTGCAAAAGAAGCGAGTAGAGACCCTACTAAGCATCTCAACTCATCTCCTCCAAACGTTTACTGTAAAAAAAAAAAAAAAAAAAAAAAAAAAAAAAAAGGGGGCGGGGTGGGGGGGGAGGGGGGTTTCACAGCACCTCCATGGATGAACAATGTGAAGCAGCTAAAACAAAAGTGTTGGTTGAATTTGGTTTGGGTAATACTTGGGCACAACCTTCGTACAACTTTCATCCAACCACTCTAACACTTCGTTTGGATTGAGAGAAATGGAGAGAAGAGAAGAGAAAGAGTACCACTTTCTCTCCAGTTATCTCGTTTGGTAATTGAAGTGGGGAGAGAAGAGAAGAGAAATGGAGAGAAAATGGAGAGAAAAGAGTCTAGTTTTGTTTTTCTCCAAATCGGAGAGATTCCGGAGAGAAAAGAAGAGAAACTTAATTAAATAATGTGTAAAAGACAAATACGCCCTAATATATTATTATTCCATCTAAAATGTATCCCTAATAGAGGACAAAAAAGTAAATTGGTTATAAGTCCTTTCTTTTCTTTTCTCTTATGAAAGTTATCCAAATGAGAAAAAGTTAGGTTTCTTTTCTTTTCTCTTCTCTCCTCTATTGTCTATCCAAACATGATGGAGAAAACTCAACTTTCCCTTCTCTTCTCTTCTCTTCTATTCTCTTGATAAGTTTCTTTTCTCTTCTCTCCACTTCTCTCAATCCAAACGAAGTGTAAAATATGTGTCTATCTCTTTCCTGTGTCACTGTGGAGTCCAGTGACATCACAGGAGAGAGATAGACACATCTTTTGAGAAGGTTGTATGAAAGTTATATGAAAGTTGTGTCTCAAATATTACTCATTTGGTTTGGTATCAACCGAACCCACTTGAGAGTTGAGACTTGAGAGTTGAGACTGGAGACTTGGCCAATTGGGGGCCTGTTCGGAAATATGTAAGGTAATATTTGGACACAACCTTCATACATCTTTCATACAATCTCTCCAAAAGATGGGTCTATCTCTTTCCTGTGTCACTGTGGGGTTCAGTGACATCACAGGAGAGAGATAGACACATCTTTTAAGTAGGTTGTATAAAAGTTGTATGAAGGTTGTGTTCCAAATATTACTCAATATATAAAGAGTGACGCTAGTGTTCCCAAATTTTTGAATCATATATTGTCACATATTTTTCAGAACGAACCCGCATGGAGGTCACGGTGGCGCATAAGCCTGGCCCCTTAATTTTTTTTTTTTTTCTTTAAAGAATTTTCACTCAGGGTCTAAAGGGCATTGGATATGCTCGTTGGGATTTCAAGTTTAAAAAAATTGTGTGCCAGCGGGGCGACAGACGACAGGACGGGGTACAGGTTAGCAGGGCGGCTTGCGATTTTTTTAAGTTTAAAATCTCAGTGCGTATACTAAGTACGCTTTAGGGTCTGACTGATTATATATTATGGAACCTACAAATGAAATTAATTTACATTTTCACCCCTCTAATTTTTAGTTTTTATGAAACAGTCTATATAAATATACATGCTGCAACACTAATTCTAATCCAACTCACCATAGCTATCAACTTAGTCACGGATTTCAATAAAGAATATCAAGATCTACTACTAGCAATGAAAATTAAAAGCATCAAAGGTCTCAACTCTAAAAATGGCTAAAAACCCAATCGAGGAAATATATAATTATTCAGACATAGAAATCCTACCTGAAAATATGAATGAATAGACGCAAAAGAAATTTCCCTTGAGGCACTGGCC
Source organism: Hydrangea macrophylla (assembly GCA_033977485.1). NCBI lineage: Eukaryota > Viridiplantae > Streptophyta > Magnoliopsida > Cornales > Hydrangeaceae > Hydrangea > Hydrangea macrophylla. The sequence goes on from CM066982.1 coordinate 67,953,959, forward strand.
CCAAACCCTTGTGAGCCGTAATAACCACTATACCCAAGCTAATAAAAACTTGGCCCCCAAGTGCACATTTATGGCTTCGCTCCTGACCGTAGGATCATACTATCTTTTTAATGGTAAATATATCTCGTTAGATACTAGTATTAAAAAACTAAATTGATAGCGGCAATGTTCGTGTTTTCCTTGCAAAGCCCTGACTTACACGAATTTAAGCGGTGAATCTGTAAAGTGTTGAGTATTAGCGGCCCTACCTTTTCATCAGAAAGTTTTTGAAAGATTATTGTTGTGCGGAAGCACTTTCCAAAGCACAAGCAAAAATAATAATCCAAACGAGAAAAGAGAAAACAGAACAAACACACACAAAAATACAAGAATTTCATGAGTGGTTCGGCCAACTATGCCTAAGTCCACTCTCCTAGTGCCACGGAACAATTCCACTATTCAAACAAACGGATGATTACAATGCCAACGTGAGGAATCACATCGTCACCAAACAAATCAATGATCTCTCCAAACAAAACCTCACTAAAATGAAACAAAGGAGGCTAACAAATAGAGATCCTAATGAACCAAGAGGTTCTACAAATTGAACATTAAAATCTCTCTCTCTCTCTCTCTCTCTCTCTCTCTCTCTCTCTCTCACAAGACTTCCCCCAAAACAAAGACCAATAGACCTCTCTTTTGCAAAAGACCTAGAGTTACATCCAATGACTCCCAAAGAGTCTTTATTTAGGTATACACATATTCCATATTCCAATATACTTAGGATTTACTATCAAAATCGAATTAGGAATCCAAAACCAATTAGGAAAGCTTATTTCCTTAAAAGAGCCAATAGTGTGAAATTCGTGTGTCCGCTCACGCGATCCACTCGCACAGACAACCTAGTGTCATAACCCATCCCGCCACGGGCGGAAATAAGCACGTGGCACGCTACTAAGGCACATCCAACTCATTAAAACACTATAGCAGTGGAAAAGAAACTTTAAAGTAACAATGAGTACTCAACTTTTTGGAAAACAATACACTCTAAGTTGTAAAATCTGTATAAATTTGAAAACGTAATTATATTTCAAAACGATAATAATATATTAAAGGGGGTCCCATAGGTACTCTTAGAACCAATTAGAACATTTAAATATTTTCCGTAAGGGGTATAAAAAGAACACATGCAACAACATTTTTGACCGGTCGAACTGCCCCATTCGACTAGTCGAATGACCCTCTGGCAGAATCCTCCCCTCTTTAGCAGAATTTTGCCTAAGGATCAAATAACCTCACTACTAAACATCCATACACGACTCCAATTTTTTCAAACTATATTGAGGCTACAAGAATATACATAAACCTTGCTAAACATTATAAAGAAAACGGAAATGAAACAAGTTATGACTTGTTTGGCTCAAATCATAAAACATTAACAACATCCATTCAAAACTCGAATTTGACAAGTAAAGCTTTCAAAACACTAACTTACGAGTTCAGATTCTTTCAAACATAACCAAAACAAGTCTTACTACTTATTACAACATTACTAAACCATTCCATTAGGTTCCAAGTTACAACACAACATAGTTCTAGTTACTCAGAATTCATTATTACAACATGGGATTGGAAACAAAAACATGTACAAGGATAGTCATGTCGTCTCATCGGCCTCACTCATCTCGCTTCCTTTTTCTTTTCTTCTTATCGCCTACAATGGAGTAAATCTCCACTGCTCAGCTGTGTGCTGACTGGACAATTTCTAACATATGCATATATTGCAAATCATGCTTCAATATCATTAACCACATCAAATACTCTCTAGGGAGAAAATACGCATTCATCCGTTAGCAATAAGTCCAAGCCTTAAACCGTGATGCCCACGGCTAGTCCAAGCCTACAACCGTTGCATCCCAAGTGCCCTAGCAAGTCCAAGCCTTAAACCATGCACAATAGTCATCACTACTAAATTCTCAAACATTGAGAAGCTTACCCCGGATGAAATTATATAAATCCCCCCTTTGACCCACATAATCACCTAGCATGCTCATGTAAACAAATAGACATGCTTTTCATAATTATTCGCGTGCATAATTAACAGGCCTAAAACTAATACATTAATTTTGCCCGGATCACAGTTTCGCCTTTGATAATTAAAACATGGAGTTTTCCTATATACATAGATTAGAAGTTCATACCTCAAGCTATCGTCTTATAACTTTAAGGGAAGTACTAGGATACCACAACTACGCCGAATCTCGATTATACACAAAACCTACAAGTATGCACATGTTTTCTCCAAATTTCTAGAATTAAGATTTTATAAAAACTAAGCCAAACAATGCCTAACAACTATCAAAATGAAGCTCTTACCTCGAAGAACCCAAATATGAAATTTGGTAGAAAATAAACAGGCAGATGAGTTCGTCGATTTATGACTTGAAGCTCTAACCAGCCAAAATCTCCTAAGCCCTCAATGTTGATTTTGAAGATATTAAGGAATATCTTGGACAAGTCTATATATAGGCAATATTTTTTAAAATCGTGTTTACCTCCCCACGAATTCTCTAATCTTCTAATTATTCCCTAAAACATCTTACACGTCTAATTCATTGCTTCACAACTGAAAACTATAAATTGTAAAAGTTTTCGTCTAAGTTCCGTTTGTCGCCATAATTACATTCCGAAAACTATTTTCGTGGAATTTCTAGATAACCACCTACCTTTTATGAAACATATCACATGGGTTATCTCTGATTCGTTCAAAATGATCTTTAACAAGATCAAACTACCAGAAAAGTACACTACACAAGTATAATTACTATTCACATATACCAGATATTTCAAATAACATTTAGATTATGTAAATGACATTTAATCACACGATTGCCTCATCGAGTATTAGATTGTCGTGTCCTCACTTGACACCTTCCATTGACTCACGTCAACCACTTCCACACTTATCAAATAACATTGATAATCTCCCAAATTTCAATTATGCATTTAATATGAAAGTAATTTTTGGGACGGGTGTGACACCTAGCGAGCGACATTTTAGAACCTCAAAACAAATAACCTCACACACAGCTCTCACTTTAGCTCGCTTAGGCGGGGCACGACAAAACCAATTTTCAAATTCTTTCTTCTTTTCCAATTCGAGCCACAATTCCAACAATCTCCACATTGGCAAGATTTTCCAATTTCAATACAAATTAAGCCACACGACTCCAAAATAAACAAAATCCACCTTGGTGAGATTCGATCCAAATGCTCGAGCTCCAAATCAATCAAATGCAAATTCAAAGCCAAATCCCAATGCAAACCCAAAAATAAATGCAAAACTATAATCATCATCCACCTTGATAAACATCTCATACCAAGTCCCCAAAACAAACGTTCCTTGCTCTAGCCTCCAAGTTGTGATCTTCAATGCAAATTTGTCAAGTCCAAACCTAGTATGAACTTGAACCACCAATGACCGAAGTCAACAAATTCTCCAAGAGAACAAGATCACCAAACAAATCATTTTCACGATCCAAATTGAGTTGCACCAACTCCAAATCCAAATGATCAACCAAAGCTAGCAAATTCAGAACTGTGCACAGCAAACTAGTTTTGCTCCAAATACCAACATCCAAATGAGTACTCTCAAACAAGCGAGTTTGAGGAGAAACCTCTTCCAAACCAACTTAGACAAGGGGATTATCGCACTCCACCTTCTCTATAAATGGGGATACTTCTAAATCAACTCCTCCAATAGGAATTCCATCTACCAAATGTACATCAACGAGCCCATCCAAAACAAATGTGTCATCCAAATGAGTATCCTCCCCAAATACAACCTACTGTCCAAAGCAAACCTTGTTGGTCTTGACACTTTCAAATGAACCTTCTTCCAATGGACCTTGTCGAGCCTCCAAACTAAATAATCCAAGCTTTATGTGCAAAAACTTGGAACCAAACAAAGGTTTCTTCCCAATGGTGGTGGCTCCACCTCCAATCAAATGACCCAGCAAGAAAGAAAATTATTTTTTCTTACCCCTCTAAGCAAAACGATAATACCTTTTGAGGCCTTTAAGCCTCCATCAACCAATGTAACTTTGAAACCCTTCGACTCCAAAGCAGCCAACGAAACCAAATTCATCTTCAAATCTAGAACATACCACACATTTGTCCACTTCTTGATGATTCCATCATGCAACTTCAAACGAACATCATCCACTCCCATCTTCTCACAAACCACTTCATAGCCCATATGAATTGCTCCATACTTTAACATATTCAATTTGGTGAAACTCTCCATATTGGGACACAAATGATGAGAGCAAGTTGAATCAAGAACCCATCTATCCAAGTCACCCTCTTCAACTGTGGTTGCCAACACAAATTCTGAATTTGAACCACATTATCATCCTTCTTCAAATTGCCCACCAATCTAGGACAATCCTTCTTCCAATGACCAACTTTGCAACAGTAAGGACACTTCTCTGGCCAATCTTGACCCACCAATTGAAACTCCCATCTCACAAGATTTGTTTCTAAACCGTATCTTCCTATCCTTTGGTCTTTTTCTTTTAACTAAAGCTTTGGATGTATCATTGTGAGCATCCTTATCTCTCTTCCTAAACTCATTGTTCATGAGGGCATTCAACATATCCTCAAACTTAACTGAATCTTTTCCATAAATCAAAGTAGTTGCCAAGAGTTCGTATGAATCGGGTATGGAATTCAAAAGAATGAGAGCCTTATCCTCATCCTTAACAACTTCATCCAAATTCAATAAATAGTAAGTAATTTATTGAACGCATTCAAGTGACCCAACATAGACTGTCATGCCCCAGAGTAGCAAAAATTAGAGGGAAATAAAATTTTCCTTTTCGAATCCGTGAGCAATGACTAGTTACATACGACTGACCTATCCATGTAAGCATTCTAACATGGTTATAACATAAGTAGAAAACATAGGAAGTCTAATGGTAAGCATTTGGTACTAAGCTATTACAACAGTTCCAAATGAAAACCACAAAATAATATGTTTGGACGATCGACGTCACTTAAATTATTACAACAGTCAAAAGATAGTTTTGGAGCAGAAGAAAAATCCTAATATGATACTAAACTAGATTCTTTTGTTCAGCTGGCATATCCATGCCCTTCATCGGTATACTCTTCTGAATAATCCCCCTCAGGGTAACCTTCTTGATAGTCTCTCTCTTGAGGATCAGGGTACCCTTCTTCATAGTTGCCTAGATAGGTTTCTTCATTATAACCTAGACGTAATATATCCAGGGCAGTAGAGCCGTTAGCTTTTGAAGCTAAGTGAGTTGACCTAACCGATCACTCCTAATACAAATAAAAATATACACGTACAATAATGTCTTGAACTAAAAATTCGATAAGCGTGATCTTTAACAAGTTTGATATGAGAATATGAGTGAGAAAGTAATGATATAGTGCATCATCGATATATTCGACTTTACTCCATCACCTTGGAATTTCAGACACTACAACTGACTCATGTAACTTGTTACATTACAAGTGTAACACCATTAGCTTAGAGTGAAATGATTATGCTATTATCATCGCCTTTACCCGGGATCGCAATAGTAATTTTGGTTTTAAAAGAGTATAATTACTTTACTCTTAGGTCCTCGTGACCTTGCCTAAGGAATAGAATAGTTAAGTACTATTTTCGCCTTAGCCCAGGGCCGCAGTAACATTATAAGTGGTAACCATTGTATTCCAGACTTGATCGGATCATTTTGTTATCGTCACATTAGCCCAGGACTGCAATAGCTTGTAAATCACCAACTCTTATGACTTGACCATATTCATTCGAATGAGTACTTGAGCTATCGTCGCCTTAGCTCGAGGCTATAATAGCTTTATAAGTTACAACCATTGATTTGACAGTACTACTTAGACCACCACGGTCCACTCAAATATGTGTGATAATATAACTAGGTTGGTCTCCTCGACTAACCATACATTTGACATCCCGACTGGACGACATTTGTCACGCCCCGGAGCAGCATAAATAGAGAAAAATAAATTTCCTTTATGGGTCCATAGGGAATGACAAGTGAAAGTCACTGATATCCACACCACACAGTACTAGTCCAAACAGGAATAGTAAACCACTGAAATATAAACACAATTCTATCTATTACAAACATCAGAGTATGGTCCACAAGATCACAACAGGTCTAGAGACAACATATGCCCAAGTACCCGTTAAATTACAAAGTACAACAATAAAAGGAAAGTAGTAATATAAACTACTATCTATCTTCAGGTCTTTAGCTGGCGTAGGGGTAGTTGTCAGCATAACTGGCATCAGTAGGGCCATCCTCTACGTAACTCCCTTCAGGGTAATCGTTATTGCCATAAGTTCCGTCATCTGCATTGTAAAGGACAGGATAGTCTGGACGGGGAATGTCCAGGCAATAAAGGCCGTCAGCTTGTTGAAAGCTGAGTGAGCACTAACTAACGCAGTCTCATAGAAATAACGTATTTACAGTTATGAACAATAGATGACAGTGATACGAAATATATCTCTTCCTCTTTTATTCAGACATATCATTAATCGATTCTTATCAATTTCCACTCTAAGACTGATCTCACAATTCCCAACTAACTCTCTCTCGAACTGATTATATCAGCACAACATACCAGTGCTCTTGTTCACCGCTTTTAAGAACTCTTGCGAGCACCCATACATTGTTCTCATATAATGACTGGTCCATGGATGTACCCATACTCTTGTTTATCGCTTTTAAGAACTCTTACTGTTCACCACTTTTAAGAACGCTTGCGAGTACTGTACATACATAGCTCTGGTAATTCAAATCATGGGCGTGCCACATCTACTTTTGTTCACCACTTTTAAGAACTCTTACTGTTCACCGCTTTTAAGAACTCTTGCGAGTACTGTGCACCCATAATTCTCACGGTCCTGATCAAATCCTTGACATACACTTATTGGATTCAACCTGAGCGAATCATCAGCTCGACTCACACAACCTTGAACATACCAATCATCTTACTAACTTAACTCCCAGTTATCCAATACTACCCAATGTTATCATCTTACTACCCAGGTTTCTCGCAGAAACAGCCACCTGCACCCCTCTCCCCTCTATATATACACTACACTGGTGTATGTTGGGTATTTGCTGAAGTTTGAGAGAGTTGTGAGTCTTGTGTTTATATATATAACACACACATCCATATATCTCTCTACATATATACACACACCTATAGATATATATATACTCATAACTGGACAAGAAGAAGAAGAACAAGAAGAAGGAGAGAAAGAGAGAAGGAGACAGGGAGAGACAGAAGAGACAGAGGCAGAGAGAGAGAAGGAGAGGCCATTGGAGAAGCTTGGAAGCTTTCAAGAAAGCCTCGCTCGAACTCAGTTCGGTCAGGTTAGATTGATTGAAGAAGGCTTCGATCGATTGAAGTGGGGACCACGTATTAACTTCAGGTCGGTAGGGTTTCGATCGCTCGAACAAGGTTCGATCGCTTGAACTCTGAAACGCTCGATCGCTCGAACGAGCTCCGATCGATCGAAGATGAATTTCCATGAAGGACCAAAGGAAATATATAGAATCTCTCTGCATTAAATATTTATTGAAAATACAGGGTATTACAACATTCATGTGAGTGTTCATGTGAGTGTATGGCGTATAACATAACAAGCATGAATCATAACAACAATTATCAATTAAGCATGGAGTATAGTTATTTAGACATATATTTTCATATAAATAGTTTATCTTTAACTTACGCACATATCATACGCATAAATTATGTCCACACCAGATACACGAAATATTCATATAAAATACATGGAGTATTTCTACAGTATACCAAGTGAGTTAGTATGACTCATCTCGATACGAATTTGTGAATACAAGTATAGCTTCGGTCCCTACAGTTCATATCAATTCATAGAATGGCGATTAACATTCATTCTATTCACAAACGTATAATGTTAATTGTGCTAAATGGGTTCCTAAACCTCAACATGATGATTGTGATATCATTCTGAGTCTAATACCATTGACTAGACTCAAATCGGAGTCCGTCGTATAAAAGGCTGGGTTTCCTATACCAGTGTGGGTCCTAACTGTAAGCTGTATTTTTGACTGAGTTAGAAAGTCACTAACTTAAGGAAATAGGCCTATATGTTATTCTAGGAATTTAGGAACTACCCGTGTATTTTTCTGAGCTACGATTTATTTATTACGAATTATTGAAGTCCTAATTACATAATTATAGTCTTAGGAGTCCTATATCTATAAAACATAAGTAGAAGGACATTTGGTCCATGGAAACATTTCTATAAAAAACTAAACCTTAAAATAGGATAGGGGTATTTTTCTCGTAATTTTCAGAATTGGTTTTGTATTTAAATTAATTAAAAGACAATCAAACGGGTCCTTATAAATAATTTAAGAATACTGAAGTTTGAGTTTTATAAATAGCAATTTATAAATAAAAAAAGGCATTAGGCCTTAGGGTAATTAATATATTTTCCCATATATTTAAAATAGTCATTAGGTATTTATTACCTAATTATTTCAATTTAAAAATAAATAAATTCTTATTATTTATTTTAGGCTAAATAAATAATAAGTATTATATATAATAAATATAATAAAATAACAGAATATAAGCATATTATTTAAAATAATATTTCATAATATTTAAAACTTAATTTTGGCATTTAAAACTATTTCAAAAATAATTTGGAACCTTTTATAATTACTTATAACTATTTACTAATATAAAATAAAAAAAATGCTAAATCTTCTTAACAGAATAAATAAAACACTAATTATTATTTAAACATTTTATCAAATCACTAATTGTAATTAACAGAATACTTAGTTATATAAAATAACTAATTAACAATTAATTACAAATTAACGGGTCAGCCCAAACCGACCTGAGCCAAATGGGTGGCTCGTTTATAGACTCAAGAGAGTCCAGGTTTTATAACCCATATTCAAATATGGGTAGCCCAAGTTTATTTATAAAATAAACAAACCCATGAGTTATTGGGTCTACCCAAAACCCGATCCAAACCCATTATTTAAACCCAACTTAAATTAAAAAAATGGGTAAACGATATAACCCTAATAGTTAAATGGGTTATACTCCTAACGAAGCTTGGTGTACAAGCGCCTAATGTGTAGAACTTTCAGTCACCAACTTCGGTGACTGGTCTCGTTGCCGGTGAGTCGGGGGTCGCCGAAAAATATCTCTCTCTATATATCTTCTTTGTTTTTCCATAGAAATTGATGACACCAATGCCAAAACAACCGGAATGAGACCCTTTATAACATACTAGGAGCCCAGGTTGTGAATATCTCATTTGGTGTTCGAACCAAGAGATTATCCTTCTAGGGTTTGAAAATAATAATGGTCTGCATGACCATCTAAACATGGTCTAAACTCTAGGTTGTTTGAGAGGGGTCTAATGGGGGTCTATGGGGTCTGTTTGGTATAGCTTTGACAAGATTTGGTGGTGGTTGCGATTTTGAGCTCTTAAAGAGCTTTAATGGCAGCTCTGGCTGTCGTAGAGCTTAAGGCTCTGTCTGGCTCATGCATGCGGGTTTGTGTGTGTCTGTGAGGTGTGTGATATATACATAAATAAAACAAAAGAGTGTAAGGGGTTATACCTACAGTTTTAGTCTCGGTTTCTCTTCCTCTCTCTAGTGTCTCCTTCTTTCTCTACTCCTCTTTCTAGTCCTTCTGTGACTGTCTAAGAGTTGCAGAGAATGCGTGATTATTGTCTGAGGGCAAAGAAGTGTGTAATTTTGCTTATGCTTCTTATTTCTTTCTCGATGACTCTCTCTCTCTCTCTCTCTCTCTCTCTCTCTCTCTCTCTCTCTCTCTCTTAAGGCTATATATATACATGTATACCCACATGGTATACTTATACACATCAACAAATGTGCAAATCTATTTGAATGATGGAATGGATTTGGCGGTGAGGAGAGAGGAGTTCCGAGAGGGGTCAGAGGAGGGATATCTAATGGGTTGAGGAGGGATTTGAGAGGGAAAACCGGCGGTTGGGGGTTGAGAGTGAACGTCTGATAGGTTGGGAAGAGATTCAGGGGGGGTGGGGGGGATTGTATAGTAGATTCAAGGTGGTTACCACTTGGGTATCCTAGGTTGTACTTGTATCACTAAGTTTGTCAGATCTTGTTCTCATCTAGGTCCACTTACTATACAGTCCAGGTTTGATACAGATTTTACGGGTTTGCATGACAAAGTCAGTCCGGGTCTATAAACTACTGTCTAAGTTACCAATTTAATAAACACGTATAATTCATATAAGGTTTTGGAAATATGGAACAAAGTACGTTAGCCCATTTTATTAATATTAGAAATTTTACGGGTATTACATCATCCACCTCCTATAAAAGATTTCTTCCCCGAAATCAGAGCTAGCTATACATTGAACAAGTAAGGAAATTCTCGCGCACTTCTGATTCTAGTTCGCAAGAGGCTTCACGCTCATCATGATGCTTCCATTGGACTTTCACTAAAGGGATCTCCTTAGTCCTCAGCTTATTAACTCCTTGTTCCACAATTTCACCGGTCCTTCATTATAAGTCACATTGTTGTTCACTTCGATATCCATAAAGTTGATCTCGTGAGACGGATCGTGCATGACTATCCTCAACAGGCTGATATGAAAGACATTATGCTCTCCTGACATCTTGGGTGGCAGTGCAACTTTATAGGCAACTTTTCTCATGCGTTCTAGAATTATGAATGGTTCGATGTAACATGGCGAAAGCTTTTCACTCTTTTGTCCAAATCTGACAACACCTCGTACCGAGGACACTTTTAGGAATACATGATCTCCAACACTAAATTCCAAGTCCTTTCGGTGTTTATCTGCATAGCTTTTCTAGCTGCTCTATGCAGCTTTCATCTTTTCTTTGACGATATTGATCTTTTCGTTCGTCTCTTAAACCATCTCAAGTCCTAGAAGTTTGTCATCTCCAACTTCTACCCAGCACAAAGGCGATTGGCATGGTCATCCATATAAGGCCTCGAATGGTGCCATCCCTATGCTTGAATGGTAGCTATTATTGTATGCGAACTCTATCAGTGGTAGGTTCTCTTCCCACGAACTTTCAAAATCTATCGCACAGGCTTGGAGCATATCCTTCATTACTTAATTGACTCTCTCAGTCTGTCTGTCAGTTTGTCAGTTTGGGGGTAAAATGCTAAACTTAACTTCAACGAAGTTCCCAGTGCTGCTTGTAAGCTTTCCCAAAATCCTGACGTGAAACGTGAATTACGGTCTGACACGATTGACACAGGCACTCCATGCAATTGAACAACTTGTTGTATGTAAATTATGCTCAATCTCTCAACCAGGTAAGTCATGCTATAAGCGATGAAATAAGACGATTTATGAGTCGATCCACGATCACCCTAATAACGTCGTGATTCTGTTGTGATCTTGGCATTCCTACAATGAAATCCATCGTAATGTGTTCCCATTTCCATCCGAGAACTGGTAGTGGTTATAACAGTCCTCCTGGCTTCTACTGATTAGCTTTGACTTGTTTGCAGGTCATACATTTGGATACATGATCCACTACTTCTCTCTTCATTCTATCCCACCAAAAGTTTCTCTTCAAATCCTTATACATTTTTGTTCCTCCAAGATGAACATTCATCCTTGACTTGTGTGTTTCATTTAATATATCTTTCCTTAGGTTATCCTCATCGGGTACACAAAGTCGATTACAACATCTGAATCCTCTATCTGCTCCTATATTCCATTCAGTGGGGTCCTTTATTGGTGCTTTCTCAAACCATTGACGAAGTCCTTCGTCCTTTCCTTGAGCTTCGAGAATACGATTTATAATCGTTGGTTGTACTACGAGACATCCAAAGAGTCATCCATCACTTGACTCGGTAGTCTGGAGATCAAATTCTGCTAATGTCTCCAATGCTTTCCACTCTTTGACAACGAGAGAGGATACAATGAGATTGCAGTGTTTTTGGCTTAGTGAATCAGCAACAACGTTCGCTTTACCAGGGTGATATTATAGAGTGAAATTGTAGTTCTTAAACAATTCCATCTAGCATCCCTGTCTTATGTTCAACTCCTTTTAAGAGAACAAGTATCTCAGGCTCTTGTGATATAAAAACAGATTGAACTTTTCTCCGTAGAGGTAGTGTCTCCAAATCTTGAGTGCAAAGACGATTGCAACTAGTTCCAGATTGTACATACGATAGTTAAGCTCATGTGGTTTTAGTTATCGTGATCCATATGTTATCACTCTTCTGTCCTGCATAAGCACACATCCAAGTTCTTGATGTGATGCATCGTTGTATATAGTGAACTGCTCGCTGCTCTTTGGTATTGTAAGCACTAGCACCGTGGTTAATCTCTTCTTTAACTCTTGGAATGGGTGTTCGTGCTTGTCATTCCATTCGCACTTTAGATCCTTTTTGGTTAATCCAATATGAGGAGCTGCGATCTTGGAGAATCCTTCTACGAATCTCCGATAGTATCCAGCTAGAACAAGGAAACTTCTGACTTCCGTTGCAGTGGTCGGTCTATTCCAATCTAAGACATCGTCGGTCTTTGATGAATCTACTACTATTCCTTCTTATGAAACAACATGTCCTAAATATTTGACTTCCTTTAGCCAGAACTCGCACTTGTTGAACTTCGCATACAAGTTGTTTTCTCGTAGAGTCTGAAGTGCAGTCTTCACATATTCTTCATGTTCTGCCTCTGTCTTAGAATAAATAAGGATGTCATCTATGAACACGATAATTAATTGATCTGGTTCATTAGATCTATGAATACCGCTGGGGCATTGGTCAGTCCGAAAGGCATAACCAGGAATTCATAGTGTCTATATCTAGTTCGGACGACCGTTTTGGATACATCCTTAGGTCGAACAAGCAGTTGATGGTATCCGGATCGCAGATGTATCTTTGAAAATGTTGTAGCTCCTTAAAACTTATCGAATAGATTGTCAATCCTCTGTAGTGGGTACCGATTCTTGATTGTAACTTTGTTCAATTCTATGTAGTCAATACAGAGTTGAAACATTTCGTTCTTTTTCGGCTAATTGCATTGTCACAACAGTAAATCCTTGCACCGCATATCTTAGCATTATTTTATAAGTAGTAGTATATTTATACAATGCTTTCTACTGCGCCGTCATGCTTAATGAATCTATAAAACTACATTTTTCAGGTGATGTCGATAAGGGCAAGGCCCACGAATAGTCAACTCATCGTTCCCTTTTAAAGACGTCCTTTATGGAGTTTTATCTTTTGTATTCAACTTCTTATATCATAGATGTATAGAAATGATTTTTAATAGTTATAATCTAATGCCTAGACATTGACAGATTACTAAGCTTACATGTTTCCTTCTTTTCCTTTTTGTATCCGTTATTGACTCATGTATATGGTAATCACAGAAGTTGTATTTGGGTATATGTTTAGCCCTTGCTTTATAGCCTTTTCTTATAGACTGGTTGATCTTGTGTTATATTGGGGATCCTAGCTATCCCTCTCTTGATCTTAAACTTATTAGTTGGATCTTCCTGGATCCTTTTTAATTTATGTTCTTAATACTTTTTAGACTTTCCATGCTTTTGACACTTATGAGTTTTTTGGTGTTCTTAGGCTTAGGTTGTGAAACGAACCCTTTTGACCGGTCCATCGGGACCATTCGATCAGTTGAAGGATACACTGCGAGTAACCTTTCTGGCAGAGGGGAATTCGACCGGTAGAAGGTACCCCTCAGACTAGTCAAAAGACTCTCTGATATGAATAGTAACTTTTTCAAAACCTTCAAAAAAATTTTAAACTATTTTGGTTTATATTTAGCCCATGGTTACCCTATTATAGGAAAAAAAAAATGCTACTTTCGATTTCCTAAGGGCCAGTTGGCCGTAATTTTTTCAAAACCTATTATCTAGACTTTCAAAGCAAACTTCCTTATTTGTTTCACTTATCCTTTGGGGCTTCCTTATATCTTCTTATAAACTCATTTCAAACCAAAACTATGTGATTGACCCTATTTGACCTGTTTGGTCCTCGAGGGTTAATCTTTGACTTATTAACTTTCTTTGGAATCCATATAGGATTCCTCTTTGCTTCTGCCTTGATGTATTGTCCACATGGGATTAATCCTTGTTTTTGTTAGTAATCTTTGACTTGTTGACCTTGTATACGTGGCCTAGTTTGCAGGGCATTATAGAATCGTATCAGAGCTAACCGGGTTCGAATGCCTGGTACTCTGGGAGTTAATTAGGTCGATGTTTGACCATGGCACTCTGTTTATTATGTTAACCATGCTTAGTTAAATAAATCATTTTATTTCATTTAAATGATGGGTTGACTATGATAGCATGTTTATTTGTCTACGGGATTACATAATAACATGTTTATGTGCTTATATGATCACATGTCTAAATTTCTAGCACTTATGTGATTTATATGTTAATTCTTGGTCATTGAACTTTTCTTGTATGTTTTCTAGCTATGCCGCCTAGAGTTAGAGGGTGTGTTGGTCATGCTAGAGGTCGTGGTGGCCAAGCTGGAGGTCGAGGAGAAGATGACTTAGCCGGGTCTTCTTCTTTGCAACCACTGGGTAAAGGACGAAGAAGACGAGCTAGAGGTCAAGGCCAGGCGACGAGGGTTTCGTCCTTGTCGTCTGCGGATCATAACGAGGTTTTCAAAGGACCTCAAGTCTATCAAGCAATGGCCGATGCTATGAGAGATGTTGCGAGGGATGTGCGCATTGAGATCCCGCCACCCCCTCCGCTTGCCCCTCCACGGGGAGCGGCAGCCCAAGATTCACATCCATCTGAGAGTCAGATCTTGATGGGAAAATTTGAGAAGCATGGTCCTCCGAGCGTTTCGGGAGATGCTGGTCCCTTGGTAGCCGAGGATTGGCTCCAAAGGATCAACCGTATATTTACATACATATGTATAGTCATAATTTTACTCGTATCAATGCTGCTTCCTTCTAGTTCACCAATGAGGCTCTTAATTGGTGGAACTACACTCTAAAAGTTCATCTTACGACAGTAACTTGGAAAGAGTTCGAATGCCTCTTCTTAGATAAGTACTTCCTGAAGAATGTCTAGAATGCGATGCGTTCTAATTTTTTCAACCTCAAGCAAGGACATATGACAGTCACAGAATATGAAGTGAAGTTCATGGCATTGGCACATTTTACCTCAGCCCAACTCACCGATGATAGCTTCAAAGGTACAAGATTCGAAGAAGGTTTAAGGGCCAGTACTCAGACCAAACTGGCACCTCTCTGCTTGAAAGGGTATGCAAACATCTTGGCCGCCTCCTTGTCCATCGAGAACAAAGATCTATACTTGAAGAAATCTCATGAGGCGAATCCTCCATCGAAGAGTCACCCTACGAGATCATCTCATCATAAATCCAAGAAGCACAGGACTGAAACCTCATCAACTATAACCCAGTTTCAACCCCAACAACAATCATTTTCTCACTCCCACTCAAAGGGTTCTCACCGTTTCGGTCCTACCCAAGGTGGATCTCACCAAGGACCTAGACTTTACTACAAATGTGGTCATCCCGGGCATATTTAGCGTAATTGCCCATCGCTGAAATTGTTGAGGAGACAGTAAGGTTAAGGAGCCCAAGGTTGTGCTTATGTACTCCCCGTTACTACTCCATAAGAACAAAGTGAACCTTCCATGATCCGAGGTACAATTTTAGTATTCAGCTATTGGGCTATTGGGCTTTAGTCTTGATAGACACCGAAGACACTCATTCATTCATCTTATTATCATTTGTATCTATGTTGGGTTTGGGGGTTAAGCGTTTAGAATCTTCATTACTTGTCGATACTCTAGTTGGAGGCGATGTACCCTTAGATAGGGTTTATCGCAGTTACCTAACAGTGTTGAACATGTCTTATTTTGACATCATTTTGGGAATGGACTTGCTTTGTACTTTTAATGCTTTCATCGATTGCTTCAAGAAGATAGTCACCCTTTTGGCCCCTAATGGAGATCATATTCATTTTGTGGGAGACCATTTGGACCTTTTGACTTTATCCTTGCGTAGTTTGTGCGAAAGGAGGAGTCTGTTTGGCTTGTTGGCTAGTGTGTTAGCCGAGGATGTTGAGGTGACTCGCGATGAGTTCCCTCCTACCATTTGTGAGTATTCAGATGTATTTTCAAAGGACTTATCAGGTTTGCTGCCTATCCGCGACTTTAAATTCGCGATAGACCTTATGTTGGGCACTGCGCCCATTTCTATTGCTTCTTACCGTATGACACCCATTGAATTGAACGAGTTAATCAAATACAAGAATTGTTGGACAAAGGATTCATCCGCCCTAGTGTCTCACTGTGGGGACCACCTGTGATATTTGTAAAGAAGAAAAATGGATCGCTAAGGCTTGGCATAAACTACCGTTGGTTGAATCAAGCTACAATCAAGAACAAATATCCTCTACCTAAGATCGACCACCTATTCAACCAACTTTGTGGTTCGACATACTTTTCCAAGATTGACTTGAGATCGGACTACCATCAATTGAGGATTCGGGAACAAGACATCTCGAAGACCGCCTTCCGTTCTCGTTAGGGGCATTATGAGTTCCTTATGATGTTGTTTGGTTTGACAAATACACCCACTGCTTTCATGGACTTGATGAATCACATCTTTAGTCCTTTCCTTGATAAGTTCATGATTGTGTTCATCGACGACATCCTTATCTATTCGCCGAATTCAGAGAAGCATGAAGAACATATATGGATCATCCTTCAAACGTTACGAGATCATCAATTATATGCCAAGTTTTCCAAGCGCGAGTTTTGGCTATCGGAAGTGAAGTTCCTAGGATATTTTGTTTCTAAAGATGTAATTGTTGTCGACTTGTCAAAGATTCAAGCCGTTACGTATTGGCTACCCCCAAAGAATGTTTTGGAAGTTCAAAGCTTCTTAGGGATTACGCGTTACTACCGACGCTTTGTAGCGGATTTCTCAAGTCTAGCTTGGCCGATGACAGCTTACTCGAAAGGGTTCCAAATTCTTATGGGATGATAGCTTGTGATCAAGCCTTTCAACAATTGAAGACGAGGTTAACTACCATGTCGATCTTGATCATTCCCGAGCAAGGTTTAGGCTACACCGTCTACTGTGATGCACACTATGGCTTGGGATGTGTATTAATGCAAGAAGGAAACATTGTTGATTATGGTTCATGCCAATTGAAGTCGCATGAAAAGAACTACCCGACTCATGATTTAGAGCTTGCTACCGTTGTCTTTACTTTGAAGAGTTGGAGGCATTACCTTTATGGTGAGAGATTTGAAGTGTTTTCCGATCACAAGAGTCTCAAGTATATTTTCACGCAATGAGATTTGAATCTAAGGCAAAGATGATGGATGGAGTACCTTGAAGACTACATCTTTAGTTTGGAGTACCATCTGGGGAAGGCCAACGTTGTGGCCGATGCTCTTAGTAGGAAGAATCATGGCACTATGGCTTGCTTAGCCATAACAGAATGGAAGATGTTAATTAGAACAACTTGGGCACTTCAACATAGAAGTTAATGAATCTGAAGAACATACCGCTTTGTTTACAATTATTGCTCAACTGACACTTTTGAAGCAAGTTCTAGATGCTCAATAATTCGATGAGGAGGCTGAGAACTACCGTTTACTTATTTCTCATGGTGAGGCGCTTGACAATCGGACTTTTGATTTTGGCCATGGTTTGAGGTTTCAAGGAAGATCGTTTGTTCCTTCTAGCATTCGTGAAGAACTGTTGAAAGAGTTTCATCTCTTTCAACTTGTCGTTCATCCTGGAGGTACGAAGATGTATCAAGATCTTAGACGACAATATTGGTGGAAAAATATGAAGCGACACGTTGTCGATTATGTTTCACGTTGCATGGTTTGTCAACAAGTTAAAGCTGAGAACCAAAGGCCCGCTGGAAGTGGGAACATATCACTATGGATTTTGTTACCGCTCTTACGAGGTCACTCTGACAGCATGATGCCATTTGGGACATTGTAGACCGTTTGACGAAGTCCGCGCACTTCTTGCCGATCAAGATGACTGATACAGCTGAAATTCTTAGGAGGCTCTACATTAAAGAAATTTTGAGGCTCTATGGTATACCGATTTCTGTTGTTTTTTATCGCGACTCCAAATTTGTTTCTCAGTTTTGGCAAAGTCTTCAAAAGGCTTTAGGGATGCGGCTCCTACTTAGCACCGTATTTCATCCTCAGACAGATGGCCAATCCAAGAGTACTATTCAGACCTTAGAGGACATGTTACGTGCTTGTGTGATAGATTTTGGAGGCAGTTGGGAAGATCATTTTCCGCTGGTAGAGATTGCTTACAACAACAGTTATCAAGCCAGCATCGTTCAAGGCCTTGTATGGCCGACCTTGTAGGTCACCTTTGTGTTGGACTGAAGTTTGAAAGGCATCCATCTTGGGTCCGTATATGGTTTGTGAGATGACCGAGAAGATCAAGTTGATTCGTAAGAGATTGCTCACCGTTCAAAGCCACCAGAAGAGCTACACCGATCGCCAAAGAAGAGCTTTATCATTTGAAGCCGGAGACCATGTCTTTCTTAAAGTAGCACCACGACGAGGATTACAACGTTTTGGCCAAAACGGGAAGTTATCTCTATGTTTCATTAGCCCGTTTCAAATTTTGGATAAGGTTGGTGAAGTAGCCTATCGCTTGGCGCTCCCACCTCAGCTTTCAAATGTTCACAATGTTTTTCACATCTCCTTGTTATGCTTGTATAAGTCGCATTCATTGCATGTTGTGAAATGGACTGATCTTACCCTCGAGCAAGATGCATCCTATGAAGTGCAACTGATTCGCATCTTGGAGACCAAGGAGCACGTACTATGTGGCAAGACGATTTCATTGATGAAGGTACTTTGGAAGCACCATGACACCAAAGAAGCAACTTGGGAAGACAAGCAAGAAGCAAGATCAAGTTATCTGCATCTCTTCTTCGATTAAGGTAAGATTTCTAAACCATTGTATGTTTATTTATATTTATCACACCCCAACCCGCCTCGGGTGGATTAGGACACGTGTAACAATGCCACTAAGGCACGTCCCCAATGAATATAACATAAATCAAGTTTAAACTCTTTTTTAAACTCTTTATAAAACTCATTTGCATGTAATTAACCCCAAGGGTAAAATGGTCATTTAAGATTTTTGTCGAGATACCATCTCAAAAGAAAGGTTTTCAAATAAGGAATCCAACGTTGAAAATGGCGCGTGAATACGAACTCCCTAGACCAAGTTATGTTCATTTAAGTCTTGAATTTGATTGTTCAAAATGTGCTCAAGCATTCTGCCAAGAATACGCTCAAGCACAATTATTTTTGCTCAACCCAATTTCTGTAGAACAAGTTCTGCCCAGAGTTCGCTCAAGCACAAATGTTTATGCTCAATCCAATTTTCTGCAGATACAATTTCTGCCTAGAGTTAGATCAATCTAACTTTCTGTAGAAACACATTTTGCTGCTACTAAAAACTCTGGTTTGTAAGTTTAAATCATCCCAAATCCAAACCAAATCTCATGGGAACATCCAAAACCACTTCAAAAGTGTTCCTAAATGACTCTAAACATTAACCAAACACCATGAGAATTTTCAAAATCATTTCAAAAACATTCCTATGTGCCTCCAAACCATAACCAATCCTCACAAGAGTTGCAAAATATAATTTTGCCCATACTTGATTAGGTATACACACACAAAACTCATAATACTCAAACTAAGAGCGTAATTTTCCCAACATGAGTATAACTTGCCAAACAAAATACCCCAAATCTAGTTTGCCATTCAAAGTTACATAAATATCTATAGAGTTCTCTCCATATACACTTAAACATTACCCCAAACATAAGAAACACTATTACCACTACACAAGATACAAATTCAACCTCATTTGAAGCAAAATAAGGATTCAAACTCGTATTTTTACCAAAACTAACATTAACATAGGAACTTGTGGGAAAATAAATTCATAAACTTAGCCACCAACTTGATTACAATCAAAACTCATTCAAAACATACACACAACTTCTTTTGAGTCAAAACAACCAATAATACTCATCCCTTGCTCAAAACCACATAGCTATGAAGATTTTTACCCAAAATATTTCCAAAACTTTGCATATCATTTGTTTATAACCAAGACTCGTCCAAAACACTTGCGATACCAAACCGGACTTGCCGGAAAGGCCCATCCTTCTCAACATACACAAATCATAGTTTAACTTAAGTAAAGACATAAAATTCATAATTGAAACTCCATTCTCTTACATAATTATATTACAACATAAGGTCTAAAAATCCCAAAATACCTAGTTACTTGCTAAGACAAGATCATAACCCATCAACAAGATCTAAATCTTCCCCATTTCCATACATACATCATTTCATCTCCTCCTCCCGTGCCGTACCTGTGGTGGTTATTTAATAACCACAACAGAAAATAATATTTGTTTAAGCTTTCACTTAATGAGTAAAACTAATCACATATATGAGTGTATGTCATATTCAATGCACAAGTCAACAATCAACATATCATTTAGTCTCCAAAAGATCAAATATCAATTTACCGTGACGTCGCTCTTGCCTTTTTCCCTTATGCGCATATAGTACATTTAAATCACATCATCTCACATACTCTTTCACAACTGGGTCGTCACCCACACACCTTTACACAGTTAAGTGATGAGTACCCTTACACTGTTGGATTTTTTCACCTCTCCTAATTATGGAGTAAATTCACGGTGAATCAACATAAGACTTTCTTCAACCCACATAACACATAATCATATAATCATCTCAACATGACAATCCTTGCAAAATTAGGCATCATAACTTCCAATTTATACCATCATGCTTTAACCAACATAAATTTAACATACTAACATCATAATCAACATGATACATCATAAATTGTAACATTAAACACAATTATACATTCAACCCATGGATTAGAATCACTCACCTCTTACAAATTTTACCCCAAACAAGCGAATTCCTTAACGATTCTTGCCCAAATCCTACTCCAGAGTAATTCCTACAAGTTTTTGGCAACTGCTTGTCACTAATTAGAATGAGCTACCAAAATCCGACAATTAAAATATAAATAAAAGACAAAGAAATGATCGTCTCACCTCCACAAGTCCGAATACGGCTTTGGTTCGCGAATTGGATGACGAACGGTGACGGAATGGCAAATTGACGGTAATGGAGACGTATTCTTTCTCTTCTCTTTGGCGTATCTCTCTCCTTAGTTTAATTTCTGTAAATTGTTGTAATTTAATGGAGAAGATACTAGGTGTCTTTCTCCCAAGCATTGCATGAGTGACTCATGCTTCTAATATTTGTTTAGCACCCCTAAAGTTTTTTATTTCTATTATAAACTCCCCAAACGTTCCATTAACTACCAAATTTCTAAATGGGTGTTTATCTAAGTTTTGCATGGGTCCCACATGTGGTCCCAAATATTTTGTGAGGTTACTATCATATCTACTAATTATGAATCATTTTTATTTATGCCCTTAAATGGGTACCCAAACTGGTACTAAAAGTTGACATATAACAACATAACATGAAAGCATCTTAAACCCTATGTGCACCACAAAATAATATTAGAAGTGGATCCACCAAATCTGAGACAGAATAACATGTAGAAAGTGTATGAGGGCAGACTGATGGATAAAGCAGGCTGATTCAACATAACAACGCTATAATCAAATACGTAAGCCACATCAGTGGCAGGACATTTATTGGTGGTTATGTTGAATTAAATGAATGACACATGTGATACAAAGCGGTAACAAATGTGGTCATGGATAAAGCCCATCATTCAAAGATCATGGAGAGAGTGCACAGTTTATCAGAACATGAGAAGTAGTTATCACTATTGTTATCTATTTAAAGGAACGAAGATACAAGGAGAAGGGATCGCGGAGATCAAGAACACTTAGCACATTTTCATACTTTGTGTACTTCCTTTATCTTTAAATTGTCAGTTTACTAGAAGTAGTTTTGTACTTAGACCTCAATTAGAAGGCGAGATTACTACTTCTGATTATATTTTGTTCTGTGAATAGTTCAATGGAATTCGTACTCTGTTTTCCTTAAACTGGTCTCAGTTTCTCTTCACATTCCAAGTCCTTGATCTTTGGTTGAGGCAACTTGAACCTATTTAGAGAAATCTCGTTCCTTTGTTTCTCTACTCGTCTGATTTGTCAAATTGTTCGTTTTAAGAGGATATTTGTTTGGCACGCCCGCACTATAACATTTACATAATTTCTGCCATACAATTTTTGGCACGCCCTGTGGGACATTCGTGAAGAATTGACCAGTTCATCATGCCACCAAAAAAGAATTTGACAAAAGATAAAAGGGTCGCAGTGCTAACAGAAATGGATGTGCCAATAGTAGAAGAAAACGTTGAAGAGGAGGTTCATGGTAATACCAGCAATCAGTCTCATACTGATAGCCATGAATCACTCCAACAACAACCTGGAAATGTTGGAACCACTACCAGTGGGCCAGATCAACAGGCTCTAAAAGAATATGCATTAGCAATGCGTTTTAATTTGGATAGTGCGCTATATGATTGGCTTCAAGCCAACTCACAGCAAATATCTACAATTGTGAAATTGTTCACAGACATGATGTAGAAGATGGGAGATCAGATTACTAAGAGTATTGACCGAAAGATGTCATATATGACAGAAAAATTTGGTCCAGCGTCCTCTTTGAAAGGCGGTGTCCAAAAGGAGCCCATACAGAGTGTGGGGACCGAACCAGATGGGACAGAGTGTGGGGCCTATAGGTGCTCATCGAGCATCAAATGGTCTTAAAATAAGCACTCACCATGAATTCCAAGTCAGACAAATGATGGTACCAGTCCATCAGCCTGGTTACCGTGATGGTTCCCATCCACAAACTGCTAGTTTTTTAATAGGAGAGTCGTCAGTTCAGCCTTTGTTGCCAAACGTAGGTCCACCTATCCAATCAGGGGCTCAAATGGAAAACATATCCTAAGCACAGACTCACCAGAATGGGGGACACTTTCATCAGTCAGGATGGCAGATTGGAGGGTGGTATCAGCCAGCAGAACAGATTGGGGGGCAACAATAGTCAGCAATGCAGACTGGGGGGCAACCCAGGCCTCTGGTAGGACACATTGGGGGGCATCACCAGCCAATGGCACCAATAGGAGTCCAATATCAATAGCCTATGGTACACAGTGGAGGACCTGATTTTCCAATCCATCAACCTGTTGGAAATGAGGTACGTAATCTCTATCATCCTAAAGTTCATGGCCATATTCCTGTGGGGATAAATAGGGATGAAATTGTAGATGTCATTAGAGAACAGGTACATGGGAAAGTTAGGGAGCAGGTCAATGACCAGCTAAGAGCACAATTTAGGGCAATGTTTAGGGCCCCTATACGCCCACAATATCAAAAGCCATACCCAGACTTCATTGATAGGATGTTCGAATTCCCAAGATACTTTAGAATCCCTGAATTCACACTATTCTCTGGTGGCGATGGACAGACTACCTTGGAGTATATTGCTCGTTTTATAGCACAATGTAGTGAGGTTTCCTATAACGATATGTTAAAATTGAGGTTGTTTTCCAATTCACTTACTGGACCTGCCTACTTGGTATGTGAATCTCCCTACAGGCTCTGTTTAAACTTGGCAAGATATGGAATGAATCTTTCATAGCCAGTTTTATCAGACTAACCCAGACGTGACTATTGCCGATTTAGCTAGATTAAAACAAAATGCAAGAGAGAATGTAGAAACATTTATCACTAGATTTAAATCTGTACAGAATAGGTATAAGGCTAGGTTGCCAAAGGAAGAATACGTGCGATTAGCTGTCGATAATTTGAAATCTACACTTAGAATGTAGTTTGTGGGTCAACAGTTTACCGACTTGTGCCATGTTGTTGATGCCGTGGCACGATACAAAAAAGTGATGGATGAGGAAAATCAAAAGAAAAATAGCACAAGGGGTGTGTATTATAAAGGACATCATCAGCCTACGCACTTGGTGGAAGTTGAGGATGAAGCTCAGGCGGACAAAGAAGATGAGAACACATACAAATACGCTGCCGCTGAAATGGCTACTCAAAAGCCATTTGTATGTGATGTCCTGCGAAAACTAGCCCAAGCTCAAGAAAAGAATGCCACCAGTTAGACTGATAAGCCTAATAAAAAATATGATTCTGATATTACTAGGGCTGACATGATCTTTGATTGGTTGGTAAAAGAACAAAAAATAAAACTAACACATAAAATTCCATTGAACGATGAAATAAAAGGGAAAAGTTTTTACAAATGGCATAATAAATGGACTCATAGTACTAATAATTGTACGACGTTTTGTGAGTCCATACAAAAGTGGATAAGGAACGGAACCATAAAATTCCCTAATGATAAACCTGTGCAACAGGTTGACAAACACCCATTCGTGGTTGAAGCGCATGTCAATATGGTATCAGCTGATTTTACCAACATGACAAAGCCAGTCAAACCGCAATGGAAAGTTAAGAATGTCTCTAAAACAGAAAGGATGAAAAGTGTGATCTCCAGGCCTAGAGTTCAGTCTAGAAGCCTCAACCCAGAGGCACCACCATTCGAAATGAAGACGGGAGTGTATTATCATGCTTCTAATCCTTATGAGTCATACATTATGACAAGAAGGTCTTTAAATGAATTAGCAGAGGTCAGCGAATAGCCAGTTCTCTCTATCAATTGCACAGAGAGGTTGGCAGTACTACTCCGGAAACACGATGTTGTTCTTAAAAATAATGAGAGAACCCTCGGAAGACGAAGAAATCAAGATAAGGTGATCTAACGTCCAAGAGGCTCTCGAATTACAATGAAAGAGGATAGGCCTGATAAGGGTAAAGAGATGATGAAACCCCAAACAAGCAAGTAGAGCAAGCCAAAAAGGGAGAGGAATTATCATCCACAAACTCCAGTCAAAGCTTCTATCAATCAAGGTCAAAAAAGAGGTTCGGAGCCAGCAGTGTATCCTAATACCAAGCCAAGAATGGTGTTGCCACCTGTACCACAAGATGGGCATTGGATATATGTTCAGCATCCTAAAGTCCCTTAGTACCATGATCCACCATTTTTGACTCGAACCCAAAAAAGGCGTATGTTATGGAAGAAGGCTGCCCAGAAGAAAAAACAACCGTTTATCTGAAGATTTGAAGGCAAGTCTAACCAATGGGTTCGTAAAATTGATGGACGCCTGGAAAATCAGGATGATGACAAGAAAAATGACACCATCAAAGAATTGGGGGATGATTTGTCAGAATTTGATGAGTATATTGGCTAGGCAAAAATGAAAAGAGTGGACTGCTAGCCCTTAGACGACGACAGTCTTGATCAGTCTGAGTTTGGAAGTTTTGTTGGCCCAAATGTGGAAACCTTAGAGGGGGGGTGAATAAGGTTTATAGTAAGATTAAAAATTTGTTCAAAATTAAATGCCCAATAGAAATATCAAATGCAAAGGAGAGAAAGAAAGAAGAGACACAATGCAAACCGAATTTTTTAGGTGGTTCGGGAAACCGCACACCGCGCCCTACTTCCACCCCTCAAGAACACTTTCTTGAGGATTCCACTAGCTTAACCTTCTTGGGGTGAAGATCAAACCCTTACAATCTTCTCAAGGAAGAAAATCCTTCTTCACTTGATCTAGGGTTACACCAACCCTAATCACAACCTTCCTTTACAAATTGAATTTAGATACAATAAGAAAAACTCTCTCTCAAAGAGTGGATGAATACAAGATAAAGCTCACAATAAATGCTCTTCAATGAATACAATTGATAGCTAGAGCAATATTCTTTATGATCTCACCAAACTTAATGCTCAATAGTAAATGAATGGATTATATTCAAGTTGGATTGAAAAAGAGAAAGAGAGAGCTTTTAAGAAGTTCAAAATCATGTATTTATAGCTTCTTTAAGATTTCCAACCGTTGGAAGTAGGTGGGAAATTTAAAGCCTTCATTAAATGCAGTTAACTAGCCGTTACTGTGTTTCTCGAAGTCGTTCAGTCGACTGGATTAGCAGGACAGTCGACTGAAGTTTCAAAAGGTTCAGAGAATTTTTAACAGGCACAGAGATCAGTCGACTGAGTCGTGGTGGCAGTCGACTGGTTTTGACTAAATGAACATACTGTCCAACACAGACGACTGTACCGTCGACTGGACCCTTCAGTCGACTGAATCGGGAGATCAGTCGACTGTTTTACTGCATTTTCAAGAGATTTTTCAGGTTTAAGATTTGATTTCTTTATGGAATCAATTGAGCCACTAAGGATGATGTTCACAAACAATAAGTGCTTTACAAAGAGTCCTAAAAGATAGTTTGACCCAAGACAATAACAAATATCTCTTCAATAGGCCTTAATTCTTTGTTCTGAAAACATCAAGGCTCATAATGAAATCTTGAATTCTTTGATCTTTCTGCATTCTTAATCAATCAAGTTCATTAGATATGCGACTTAGTTATTTGTTAATCATCAAAACTAAAGGAGTAAAGCCTTGGGGCTAACAAGTTTGATTCAGGATGATGAAAATCCTTTAAGTGGATAGATCCAGACTGAAGTTGAACCAACGGTAAACTTGTTAAGTTCAGACCAGTCACAAGATGAAGATTAACTCGCTTAGTACGAGTTTGGGGTATTGGTACAGGATGATGAAGTTCCTATAAGTGATCCAATCCAGACTGATGCCGAACAATCAATAGACTTGTCAGGGTCAGAGGCCAGTCAGAAAACATAAATATGGAAAATGATGATACATTCCAGATTCGGTGATCACTGTTATCCTTCTATGATAACATGGTTTACACAATGCCACAGGATTTTGTGTCCCTTGATTGGCAGCCTGATGGTCTAGAAGGAGACGTTAATGATGACTTAGAGCCCATGGTGTGCATCATAGAAGAAGCCCAAACACTAAAACCAGCTATTCAAAATGTGCCAATTTCAAGATCAAAGCAGAAAATGGCTATCGTGTTTGATAAGCCAAATGCCGGAATGACCAAACACTTGAAACCATTATATGTCAAGGCTAATTTTAATAGTGTACCAGTGTCAAAAGTGTTGGTAGACAATGGACCTTCCGTTAATTTGATGCCTTCACATATGCTTAAAAAGTTGCAGAAATCTAGCAATAATTTAATAAATGCCAATGTAGCCATAGTGGGATTCTCAGGGGCATCAGTCCAGCCAAGAGGGGTGCTTCCGGTCACAGTGTCCATTGGAAGCAAGACTGCTTTAACGACATTTTTTGTGGTGAATACTACTTCTCACTATAATGCTCTGCTAGGTCGTGATTGGATTCATACCGCTTGGTGTGTACCATCTACCTTGCACCAATGTTTGATTTTTTGGAACGAATAAGAGAATGAGCCAGAAATTGTTGAAGCAGATAAGAAACCATTTCTGGTTGAATCTCATATGGCTGAAGCTAGAATTTATGATATGGAAATCGTACCATTACGCTTCTGGGGAATTGATAAGAATGGCAGGGGATTGCTCCCACAGTAAGCGTAGGAAGCCATGAATATGCTGAATTAGACAATGTTGTTTAATGGAAGAACACCACATTGTAGTATATCTTGACATTTTGCGACGAATTCAGGATGACGTGCACCTAAGATTCCAGGATTCAGCTTGTTTAGCAGATTGTGTTAAGGAAGAGACTAAGATGAGCTAGATCAGATCCTAGAATCCGAAATACCACAGGCACCACCCAAGATGGATGATGGAAAGGCTGAGGTCCAAGATCCGTTAGAAGAAGTTAACTTGGGGGGGGGGGGGGGGGGGGGGGGGGCAGATGGTCCCAGGAGAATAACATTCACAAGCCAACTCCTTCTAACAGATTTTAAGCGCAAATTACTCAATTTGTTGGTTCAAGCAATTGATGTTGTACATTGCATTGTTGTTGTACACTAGAAACGAAAAACAAGAAAAAAGTACAATGGTCAAAATTTGGTAAAAGCCAAATCGTTTGCTATATTTGAGAAAGTAAATGACTTTCTCAAATTTTGGCAACACAGATGGCCTTGCATTGGAGCACATATTTTGTGCAACTTTCTCAAATTTTAGCTTTGATAATGGATTTGACTCTAGCATTGGAGATGCTCTAACAGTGTAAATTACCCAATCTGAGCTCTTTCCTCCATCAACCTACGAGTGACATGCAATTATTTTGCGTTGTTTCTCAGTTATCATATCATGGCCAAAAAGAGTATCCAAACTCTTGTTTTTCTTAGGGTTTGTTTGATTTGTGTGATTCGACAAAGACACACTATAAACATGTATCTAAAAATCTCAAATTTTTAGTGACATTCTCGAAAATGTCTCTGAAATCACAAAATGTCTCTAAATTTTCAAAAACATTCTCAATTTTCATAGATCTCTCAAAATATCTCTAAATATCTCAAATTTTCAAAGACATTATCAAGAATGTCTCTGAAATTTCAAAATTCAAAAGACATGCTACGAGTTACAAAATTCAACTTTTTTTTTTCTTTCAAAATTTTAAATTCAATACGGGTCTTGTTTGAAAGAATATCGAATTGCTAATTCCAAATATATAAATTGTTTTTGAAGTCAGAGTTGTCATTTGAAAGATATAGCATTTTGAAGTTTGGAAGGGAAAAAAGGGTTGAATGTGCGCTAATGCACACATTAACATGCGTGTTGCAAGCCTAACGGGGTTTTATTGCCAAAAAAGTCTAGAAAAAAAGGGTTGAATGTGCGCTAACGCACACATTAACATGCGTGTTGCAAGCCTAACGGGGTTTTATTGTCCAAAAAAGTCTAGAGATCTTAGGAGTGATAGAAAAACTTTTTGGACCAAAGTGGTTAAAACTTAGTGAAGTTTGTGAGTCAACTTCTTCCCCTTTTTCTTAAGCCAAATTATATTTTGATATATACTAACTTTTGATGATAAAGAATGGAGAAAAACTGACATTTTTTTTTTTAAGATTTGAAACCATCACCAAACACTTTAAGAGACATTTCTAGACATCAAAATCAGCAAAAGAGAAGAGACGAGAAGAAGAAGAAGATGTCCAACAACAACCGAACAACACCTACACACCTAAAAAATCTTCAGACACAAATAGGAATGGCAAAAATCTCCAGCCCTAATGGAACAGATTTAGAGGGGGTGTAATAGGAGTAGGGGCGAGTTTGGTAAGTGAAATCAAAACCAAAAGTCGGGACGGAGGTGGTAATTGATTATAGCTACCGATTAAAACCAGCCTGACTAAAGTGCTAATTTACTAATATACCCGTATCCTTATTCTATTTACTGAAATATCATTGCACTTCAATTTTTAAGATTCAATAAATGTTTGTCTGTCTGTGCTATATATAGGTTATGTATGTATATGTATCGGCTTTGTGTGTGTACATATAATATTCAATTTTTTAGATTCAAATTGTAGTTTTGATATGATTTTTTTATGCTCCAAAAAGCTTGATTTTACTTCTTGTTTTTTCATACTCTAAATATCTTAATTTTGCTCATTTTTTTTAAAACCACAGAGATTTTTTTCATCACATATTTAGAACGGATTTATTTGTTCTGGACTTTTTTTTTCATTTAGGTGGGGCAGGGCGGAGTGGAGTCGGAGTAATCGTTAATATACGGAGTAGTAGTTGGTATTTTCCTTTAGGCAGAGTCAGAATCGGAGTGCATCATACAGAGTAGGAGTTGGTAAAGGGAGACTCGGTACCAACTCCGCTTAGTAGTCATTCCTAGATACAAATATAGAAATATGAGAAGAAAAGATAGGAAACAATAACCAAGAGCCAATGAAGAGCATACACTGATGCACTCAAATCATATTGAAATTTTCAAAGTGTCTCTGAATATGGAAAATTCAGAGACATTATCTGAAATGTTTGAAAATCATTGAGGCCCTATTACTCCAATCTGGGCAGTTGTGGCTCCAACTCCCATTGTTCAACTTAGATTCACTCGGCAACTCTACAACTCCAACAACCAATGACCCGACACCAACAATTGTTGAGAAATTCAGCAAGGTACGGAGAAACGAAACTTCCTGCAGATCTTGTCAGTGGTAGCTCCACCAGCGACGGGGATGGTGGCGATGGTGGAGGCGACGTGGTAAAGGCGGCGATGATGATGACAATGGTGAAGTATACCTTCTTACCACTAATTACACAGAGAATATTTACAACACATAGATCACCAAACTTCTGTCCTCTCCTCTGACTCTTTTTTGTGCATTGAAAATTGTTAAGTGAGAACAATTTATACAGTGCAATAAATAATGGCTATAAATGTGCATAGACTTCACACTGGACAAAATTGTTAAAATTTGTGGGATTAATTCTACTATCCATGATTAGAATTTATTCCATAGAAGTCATGACTTCTGTGATTGGACATGTAATTGTAAAAGATGTATCTTTTCCTTAGAAAATAGACAATGTCAAAGTGATAGGTAGGTCATGATGACCACAACAATAGCAAAGGAGTGATTTTATGTTAATTGGGTAAAAGTTTCAAGTAGCCTCTTTTTTAATGAAATGATATATATATATAGTCAGGTTTTAAAGAGGGTGTCCTCTTTTTATTATAGAAATATAAAGTTTGGTCCCTATTTTGGACCATTAATAGGAATTGATCATAGTCATATTGCATGTATAGTAATTAGTCCCTGATTTTGGAAGGTAATCAATATTTAGTCCCTTTTTCCAATTTGATAGAGATTTTATGAACCAATGTGCCCTTCGTTACATACATACATATATATATATGTGAGAAAATAAATTCCTCATTTTTTGCACGCTTCTCATTATTTTGTGAGAAATTCTCACTTTTTACACAGTTCGTTTTTTAAGATCCGGACTATATATATAGTAATAAAGATATATGCAGTAGTAAAGACTTAAATTTAGGGGTTTTAAATTTAAACCCCAAACAACTATCTATATATAAATATATATATATATATATAGAGAGAGAGAGAGAGAATTGGAAAAAGAGAGATAGGTCAGTCATCCCAAGCCATACAGACAAATGCCTTTGGATGCTTAGCTGGAGAAGCTCAAGACCCTTCTCTCTCTCTCTCTCTCTCTCTCTCTCTCTAAAATACAATCACACAAAAGGATTATACTCATCATCATCATCATCGTTGAGATGAAGTTTGGGATTTCCGATGCATATTGAAGCAGCCATACCCGATTGGAGGGATAAATTTCTCAGTTACAAACCATTAAATAAGCTCATCAATCACTTTCCGGTGGCCACTACCAATCATCCTTACCTTTTGATTGATGCCGATGCCGTCATCGGAGTTGACGATTTAGATAGTTACATGCCATCTTTGGAGGCTATACAAGATTGGTAACAATTTGTATTGTGAATGAGAACAAGAAACTTGAGGGCCAGAGTTCTCGACAGAGATTGATGCAAGAAAGAGAATCACAGATCAGAAATTCGAGAGAAGCACAGTCTGGAGTTCTGGTATAGAGCGAGA
Organism: Hydrangea macrophylla; assembly: GCA_033977485.1. Classification (NCBI taxonomy): domain Eukaryota; kingdom Viridiplantae; phylum Streptophyta; class Magnoliopsida; order Cornales; family Hydrangeaceae; genus Hydrangea; species Hydrangea macrophylla. The sequence goes on from CM066982.1 coordinate 67,985,580, forward strand.
AGTAAGAATTTCTCTTTGAAAAGTGAGAAATTTGTATTAAAAAGTGATAAATTTATTTTTATTTTGTGAGAAATTACTCGTCATATCAATTTAAAATGTGTGAATTTTTTTGTTTTGGAATTCTTCTCGAAAATTGTTAATTGTTGATAAATTTCTCGTCAAATCCTCTCTATGTGTATGCTTATTTTTGTTTTAAAAAGTGGGTTGTTCTACCCTTTTAGTATGAGTGAAATTTTTTTCATTATTATACACATTAAAATATGAAATTCTCACTATTTTCAATACTTAATTAATATAGTGAGCAATTTCACACTATTTTAGTGCACTCTCATTGATAATTTTCTCAGTTGTTAAGTATGAAGTTCTGAATACGTAGTGCGAATTTATCAAGAGTTTGTGAGAAATTTCTTGGTGATGGTAGACTTTATATGGAGATATTTTCTCAGTTTTTAGCTATATATGGTAACTGATTTATCATATATAAATAAGTTTATATATGTACATGTATGGATTGTGGAGTAAATGACGATAAATCAGTTACCATATATAGTTTTATATATATATACATTTCTATAAAAATGATATAGGGGTATTTTAGTCTTCAAATTAGGCAAGGGACTAATTTCTAGATTCGTTTTTAAAAAAGGACATATTTCTAGTTTAATGCATATATTAGGACTATATATTAAGTTACCCTTTTTATTAAAGAGAGGGCTTCTGTTTTGGCCGTTGGATCGTATTTTTATTAAGGGCAGTTTTGCCATTTCACAGTTTTTAAACACAATCTGACGGCTAAAACAGAGACTCTCTCTTTAATAAAGAGAGGTAGCCCTCTTTAGAGAATCTTTGTATATATATATATACGTTTGGTAGAAGGGAAAGAAGTGAAATGATATTCCAGTGATAGATAGGGTTGTACCAATTTGTCATGAAAGAAATACATGCAAGTCTTTTTCTAATACTGTCTCTTCAACGCAATAAAAAGGGGGTAATTTAATATATAGTCCTAATATAGACATCTAACTAGAAATTAAACCCTTTTAAAAATGAAACTAGAAATAGGTCCGTAATATATTTTGAGGACCAAAATATCCCTATATAATTATATGTAGAAATATATCTATACACATATATAATA